>PVJD01000653.1:0-382528 GCA_004026545.1 Mormoops blainvillei
CAAAAAGAGCCAGTGAGCAAGACAGTGAAGTTAACATGGCAGCTAAAGACTTGCCGAGAATTTGTGGGGCTTATTTGAACGTGCTACCTCCAGTTCCAGGCTTCACGACAGCCTACGTTCTAGTGAGTGCTGATCTTCATGGTGATTTTCAAAATGTTTGCATCCACATATCACTTTCATCTGACTCTTTAGATGATGAACCTACTTGTGCCTTTTTTTAAAAATTTAAGCTACCTTGTTAGAATACTAAGATCAGCACTTCTTTTCGCCGAGATCACTGTAAAGACATACCACAGTGGTATTTCTTCTTTCCTCAGCAGTTCTCAACCTTTTTCTGCCTCTACCCTGTTCTTACACGTTCCCCTTAATAACGTCGCTAATGACACTACAGTGGTGGCCAAAACTGGAGGAAGAGGCTACTTTGCCCTGACTCCACCCCTCCCTGCCTTCCCTGAGAATCATGGCATCCTTTCTGTCCCCAGATATAGAGAGAGATCACAGTAAATATTAATACAAGAAATCAGCCACTGGACTACCTGCTGGTTAACTTAAAAGTAATGAATGCAAAAACGTATCAAGAACCTAGAAAGTGCTAGACCGTATGCTAGAGATCCCTTACATACCATCTCATTTAAAGCTCCCACTATCCTGCAAGAGGCCCAGCGACACTAGGGAGCGAGCTCCTTGGATCACACCTAGGAAACAACGGGCTCTAGTGGGTAAACCACCCAATGATCGGGACTTACAGAGCTCCGGTCCTGGCTCTGGGAGACCCTGGCCCTTCCCCTTTACCTCTCCCAACAGTTTGTCTCCACATCTGTAAAATAAAAACGTTAAAATTCCCCTCTCCTCAGATTTAGAAGCTCACAGACAAGATGCATAATACATGAACTGTAATACATGTGTTTAAAAAACAAAACAAAACACCAAAAACAAAAACAAAACCTCCCTTCTCACTTCCATCTTCTAAGAGTACCAGGCATAACTAACTGAACTATGCCACTAAAGCTGAGGGTCTTAGATAAAGCATATGGAAACTATCACCTCTTTCTATGCACAAAATCCTGTACAAGAAGCAAACAGACTCAATTCAGAGAGCTCCCTCCTTTTTTCCCCAAGAGCCACACAAAAACTCCGAACAGAGGGTGGGTTGTAGCAGCACGTGACCGAATCAATGAGCACACCAAAGTGCAGCCTGCGGTTACACACCAATGAAAAGAGGGCAGGGTTTCCCTCCTATTCGGCACAGGGTGCCGGGCACGGGCTCACACCGTGGCACACGAGGAGCTGTAAGAACGGGAACCTTAGGGGTGTCAGGCGGAGGAACGAGAACATAGCACAGAAATCAGTTCATAGGTTGCCAAGTATTGTGTTCCTCTGGCTGCTTCTCCTGAGTCTTTAAACGAGTCCGGTTAAGATGTAAGGGGGATGGGGTGGGGGAATTTGCACGGTCCAAACTGCAACGTCGCTGCTCAGGGTAGAGAAGCCCCTGGGCTGGCTCCCTCCATCGGGACACAGGGGACTCGGTCAGCACGAGGGCCAGGGCAGCAGCTGTGGGCGCGCGCAGGGGAGACAACTGTCTGTGCTGGGGTCGTGGTGGGGCCAAGGATGGGGACTCCCAGATGCCTATAAATACTCTAGACGTCACCGGTGGAAGCCCTCTGGGCCAGGGCCCAGCAGCGACAAACCCCGGGGCAAGTCTCTTTGTTGGTGGGAGAGGAGTTAGATTTTTGACACGGGATCCCCCACAATGGTCCTAGCCAGGGCCCAGGGTAAGTATGAGCACCTGGGGGGAGGAAATGCCCAAGAGCTGAAGGCCACAGCCAGTCCCTTGACACACCCTCCGAAGGGAACCCCGAAGGCCATTCCTGGGGTGCAAACTCCAGCCTCCCCTTGCCTCGGCCAAGAATCAGAGCACGCGTAAAGCGGTGCCCCACGCCCCCTTGCTGCCTTGTGCCCCTTGCTTCGGGCCACAGGCCGTCTCGTACTTACCCGGGCCTGGGGGCCTGCCTTCCTCGCCCGCGTCTTCTCCCTCCCTGCCCCCTCCTCACTTCGTGTCCCCTCCTCCAGGGGCCGCAGCCATATCCGTTACTGGCAACTCTAAGGGGACTTGCCGCCCTTCTCCGACAACCGAGACGCCATTAAGCAAGCTAAAATTTGGGGCGTCGATTGGTCAAAATCCGAGATGGGCGGGAGTTACTGGCTTCTTATTGGCCGTGCGGCACGCTAGGCTGTAGCTACAACCGCCCCGTTGGGAGCCTGGCGGAATCAAGTCCCAAGTGATCCCAGCCGGAGAGCGTGCAACCACTGGGCATCCTTGGGCATAACACCCGGGCGCTTTCTGGTCCAGAGGTCGTGGCCAGAGGCGAGGGCACGGCTTCCTCCTCGATTAGTTTCCTTACGGAATTATCCTAAAAGATGGACGGAGATACCCACCTCTGCGCCTCATTTTTTTTCTTTTTTAAATAAGCCCTTTGGAGAGCTCCTACTTCTAACTTCCCTTCTTGTTGCCTGGAGCAAATGCCTAGAGACACCTCGCTGGGAGTCCCTCAGAGACTAATACTACGTCCAAACCAAAGCTGGCGAATCCAAGGCAACACTGCTGTTTTCTTTCCCCTCGGCTCGGTTGAGCTCTCAAGGGAAAAAAACAAGTTAAAATTTTTTTCTAGAAAATTAGAGGAGTCGCCTGGGAGACCTCCCTTGGGAAAACAAAGCAAGCCTGTCTCAGTATTTACCCGTTTTCCCAGAGATTCAAGTCTGGAGACTTGGTTTTTTTGTTTGGTTGGGTTTTTTTTAATCTTGTTTGTAAAACTGGAAGAGGGTCATGTGGCCCTGGGAAGTAAGAACCCTTTCCCCCTGTTAAGTGAATTTAATTATGTAGTTAAAAATCTCTCTTCTTAGCTGGACAAGAAGGTGCCATTTCAGTACCAAATCTTGTATATTTGAACCGTTCGAGCTGTTGCCTAAAGCACTGGTAGAATCATGTCATTTTCCTGCAAGCAAAAATCTTCCGCAGCCTGCTTCTGCAAATAGGGAAAGTCCACATCTCTGTGCCCGACATTCAAAGCCCTAATAAATCGGCTCAGACCTATCTCCAAACTTAACTCCCCACAGGCCAAACTGTCCAGCAGCCACGTACATTCACCATCATCCGTCCCCTAAATCAGCCGTTTTTAACCTTTCACATTTCGTGGCACACATCAACTAATTACGAAAATTCTGCAGCACACCGATCTGATAAAAAAAAAAAGTAGAATTTTGATTCATTCTCACCAGATGGCTGTTGTTCTGTTGGTTGTTGTCATTTTTTAAAAATTTGACAATGTAAGGGAGAACAGGTCAGTGCCCCTGACTATACAGTCAGGTAGTGCATGTTTTAAAACTTCTCGCAGCACACACCTGTTGAAATCGCTGTCCTAAATGCACCTGGGTCCCTACCACCTCTGCTCCTTTGCTGGAGAGTCTCCCTGGGCTTTGAAGTTTCTTTCCTACTGTTAAGTGATGTTGTTGGTCCTTGGTGCCAATTCAGCACCAATAAGAACCCCCAGTTTGGGGTGTGGTGAAGCAGGAAATCATTCGGGGCAAAAAGATCAACTGTGATATAGCGCGGCTGTGAGGCAGCTCTGGGCCAGGCTCCTCTCCAGCCGGACAGCTCTGCCCTGCCCCACGTCTGCTTCATGCTGGGCCACTCTGCTCCACTTGGCCGTAGTGGGCTCTGTTCCGGCCTGTGCCGGCCTGCTCTGCTCTACTCTGGAGAGACATCTTTGGTATTTCAGCTCAGACAGGGAAACTTGATCGTCAGTCTTCAGTGTAAAGGGTAAGTGCACTCCCAGAGCCAGAGAGGAACTGACTTATATGGACAGAAATCCCTGCCCGGTCCCCACAGCTCAGATTGGATGGGGAAGGCCTCAGTCCCTCCTATTGGTTAAAGTACGATTCCAGGAACTCCTTTATAAGGGCTGGCTCAGCTGGCAGAAAACGTTTGCAGACCAGCAGGGTTAGTGTAGAAGCGGGTGGTTCAGAGCAGGTTTCTCTGTGAAGTTGCAGTTTGCAACACAGGCCGCTGTAATAGGCTCTATTCATTAGAAGTTGAGCCCAGTTAGCCACCAGGAGCACTTCTTAGTAGGTATCTTTTTTTCTCAGGACCCACACTACCAATAAAGCCAAGATTCAATACACATGCATCCTATAGGTCCACCTCGAATTCCACCTGCCCGAAAACCTTCCCTGGCCTTTAGTCTTTGAAATTCTCTATAGCACTATGTTCCTTTTCTTGTTGTCTCTGCTATGTCCTTTACAAAACTTTGCTTTGTGCAGCATTGTTTTTGTAAGACCTCAGGCCCCCAGAGGCAGCTGGCTTATCCTGGCAGTCCCCACAGCACCTTACTCAGAGCCTAGTACCCAGGAAATGCTTGCCGAATTGCACTAGTCAATTGCCTGTATCTTAATATCTTTCCACTTCATCCCAATAGTTTACATGGCTGCAGTTGGAAAGTTAACGAATGTAGTATAATAAACCTGCCCTGCTCCACCCTGTACCCCTTCTATCCACCCCCCCACCACTCTGGCTACACTTGTTTCTCTGCTTCATTGGGTTTTATGAATACTACTCAACAAACTTGAACTGAGCAAGTGTCTACCAGTTTCAGGAGCTGTGCTACAGCCCTTCCCCTCCTGATCATCCCCTCTGTGAGTCTTCCCAGCCACACAACTTTGCTGACGTCAATCAAATCACTCAAACCAAAGCACGCCAATGCAACCACTCTAACTTCAGCCTGGCTAGCTTTTCAGTGGCTCTGGGGTCCCTATGGCCACGTCTAGTTGGTTGTCTAGCAACCCCAGGGAGCAATGCCAATCAATCTTCCTTTTTCTGCAGCCTCCCTCGTCTCTCCCTGCCAAGATGGCCTTGATGAGAAGACGAACACCTTCCAGTGGAGATTTCTCATCTACTTCATCTACTTCTATCTCCCTCTCAATACTCCTCCAAGGAGGAGATACTCCTTTTCTTCTCCTCATCTGGATCCTCAGTCCCTTCCCTGGCCCCAGCCGAGTTCCCAGTCCTTGGCTTAGCTTATGTTGTTTGCTGGGCCTGAAATGCCCTTCTCACCTCCTTTTGTCCTTTAAGATCAGGTCAGCTTGTCCCTGCTCTGTTTTCTCATAAGTCCCTGTAGATAAGTGTATCATTTCACTTACCACATTGTTTTGTATCTTTGGCAGGAAAATAATATTAATAATGCATTAGTATTCACAGTCTCTCTCTCTCTCCTCCTGCCTGCTAAGGAGGAAACTGTCTGTGCCCGTTAGGTCCCAGGTCACCACACAGTGTCAGAACAGTGGGTGAAAGGTGGCACGGAGAAGGGCTGAGCCCTGAGTGATTTGGTTGGTTTTGGCTAGGGCAGGGAGTTACGGGTACCTGAGGGCAGGTGGGTTTTAAAAGGGGACAGGAGAACATGAAGAGAGAAGAGCTAAGAGGGTGTGGATTAGGGAAGAGCTGGAGGAAGTTCAGAGGTAGGGAAAAGAAAAGCTTTAAGGCAGAGTGAGAAATTCCGTAGGTGAATAGATGAAATACCTTCTCCTCCTCCTCCTCCTCCTCCTCCTCCTCCTCCTTCTTCTTCTAGATTTTAATTATTTATTTTTAGAGAGAGGGGAGGGAGGAAGAAAGAGAGGGAGAGAAACATGAATGTGTGGTTACCTCTTGAGCGCCCCCCACTGGGGACCCAGCCTGCAACCCAGGCATGTGCCCTGACTGGGAATCAAACTGGCAATCTTTTGGTTCACAGTCCAGCACTCAATCCACTGGGTCACACCAGTCAGGGCTCCCTCATTCTTCTGATGCTGTAGCATGACCTGGGAGCCTCGCAGGGAAAGACAGAATCCTCCTTGGCAGAGAGGAGGAGGGAAAGAGAAATGCAAAATAGGATTCTAAGAAGGTTTCTTGTAAATCATTGATGTAATTCCCCCCTTGGCATTTTTCTCAAGAGACTTCAAAAAGATTTGAAGTTTCTTTGCAATTATTTTGAATGCCAACCAACTTTTTTTGCATACAATTCTGTACAGAGATGGGACATATCATAGCTAGGCTTTATATAGTTAATGGCATGATGTATTTACGTGTCCTTCCTCTTCTGTGAGCCCTTGAGTGCAAGGGCCGTGTCCCATTCACCTTTGGGTCACTACTGATTAACAAAGTACCTAGCGCACAGTAGGGACCTAATAAATGTTGAATAAATGAGCTGGTACCCAATTATCCTCTCTCTCTAGTATCTTCTATTGCTTCCTTTTCCTCAGATCTTTCCCCTAGCTGTATAAACACATTCATAGTTCACATCAACCTTAAACCAAAGGAAGGAGGAGGGCACGGGCTAGAGGGAAAAGAGAAGGACAAGGAGAGAAGGAAGAAAGGGAGGAAGGAGGAGGAAGAGGAGAAGAGCTTCAGCATTAAATGATCTGATCAATGTTACACTCTCTGTTATGTGGCTAATGTATCAACAAGCAAGAGGCTCCCTCCCCTTCTGTGATGTTATGTCTCCGTTACACTAGCCAGTGTAGTGATACCCAGTGACTTTACCTGAGCTGCTAGCGTCAACGGAAAATCACTGCTTCATTCCTTTTATGACCCTGTGGAATATTTAAGAGATATAACCGAAAACTTCAATGCCACGTGACTTTAAAAAAGATGTTTCAAAGTTGTCAAAACAGCCTGGAATGAACCCCTTCAAAACTGACCAGTGGTGACATTATACATACTGCATTGGCTTCCCTACCAGTCGGTCAACAGGTATTTACTGAGTCCCCTGTATGTGCCAGCCTGGGCCTGGATGCTAGGCATGTGGTGACGAACAAAACCGAGAGGACCCCGGCCTTCAAGCCAGTATTGTGGTGGAAGAGACAAGACCTTCAACAAACAAATGATCACATCATCACAAGTGCGTGAAGTTCTGCAAATGAGCATCTCTCATGGCATCCTAATGACTGCATCTTGGGTGGCTTGGAAAGGCTTTCCTGAAGAAGTGATGTTTAAGCTGAAATCTGATGGATGGCTGCAAGTCAGCCAAGCCAAGGGTTAGGGTTAGGGGGGTGCGGCATGTGCAAAGGCCCTGGGGAAGGAGGGTATGCGACTGAAGAACTAAAGGGGATTCTTCTGCAACTGGAAAGGGAAAGGGGAAGAGCGGAGTGGTGAGAAGCAAAGCTGGAGAAGTTGGGGGCAGCTCACGCGGGGTCTTCTGCACCACATGAAGAGTTCTGAGTTTTATTCTGAGGGCAGTGAGAAACAGTGGGCGGACTTTAAACTTAAGAGTGCCACAATCTGATTGGCATTTATGAAAATCCTCAGTTTGGCTGCTGAGTAGAGAATGGATTGTAGAGAAGCAAGGACAGTTTTGAGAAGCCCAGCGAGGAGGCTCCGAGCGACACAGCCCCTGTGCTAAGGCGGTAGCAGCCCGGGTGTCAAGACACAGATGTGTTCGAGAGACAGTGAGCAGGTAGACTAGGCCAGATTTAGTGACTGATTGGACTTAAGTTCATGGAGAAAGAGGGAGGAATTACTCCTAGGTTTCTACAGCCTGGATGTCACCTGATGTCAGCTATAAAAACAAAGTACCTCTATTCAGCCCCAGGTGCCTTGAAAAGCCTAGTTTAGAGGAAACAAAGCATCATCCAGAAAACACACTTGTTTATTTATAAGGCTTCACTTCATCTGGATGGAGATGTGAGAGGTGAGTCAGGAAATGTGCGTAGCTCAGCAGGGCTGCTTCGCATTTTTGAACAAGGAGCAACACGCCGAATTACATCCTAGCAGAAACAGGCGTGTCTCCCTCCCACTCCAGCCTCTTCGTCATTGTGACGTCCGTTCAGCCTCATCGTTTGTTTAAAGGCGGCAGGATGGAATGGTGATTGCTCAAGGTCCCTGGGCTGAAATTCTTTTAACTCGACTGAGATACACACAACAGACACTCAGAACGCGAGTCCCTCGCCGGAAGTCAGTGTCGGGATCCACACGGAGGCCGATTAAGGTCAGTTGAGGCCCCGGAGGGGCAGAAGAAAATATTGGGCCCCTTAAAAAAAAAAGAGAGACAGGGAAAATAAAAATACCTGTTAACCATATTTTTAAATAAATAAAAAATATTATGTACTATTAATGTTTTATTTCCAACAAAATTTGAATACAATATATGTGTTGCACATATGAAACCAAACTTGGTGTCATTAGAAGAAAGTGTAAAGTTGGGGTTTTGCAGGGCCCTTCAGAAGTCGGGGCCCAGGGCACGTGCCCAGTGCGCCCGCCGTTAAATCGGCCTCTGGATCCACATTCTGCGAAAGGCTGATGGACAGCGATTACTGTTAAAGACAAAGTCTCAGACCGACCTACGGCCACTTCCAGGCTCTTTGAAAGGAGGGACCAAGTGAGCAAAGGATGTAAGCAGACAGTTTACACAAGAAGAAACCTAACATTAGGAATTGATTTTTTTTGGGGGGGGGGGCGTTCGTCTCAGTGGTAAGCAAAGAACAATTCGATTAAAATGAACACAGAGATGCAATGTCTCACTTATTCAGTTAGATAAAACAATAAAATTCAATAATGCTGAGTCTGTGGTTTGTATAAACTCATACATTTATACATTTTTTTTATTATAGTGTACATTGTTGCAATATCTTTGCTGGGTGCTCTGACAGCAGGTAATAAAGGCCCTGAAATGACAGAGTCTGTCTTGACTAACTCTTTTGTGGTAATACAACTTTAGGAAATAACTTCAAAACTGTGTGTAGATGGGTACAGCTTAAACTTACAAACTTACACGATGTTGTATGCCAATGAGACCTCAATTTTTTAAATGAGGGGAGGGAAAGAATCAGCTAAGCCATTATAAGGGTTATCCGTGAGGGTCACGATACACTTGGGAGCAGAGTATAGACGTGGAGGGTCTCAGGTTATTACCAGAGGGCGGTGCCTCAAAAGGGGGAGTGTTCCGCCCCAGCTGGTGTGGCTCAGTGGATTGAGCGTGGGCCTGCGAACCAAAGGGCCACCAGTTCGATTCCCAGTCAGGGCATATGGCTGGGTTGCAGGCCAGGTCCCCAGTATGGGGTGCGTGAGAGGCAACCACACATTGATGTTTCTCTCCCTCTCTTTTTCCTTCTCCTCTCTCTAAAAATATATAAAATAAAAAATCTTTAGACAAAAAACAGGGGAGTTTTCACGAGGAAGGAGGCAGGATGGCCTGGAGACAGGCACAAAAGTAAGGGACGGCGCGCTGCTGCCCCCCAAACCCAAGAACCTGGGGTTGCTCCCTCTGCTGAAGAGCTGCAGGGGAAGTGGCCTCTTCACGGGGAAGCCGCTGTTTGGGAGAAGGTGGGGACAGCAAGAGGGTCGTTGGAAGGTGCGGAGGCTGTTGGAGATTCTCCTCCCAAAGGAACAGGGGCTTCGAGGTGGCACAGGAGGGAGGCTGGGAGGAGGGCAGAGGTGAAGGAGAAGACCCAGTGGCCGTGACAGGGTCAATGGCCCGGCCTGGCCTGTGAGGCAGCGACTGAGGAGCAGGGACTCTGAGGCCTGGTGAAATGAGCTGAAGGTTGAGCCTTCCTTGGCTGGAGGGGTCTTTCCTCTAAGTTGTGGGGGACATCTGCAGAAGCTGCTCCTTGGATCCTTCACTCGAGAGGTCCTGGACTGAGGGGCACTGTGCTGTAAATCCCGAGAACAAGGTGATTCTGACCCTCGCTCGTCCTCCTGAAGAGCGAGGCTGGAACAGGGCACACAACTCCCCAACAGAGTCTCAGCGGCTGGCCGCATTCCCCTGGCAAAACTTCAGGCTCTGGGTGACAATGACTGTCCACACAAAGGCTTTGTTCATAATAGCCCCAAATGGGAGACAGCTCGAGTGTCCACAGGAGGACAGATAAACAGATGATGGTGTCTCCATCCAAGGGAACACCACAGAGCAGGAAAAATAAATGAACCACAGTATAAATGAATCCCGCAGACGCAAGGCTGAGCGGAAGAAGCTGGACGTAAGAGATTACACCGTGAGATTCCATCTATGTGAACCTTTAGGACAGCGATGAGGGGCAGTGAGGACTGACTTCAAAGGGGCACGAGGGAAATTTGGGGGGACAAGGGAAATGTTCTATATCTTGTTTAAGCGCAAGAGTTATATAGGCGTATATGTCGATCAAAACTCATCAAACTATACACTTAAAATTTGTCTGTTTTAGTGCCTTTGAATTACACCTCAATGAGATATTTTTATCTCCTCTCTCAGCTGGGAGTGATCTTTGCCCCAGGGTCATCGAGCAATGCCTGGAGACATTTTTAGTTGTCACAACTAGGGGGCCGCTATTGACCTTAGTCAGCAGAGGCCAGAAATGCTGCCGACATTCTACAATGCACAGGACAGATCTCCACATCAAAGGGTGACCTGGTTCCAAATGTCAGGGATTCCAAGGCTGAGAATCCTTGTGTAGCCACAGGTGAAACACCATCAGGTATCATTTTCCTGATTGTTGGGATTCCATGGAAAGGCCTCTTTTTTTTTTTTCCTTTCTTTCTGGAAAGAACAAAACAGCAGCTCATTGACATCCAGGTCTTCTGCGTGCCCAAGAAGAGCTGTATTAATCTGCCGGAGTGGAAGCCACATCTCTCTGCGTATCAGCAGGAACTGAGACTAACCTACTTTGCCCACTGTGGTCAGAGAGTTTGGCGCATTTCATGAACTGGGTGCAGCAGAAAGTCCTTCTGGAGGAGGTCGGGGCCATTTTCTGAGGAGCCAAGGACATTATTAATTGCCTGAAGATGAATGAGAACACACCCTCTCCTGACACTTTTAAACAGAGAAACGGACCCCAGCTGGTGAAGCTCAGTGGATTGGGCGGTGGCCTGAGAACCAAAGGGTCACTGGTTTGATTCCCCAGTCGGGGCACAAGCCTGGGTTGCGGGCCAGGTCCCCAGTAGGAGAGACAAATGTGTGGTTGAGGCAACCACGCATTGATGTTTTTCTTCCTCTCTTTCTCCCTCCCTTCCTCTCTGTCTAAAAATAAAATAAATAAAATCTAAACAAACAAACAAACAAATGGAGAAACGGGACAATCAGGTTTGGGAGGAAGAAAGATGAATTCGTAGGTGAACTAGGAAAAGGAGCCAGTGGAGACAGGAAGCCTGTGGAGGTGTCCCAGGTACCAGCTGCGGCGACAGCAGGCCAGCCTTACTCCCCAGCCCGACCCCGGGAACCTTCTCCAGCCCTGCATGCCCCAAACACTGGTTCCACCCTTCTCTGCCGGGCACCTGGACTGGCTTTTGCCCTGCTTCTTCGCACCTGAGGTGTGAGTATCACGGAGCACGGACAGGGTCCTGCTGCTTTTGAACTCCTCGCAGATTATCAGGGTGGTTGTTTATAGGCACCTATGTCCTGACAGGGGCACCAACAGCCACAGGGAAGAAACTGTCTTTGTTTAGGAAAATACTTGATCAATATTTTAAGGAAAGACGAGGCCCAACATGCCTTAGTCTGCAAGCGCCAAGGCAGTAAGAGAAGAAACCCAGATTCCATATGTTAAAAACGAACCAAACACTTGAAGTCGGATAAGAAAGAGAACCAGGAGCAGAGAGAGGCGGAGCAGTGTGGGGGGAGGCCGTAGCCTGAATGCAGGAAAGGACGA
Source organism: Mormoops blainvillei (assembly GCA_004026545.1). NCBI lineage: Eukaryota > Metazoa > Chordata > Mammalia > Chiroptera > Mormoopidae > Mormoops > Mormoops blainvillei. The sequence goes on from PVJD01000653.1 coordinate 11,644, forward strand.
AGGCACTTTTAGGAAAAAATTCCATGATACGGATTTAAAGTTCCTCGTGTTTCTACAATGTAGTAAATTTGTGCGTCTCCCCACCCCACCCCAGCCCTCAATAGAGATCTCTATATGCATAGCTGCCTGTGTGAGTGGTTCGTTTAGTAAACATTAAGGGACAGGGCTATGTTTCACATCTCGGTTGGTGCTGTTGGATAAGAAATGACACCAGTGGGATTGTGGGAGAATCCTGTTCAGCTGGGAGCCGGAAGCAACCACGAGAATGTAAGATCCTACAGAGCATTCTTTCGAATGGGGTTTCATTTAATATTGTCTAGATCTAAAAGGATGAAGGAAGTCCCCTGCTGTATCCAAACTGCATTTACCTGCTGTCACAGGGGTCGTCTAAAGCTGGGTGGGTCTAACCCGGTAGCTAGGCTGATGGGAGGAAGCGGCCAGTTTCCTCCCAGGGCAACTGGAACATTCACTCATCTACAGAGGGGGACACATGACTGCAACAGGATGGAGAGCACTAGAGAAACAGTAAAACACCCTGCAAAGGAACGCTCTTTGTCAGGGAGCAGGCAGCACGGGCAGGATAACAGACACACTTCCTAGAACGTAAACAGCTACTCTTGGCTCCCTGCTCACCCTCTTAGAAATACTTTCTTCTGCTGGCTTCTGGGCCACCACTCTGCCCTGGTCCTCGCCCACCCCGCTGGCTACTCCTGCTGCATAACTTGTCCTAGCTCCACCTCTGATCAGTCCTTAGATATGGGTGGGGGGAGGGCCTCCTCTTTTCTCGGCTACAGTCTCTCTCTAGTTGGCCAAATCCCTCCCGTGGCCCCTAAATACCGTGTACGTATGGGTGACACCCACATTTCTATCAGTTTTAATCTCTTCTCTAAACCCCAGAGGCACTGACCCAACTGCTTACTTGACACTTCAACTTAGATGTCTAATAAGTAGCTCAATTTTTAAAAAAGATTTTATTTATTTATTTTTAGAGGGATAGGAAGGAAGGGAGGGAGAGAAACATTGATGAGTGGTTGCCTCTCACGCACCACACCCCCCCAGGGACCTGGCCTGCAACCCAGACATGTGCCCTGACTGGGAATTGAACTGGCCACCCTTTGGTTCATGGTGCGGGTCGGCACTCGACCCACTGAGCTACACCAGCCAGGCCAGGTATCTCAAATATAAAACTTTCAAAACCAAGCTCATGACCTCTTCCTTGTAACAACTTCCTTCTTCCCAATGTCCCCCTTTGCAGCCCAAACCTATCATGTTTGATTCTTTCCCTCCCTCACTCCCCACGTTCAATTATCAGCAAATCCTCTGGGCTCCAACTCTGAATTACACCCCTAACCTGTCCACTTCTCATCTTAAGGAAAGAATCCCAGCTGAACGAGATTCTCCCACAATCCCACTCGTGTCCACTTCTCTCATTTCCAGCTCTGCCACCCCAGTCCAGGCCACCACCGACACCTGCCGTGCTGCCTCAATAGCTCCTGACCAGGCCCCCACTCCTTCACCAGCTGCCACACGTCCAGTCTCTGCACAGCTGTCAGAGGCATCTGGTTTTCACAACCTAAGTCAGATTGGGCCGCTCCCCTGCCTGAACTCCTTGAACGGCTTCCCATGATACTTACACTAAAGTCTCATGTCCTTACTCTGGTGTATTAGATTTCTATTGCTGCATAACAAACTGCCCCCAAATTTGGTGTTTATGAAGCAGTGAACGCCTGTTACCTCGGTCGGTTTCCGCTGGTCAGGAACCTGGGAGAAGCTGGTCTGGATGACCCTGACCCTGGCGTCTCTTGTGAGGTTGCCGTCAAGGTGTTGGCCAATCATCTGAAGGCTTGAGGGCAGTGACAAGACCCAAGGTGCCCGACTCAGGTGCCTGGTAAGGGAATGCCGGTTGCTGGCAGGAGGCCTCAGTGCCTCACCTCTCCGTAGGGCTGTTTGAGTAACCTCAGGACATGGCTGCTGGCTACCCCCAACCCCCACCCCAGACAGGCGATCGAGGGGAGAACAAGGAGGAAGTCCCAATGTCTTTTGTGACCTATCTTTGGAAGCCACAGTCCATTGTTTCCACAGTACCCTATTGGTTACACAAGACAGCCTTATTCAATGTGGGAGGAGAGCACACAGGAATTTAATGCCAAGAGGCAGGGGTGATTGGGAACCGCCTTGGTGGCTGGCTGTCACACGGCCCCACACGATCTGATTGCTACCTATGTCTCCAGCCCCTTGTCCTACCACTGTGCCCCTTGCTGGCCATTATGTCCCAGCCACACCGGCCTTCTTTCATTGTCTCCAACACATTTTGTGTGTTCCTGCCTCGGGGCCTTTGTACTAGCGATTCCCACAGCCAGAACGCCCCTCCCCAAGAGGTTTCTATAACCAGATGTCCCCTTCTCTAGGAGGTCTCCCCTGAGCCCTAATCTAGTATGTCCCCAGTCACCAGCATGCCAGCTTTTTCTTTTTTCAGGGTACTGATCTCTACCTGTTCTATTTTCTTGTTCATTTGTTCATCGTCCATGTCCTCTGTTAGGATACAAGCCGCATTTGAACAGGAAATAATATCTATTTTGGTCACTGCTGTCTTCCCAGAACTTAGAACAGTTCCTGGCACGTATTCAGATGACTTTGACCAATGCGCGAGTGGAGGGCTTTCCAAGGTCTGATGAGGCGCCCCACAAAAACACCACCCACCTCTGAATTCACGCTTTCTAAGTATCCTCCTAATTCGGCTTCTTGAGGTCCTCAAAGCCAGCCAGGGAACGTCCTGGGAGACACGTGACTAATAATGACATCAGTAATAGTTAATCCTCATGCTATATACAATCGTGCCTCTGTACTTGTCGGCTTCAGGCCCTATCAAACCCAGTCGCATTTTGATAAGAAAAGAAATGTTGCAACGCTGGGCGCTTGCTCAGGACTCATTGCACTTGCTAGAACTTGTACGAGTCAGGACGCTGCCCCAGAAGAGAAAATGCTTCATCACCTGTCGCTCACTGGCCACTGGTCAGTTTTGACGCTTGTCAACGAGTTCCAGAGCAAATCAACGACGAGTACGGAGGCACCACTGTGCTAAGCACTGTTCTAAGTGCTTTACATAAAAACTCATAATAACCCTACAAGGTTAGAAATATTACCAGTCCCATTTCAGAGATAAGAAAAAATGAAGCCCAGAAGGTCCAGGTAACTTGACACCAGGTCCCACAGTTTAGATGTAGAAGGGCAGGATTCAAGCCAGGAAGTGTGACTCCGGAAACCAGGTGTTTTGTTTTGTTTTGTTTTTTAATGGTTATATTGAGATATAATTCACATACCATACAATTCATCTATTTTTTAAAGTGTATTATTCAATGGCTTTTAGTACAGTCAAGAGTCGTGCAGCCATCACCACAAGCAATTAGAGAACATTTTAACACCCCAGAGAGGAACCCTGCGCCCCCTCGCAATCACTTCCATCGGCCCCCAACCCCCTCCGCTAGCCTCAGCTGACCACTACTAGTCTACTTTCCGTCTTTATGGATTAGTCTGTTCTCGACACTTCATATAAATGGAATCAGACAGTACATGACCTTTTGTGACTTGCTTACTTCACTTAACACTATATCTTCAAGATTCATCCCTGTTGTAACATGTACTCTTATTTTAATTACTCAGTAATAACCTATGAGATGGATAGACCACATTTGGTTTATCCATTCAGCAGCTGATGGACGTTTGGGTGTTTCTGCTCTTTATCTATTATGAATAACGTGTTTCAGCTTTTGTATGAGCATCTGTTTCCAGCTCTCTTGGGCAGGCAGATAGCCAGGAGTGAAGCTGCCCGGTCATGTGGACGCAGACACCGGATTCTTAAATGCTTCCCTCTCCGGCCTCCTGCAGTGAGAGACTACTATGAACCAAATGACCAGTTTGGTTTATACATCAGTCTTGAGACTCTCAGCACAGTTGGCACCGGTCGAAGGACCTGATCACATGACCTGAAGGCAAAGACATGAGCGGTTGCCCCTGAGCAGAAATGATGGAAAAAACCCCCAGAGGAGAAACTCTCTCCAGATGCAAATACCTTAGGTCAGGCCCTTCCCCCACAAGGTTGGTACCAGTCCCTCTTTTGAGGGAAGTAAGGACATGGTATCAGTTCACCTGTACCTTTTCATCCATGGCCTTTTCTGATAAACAGCAGAAATTTGCGAGGTGACCGGTTAGTGTCTGGAGGTGCTGTCAATACCTGGGAATGACCTATTCTTGTTTAAAAAAAAAAAATGGGTTGTGTTAAGGATCAAGTGCCACTGTGGCCTCATGAGTGCCTTCCCCAGACCTTTGGCTCACGTTCTCAGTGCTCGAGGACAGGGGCTGCTTCCACTCACGGGGATGGGCCTCTCTTCCAGGGTAGCTTGTCACAGCTTCTAGGAAATCAGCTGTGGAACCCTCAAGACCAACAAACCCCCAGAAGGGTCAGGAGGTTTTGAAGCGGGGGCTTGCTTTGGGACTTGTCAGACAGCAGCACCTGAGTCGTCTCCCGATGGCACGGTAATGACGGTGCGGTCAATGCCAACTAACAGACACAGAACCCGCCCTGGAAAAGCATCCCATGGGTGCTGTGGAGAAGACAGCCCCACAACCAAGCAGTCCATCTTGCTATAAAGGCCAGTGTACACAGTTTGTTGCCTTGGCTTTGTTTTGATTTTATCACGAGTGCGGTTAGCTTGTTGTTCAGAACCAAATGAACTTTAGTGTACTTTGAATGTCTTTACCGGACTGATCTGCTTGCAGTCCTCATCGTAAGCCCTTGCGTTCCCTCTCCACCTTTCCTTTGGGACCTCCCTCCTGCCTTGGGCCTCCCTGGGAAGCGGCTGCAGGCCCAGCATCGGCAGATCCCTACTCCAGAAGGCAAAAATGTGGGATGACCAGGCTACGTGGTTTTGCTCAGGATCGCACACTAAGTGGGCTGTGGGTTGAAGCTGAAAATAAGCCCTAAGCTTGTCATCCATCACACCCTTCCCACAGCGGGAGAGCTTAAGCTGCCGTCCACTGCAGACTGAGACAGGGGGCCGTCCTGCAAGCAGCAGCCGTGGCTGCACACGCCCCGGGACCCCAGCAGCGTGGACGTGCCCTTCCAGCGTCTAGACTAGACGGGAAAATCCGAGCTTAACTGGAAGGTACAGTATGTAGCTTTGTTTTCTTTATCCTTGGCCAGGCCCCTCCAGGTGATTCCAGGCTAGACTGGGCCAAAGCTGACGGTCTGTAGGCCACAGATGTAAAAACTGAAAGAGTGATTAAGACCCAATTTACCTCATGGGGAAAAAAGAAGAAAAACCGTTAAACAAGAGAAAATACGCAGCAGAGTTTATTTTTCTCTTCAGCATTGTTGCTTGATATAGTTCATAATTTTCAAGTTAAGGATGATGAGTCAGTGGCCATCCAGGAAGAAAAAGTATTCTCCTAAAAGATGAACATTTGAATTTCCTCAATGAAATGCATTCTCAATGGGAACGATATTTTTGGTTCTTGGAAGATGAAAAAAATCTTAAGTATTCTAATAGTTGGTGGTCCTCCAAAGCCGAATTCTAACAAAATCTTATGTTTTAGCATTTATTTTTCCTCATTAAGGAGAATTTAAATTCAGTTGACTTTTTCTCTTTTGGAGGAACCAAAGAAAAAAATTTAAAGGTTTAAAAAAACCTTTAAACCTGCTCCCTGAGAAGGTTCACTGTCTCCTAGAAAGTCTCCCTCAGCTGGAGCACGTTTTCAGCTCTTTTCTTTTCTAGACCCTTAACTGCTAATGGGGACTCAGACTTCCAGGGTCGGGTTATGAGAATTACGGCAGTCGGTCCGGAGTAATTGGGAGGTTGGCATCCTGTTGGGATGTCTTGGGCAGAGATGGGTGAGCAGCCGGGAAGGACAGCGTCTTGTGGCTCAGGCAGACTCTGTCCCCTGTGCTTCCCAGCCACATGGCTCATTTATGGTTGCTTATGCTTGCAAGTGGTCCATTTCGAGAGTGACACGTATGCAAACTTTGGAAAAGAAAGTGGAAGAAGTCACTCTTAAATTTTGTTCCAGTGCTAACGCTGAACATGAACGTGACCCTCATGGCTTAAAATCAAGTACATGTCCAAAGATACTCAGCCTTGGACCGACCCTGCAGACCTAGAAACTTGCTTGCTGCTGCTTCTCAGAGCCTGCTGTTCAAAGGCAGCCCACCTGACTCGGTTGCTTGCTGGGGGCATGGCATCTGGAGAGAGGTTGTTGGAAAGCAGGACTGGAAAAGGACGAGGACCCTCGATGGGTAAATGTGATCGTGCATGCGAGGTTACTTAATTAGAGGAGATAATGCACATGGAGGCGCTTTCAAACCGTAAAATATATGAAATACGTTATAAATCCTCTTACCCTAACCGTGTGAATAAGCTACAAGAGGGAAGGCGATTTTATGCAAGGACAATTACCAGACCCTTGCCTTGATTTTCAGCCCCCAAAATTCGAGTAACTGATGGCTGTTTATGAAACCCCTTTTCTATCTTTGGGTGACGAGGGCTCCGTGAGGGCTATGGTAGATAAGCAGCTGTTACTCCACCTGGCCTTCTGCAGCCCTGTCTCGAATAGCTGGCTGCTTAGTTATTTTTCGCTGCAATCCTTCCTTTCTTCTTGTGTCCATAGAGACTACCAGTAATGCAGGGGCTCGTCCCTTCATGGGGCCTCTGAGATTCTCGTAGCTTTGCCCTGAGCCTGAGAGCTTTCCGCCTTAAGCCAGCAATAGGGCTGGTGTATGTACGGTGGTATATTTTCACTCAAACAAAAAATATCCCCTTTTCCATTTGAATGCTGCTTAAGACGTGTCCCGCGGAGAGGGTCCCTGCTCAGGATTTGGTTGTGGGGACCAGAGGCCTCATACTTTGATGCGCCAGCTAGTCAGCCCGCCTGCAGAGTAATCTGGGCCCCCCACCCCGCCGCCGTGAAAAGGCAGATATACTGAAAACCCAGCTTTGCTGTGAGGCAGAAAGCGTGCATCGATTGTGTTTCATCGCTTTTGTGCCCTTTAAGGGTTTGCTGACCAAGGGATTTGTGAGAAAGTTCCTAATATGTTTGATGTCAGCGTTCTTGCAACTAACCAAGCAGCAGGCTGTGCAGGTTACAAGAGGGGCCTGGTCAGATAAACCCGCATTTGAATTCCAGGCCTGATGCTTATTGGCTAGGGGACCTCTCTATAAGCCTCGGTTTCCTCAGCGGTAGGATCTGGATAACAGAAGAAACTTCTCATTGGTTGATTAACTGAGATAATGGACAGGAGATGCTGAGCACAGGGCCTGGTACATAGTAAGTGGTCAGTAAAAGGTCAACGTGGTCATTGTGATTATCAGTGAAATAGAGAGCTGAATAAAAAGGGGGAAACCCTGATTTAGAAGAAAAGGAACTAAGTTAAATTCCACCCAGAGTTTTATAAACCTTATGCTTAAAAACTTATCAGATTTATTTTGGAATAGGTAATACATGTGCATAAATAATTTAAAAGAAACAGAGAGCCCTGGCTGGTGTGGTTCAGTGGATTAAGCACCAGCCTGTGAACCAAAAGGTCATGGGTTCGATTCCCAGTCAGGGCACATGCCTGGGTTGCAGACCAGGTCCCTAGTTGGAGGCATGGGAGAAGCAACAGATCTATGTATCTCCAGCACACTGATGCTTCTCTCCCTCTCTCCCCTCCTTCCCCTCTCTCTAAAAATAAAGAAAAAGTCTTGAAAAGAAACAGAGAGGTATACAGTGAAATTAGGTTTCCTTCCCACTCTCGTCCCCTACCTCCTAGTTCCTTTTCCCTGAAAGCAACTAATATATGAGTTTCTTAAGCATCCTTCCAGAAATAGTCATTATTGGGGGGAAAAAATGCTTTTGAGGGAAAGTAGCTTTGAAGAACACCACAACAGGGTGATTTGCAAAACACTGGGCAGGACAGTTCGATAATAAAGACAAGGCTGTGTGGCCTTGTTGGACCTCAAGTTTAGGGCATGTTTTAATAGCACTTTTAGTTCTCTGCAGCCTGAGCCAGGTGGGATGAAGTCTTTCTAGCTGTGACAGGACACACGGGCTCAGGACAGCAACCCGTTTCAGAAGCAGGACTCACAGCTCCGCAAGCCGAGCCCCCCTCACCTCTGATGGGGGTGTCAGAGCAGGGCGAAGCCGAGATGTGAGGTCTGCACTCTGGACTGCGGACTCATTCCCAACATTCCCCGTTCGCCAAGCCCACATTGCCAACATTCCCCTGGGACTTAGGTCACATTGCTTCGCCTTCAGCTGCTGGAGGGTCCCGAGGACAGGTTGGGGCGACAGTGCTCAGGGGCTCTGTGAGATGAGCAAGGACCCCTTGCTGCATTCTCCCCGCGGCCTGCCGGAGTCCAGTTTCTATTCTGCGAAATGCACAAATCTTATACTTATCCAGGATCAACTTGGTAAATTTAAACCTGCTCCAGTCCTAAGACGCACCTGTTTATCGGATAAACAGGGTATTTGTTGCCATACTGTTAATAGGGTAACTGTGTGTATATATAGAGCTAAGACAGCTCACTGGCCTCCAGTCTTCTGTCAGACAAACGAGTATTTAATCACCGCAACTGAAAGAGATTCTGAGACGTTGGAAACACATTCCAGTACTGAACTCTATGTCAAAAAGTTTCCACTTGAACCAAACCTGAATTCACTCAGCTGGAGTGTGTCTGGTACCCTGCAATTAAGGAAAATAGTGGCGATCATCCTCCACGTGCTTGATGACGCGCGTTAGCCTTTGTCCCTTTAATACTAAATGAAAGCCCATGGAGCTCTTTCATCTTCCATTTGCATTCAATTTCTGATCCCTCAGTTGCTCCTGGGATTCGGGTCTGCATGCTCTCTGGTCATGGCCTCCGGACCTGGTCAGGCTGGTAAAGCACTTGCCCTGTGCAGACATCAGGGAGGGGCCCTGACAGCATCCTTTTCTCTGTTGCTCATGTCCCGTGCATCCCGGGGGCCTCTGGAGTTGCTTGCCTGATTGATTTATCTTCAATCTGCATGTGGACAGGCTCTGCAGAGCAAAAGGTAGTCCCACCTGACATTCCTAAATATCAGCACAAGTGAGTAATGACGCGCCTTCTGGTCTCTGAGCAGCTCTGTTGTTTACATTGACCTTGGCCCATGGCCATGCTTCTGGAGGTTTACTTTTCCTAAAGCCAGAACGTTCACGGTGATTTGGGAGAGGGTGGAGACGTAATTTCTTGAGCAGAGCCAAAGGCTCTGAGCAAAGTTGATTCCTACCTCCAGAAAGGCTGCCAGCAACACTTCGAAGCAATTTGCTTTATTTCTTTGGAGCTGACGAATGGAGACGGCATTAGTAACCTTCCCCTGGTTTGGTGACTGGGTGACATCTCATAAAACACTCAGCTAGATTTAAAAAAAAAAAAAAGAAGTAAATAAATAAATAAAGAAGGAACTGGAAAATCAGAAAGCATTGGACTTGATTTATAAGCAATCCTATCCTATTCTTAAATGAGCCTAAAGAAAGCAGAAAATGTACATTATTGACTCTTTTTCACAACGCCCTTCGCTATTAGGACTGAGCACTCTGAAGCTTAGTCAGATGAAAAGAATTGTGCCGAATGTCTGGTACAGGGTCCCAAGACACAGTTGGTACTCAGTACAAGTTAGTTCTTCCAAATCGTATTGCTGATAATAAGAGTTAAAGGAGTAAGGCAGTCAACATTATTCTAGCTGCCAATTAAAAAAATAATAAAATCCTTAGCTATATTGTCATATAAAACACAGCCAGTAAATGGTGTCTGTTAACATCAAAATTATTGGGTTTTGTGATGCCACGCTACCTCACCTTCTTCTGTGGTCAAACCACTCAGGGAGAGGCTGTTCCCGGTGACGGTCCCGGTGCTTTAGGTTGTCCGGCCACCTTGGGAGGGGCCTTGGAGTGGCATGACATCCCTGCAACCAGACATGGTCCTCTCAGTCCTGACTGACAATCACCTTAGTGTCCTGGTCCAGACACTGTAATAACAGTGATAATAATAAGAGTGAACATTTTTAAGAGCTGAGGGCCACACTCTGACCGAAACACACTGCGTGCGTTATTTCACTCAGCTCCCTAAGACAAAATTTTCAGACACTGAGGATCTTTGCCAGAAGGGAAGACACCGGTAACCTTGCAACCAAACTATCTAAATCTGCAAAAGTTTGAGAAATGAAGAGAGAATAAACTCCGTCACACTCTGTCCTCGGGCCATGAAACTGAAACAGAAGTCTAGCAGAAGCGGAAGGCGTGTTCCAGGCAAGAAGACAACTTTTGGAATTTATTAAATAAATCGGAAAATATGACTTGTCTTCTTTTGTAACCACAAAGACTTGAAACCGGTGGTTAAAGATTGAGGGGTTAGGGAGAGTGAGAGGGGAAGGCTGTCGTGCTTGTTCCTGGCTTCTGTTTTGGTTCCAGGGAAGTGGGGTTTCCATTGCATGGGACGCAACTGGATATTTCCTCCACACGCCATCGCTGGGAACCGGCAACCGACATTTCCTGGCACTCAGGAGCGGCAAGTCCGGGCAGCCAGGTCGGATTCGTTTTTGGAGCCAAAACCCAGCATTCCTTTCCATTTAGCTTTCCAACCTCCCGGGAAGCTCTTGCCTGTCTAGAGTGACCTCTACTGACGACGACAGGGAATTGCCCGATTTTCCAGCCTGTGTAGGAAATCACCCTAGAAATGGACTCCTTGTCCCAAAAGAAGCCTCTTGATTCTTTCCCTCGCTCACTGCCCTGTGGTTGACGGTGGCAAGCAGGGCTGACAACATGAGCAAGTTGAAGTCACCCCACTTGCTAATGAAAACTGGGGAGTATGTAAAACATGAAACCACTGAATGAGTTTGGACGGGCCCGACCTCCTGGCCTTGGCAGTGACCGTCCTGAGTCGGAAGGAGACACCTGGCTACCAGGGGTCCATCCTGCCTGGCGGAGGGGTGGCAGGAGGATGCTCCCTCTCTAGAGGGACCTTTAGACTTTATAAGAGAAATAGTGGTGACAATCTACAAGCTGCTTTGAGGTTGCTGGATGGTTGAGCATAGACGGATGCTCGAGGGACAACAGCCAAAAGACATGGACTGCTTCGTTTTTAAAACTACGGACGTGGATCCACCTGGGACTGCTATGATGAAGAAAGAGAAAACTGAGATGTGGGTGTCTAAAAGGTTATGATAAAGAAACATTTTGCAGCATCTGCACTATCCATTAGCTTATTGTTTTTATTTTTACAGCTCTGTTTTTGAGACACGTTATTATCCTTATTTTTCCAGATGAGGAAATTAAGTCACAAACTGTCACACGTCAGGGGTTACACAGTCGCTCAGCAGAAAGGCCAGCACGGGAGCCACCCCTCCTGTGTCCCCAGGGATGGTCCTTCCGTCCTCGGGCAGGAAGCATGGGAGTCGCCCTCTGTTTCTCACTCCCATTCACCTGTCACTTCCAACCCATCAGCAACAAGCGGTCACCGTCTCCACGCCCCATCATTGCAGCCTGTAGTTTCTCCCTGCAGGAAAGACCGCGAGTCTGTCCATCTCCACAACCCCCTCCCTCTGCCCCGTTCGTCTCCAACACACCATCTTAGTCAAGGTTCGCTGAAATGGTTGGAACGACCCTTTGAAATTGTAGTTAAATATTTGTTTGTTTATTTGTTGTCCACCTTTCCCCACAGGCTTGTAAGCTCACTGAGAGCAGGAACCTTAACCTTTGACGTTAACAGTGGGCTGCTATTGCCTAGCTCATAACACACATTCAGTATGTGTTTGTTGAATGAATGAATGAAAGAAAACATGCTAATTCAGCAATTACACAGTCTATTAAAATACTCACGTCTAGGTTCCAACCCCAGCGGTTCTCATTTATCTGAGATGAGGTCAGGTATCAATATTTTAAAATAGTCGATATTTTAAAAAAATGTTTATCACGGTAACATATACATATTTACCATTGTAACCATTTAAAGTGTAAAATTCAGTGGCATTAAGTATATTCACATTGTTTTGCCATCATCACTGCTCTCCATCTCCAGAACTTTTTCATCATCCCCAGCTGAAACTCTGTCCCGTGAAACACCCCCACCTTTCTTTCTTGTCTGGCTGAGATTCTGTGGCCCGCCACTGCGCCAGCACCTATCGTGCACCCTCGACCCCCTGGCTCCTCCCTCCTTTGGTGGCAGGGTCCTGGCAAAACCCCAACCAGGCTAAACCAGGCTCTTTGCCTGCTCCGTGTCTACAACCAGACAGTTGAATTTGGTTAAAAACATGCGACCAGGCTAAGCGGCTTCTTTCAAGTTTACAATCACAAATCTCAGTGGGACTTTGGCACCGCCTGCAACGTTTCCTGAATGGGTATGATCCCGCACAGTCCAGGAGTTCAGTGTCAAACCTTCTAATCAAAACAAGCCTCCTACCCTCCTTCCCCCTTCCCACCCCGTGTCCTGGCCCCGTTCACTTAACTGAGGCAACAGAAGCCAGTAATACAGAAAGGTTGCATCCTCCCACCGCCACCGCCACCTACTGACCCACATCTCTTCTCACATATGTTGCTACTTGCCTGTGAAAATGGGTGAACAGCAAGGGTTTCGCTCCCCAGTTCCCTCCTCCCTCCCGTAGGCTGAAGCTTCCTCTCTGCGGGATGATCCCCTTCAGCACACACAGCACACCCTAACAGGGCCCGTATTTAAAATTCCTTCCCCGGCCCTCCGAATCTCACTCTTCGCTCTGCTCTGCTTTACAGTAAATCTCTTACATGCAGTTGCCTGTGTCTGCTGCCTGTCTTTCCTTCCTTCGCATTCTCTCTCTTTCCTGCCGATTCTTTTATCTCCTCCAATCAGACTCTTGGCCCGCCATACTCTTCCTTCTGTTTCATTTTCCAAATCTCCGTCTCTCCAGACTCAGTGGTTGATTCTGTCCTCACCTCGTCCGTCTTCTTTAGTGACATTGGGCACAGCTGACTGTCCCCTGCTTATGGAAACAATTTCCCCAACCATAAAACGGCCTTAGTCATAGCATCTACCACGTATAGGCGCTGTGGGGACTAAACGAGGTCGTGTGCGCTTCGACTTCTCCTGGCCACAAATCAGGCTTCCATACCTTCCAGCTAGTCTTAAACACAGTATTTTCATGGGAGAATGGGTTCATGTCATTTTTTTAAAAAAAAAAAAAAAGTAAAAAGCAAAAAGGCATCAAAGGCTCGAATTAATTTTTAAAGTGGGAAATATTAAGAGAGAAAAAAGGGAGAGTCTCATATGTAGAAATGTTATCTTTTAAAAATATAATAGAAGCAATATGGGAGAAACTTCCTAGTATTAAAATTGCTAATGCTTCCTCGTAGGCGTTGGAACAGTGGGGAAGTTTCCACCCATTGGATATGTCACTTGCATTTTAACTCAGAGCCGGAGTGGAATGACTGCACCTCTTTAATGCACAGGATATGCTCTAATGAGAGAGAGACTTGGAAAATGCAACAGAAAGAACAGAGAAGGGCCAGCCCCCTCCGAACTTGACTTTGGCATTGCTACACAGAACTGTCAGGACCAGAGTCCATTCGCTTATCTGGGCTTTTGTTTTCCTTTTTTATTTACCCTGTGCTGCTGAGAAGTGCCACCCATCCAGACCCAGGCCACACCAATGCGCTTTATTGTCATTTCTCAGCTGCAGGAGGCTTAAGATCCCAGGGGAGTACACTGGGGACCGAGTCTCCACCTTTTCTCCTGCCCATAGCAGTTCACAGTCTGATTCCTGTAACATAGGACACACTGGGGAGATCCCAGAATCCACACGTCTCAAATACTCAATAAGCATTGTCACTCGAAAGTCTGGTCCAAAGGTGACCAACCTAAGAATTGCCAGCAACAGCTTATTTTAAAGGCGTATTTCTGGGCCCTTCCCAGTCCTAATGAGTTGACTGTCTCTGGAATACTGGAGCTTGCATTTTAAACAGATGCGCAAGTGATTCCCTTGTGTATAAAAATGTAAGAACTGCTACATTAGAGGAGACTTATTTGCCCTTTCCTCCATTTTAAAAACTTGCCATTTGGTTCTACCTATTAGAATGCTAGCTATTCTGCAAGACAACTCCGATACTACCTCTTCCATGAAGCCTTCTTGCACTGCCTCTCCCCAGGTTATCTCCCTCCTGAAGTCCCTTAACACTGAGTGCTCCTAGAGCACTTGCCATGCTGTCATCACATTATTTGGAGTCAAGTTTTATCACCACTGTTAGTTTATCAAGCTCTTAGGGACACCGACTTGCTAAAATTTTATTTTTCTACGTATCAACCCTCGTCCATAGTTCTAAGCCTTGCACACAGTGTTCCATAAAAATTAGCTGAATAAATGAATAATGTTTGATAAAACTGATTTTGGGAATGAGCAAAGAGGACAAAAGAGTGAGAGGATGAGAGAGTGGAAAGGAGGTAGACAACCAGGAAATCACAAAATTATAACTGAAAAATGGAGATCAATATTTTGAAAGACAGGGCACCCTAGCATTAACGTCTCTTAGTGATGACTGAGGAAGGTGAGGGAGCCCCACTTCTCTCCGTCAGACATGCCCCTTCATTTCTCTTTCCTTCTTTCCCTTCCGCCGTTCCTCTTTCCAGGTTTTTTTCATTGGTTCTTTGTCTCCCTTACTTTTCCTTTTAGTTTTCTTTAATGTTCCTTCTATCCTCCTAACATGCCTTAAGCTAGCCTGTCATTTGGTTGCCAAACTTTTATCAGGCTGTAATTGTGCCAGGCACTAGGACCCAAGAAAACAGGGCATGGTCCCTGTCCTTGAGGAGCTCACAGTCTAAGGGGAGAAGGACATGTATGGCCTAGGTATGGTCTTATGAAAACGGAGATGTTGGAGTTGCTGAGGGTGCTATGAGAACACACTGGGGGGACCAGAGCATCAGGGAAGGCTTCCTGGTGGAGGTGGCATCTGAACTGAGAGTTAGAAGACAGACAAGAGCCAGGTGATGATGGGGAAGTCAGGGAAAGGAGGCATTCCAGCCTTGGAGAAGTTCGCACAAAACTTGGAGGTAAGAGAATTGTAGAGTTATCCAGGAAACAGCAAGTCATTCAAAAGAGTGGAGACAAGAGTTCAAAGGGACGTGGGTGAATGTTGAGGCTTTGTTGTCGGCAGGGACCAGTTATGGAGGGCCATACGGGGCATGCTAAGGACTTGGAAACTTATTTGTGACCTTTCGTTTCATTTTGTATTTTAGAAAACCCGCCCTGGCTGCAGTGTAGATAATGACTTGGAGGGGTGCATGATGGTCAGTGGGCAGCCCCCCAGGAGGGATGGTGGTGTGGACCTGATCAGGTGATGAAAATGGAGTCAGGAGGTAGGGGAAGGGAAGTCAAGGGACTTGGTGTCCCATTGGTAGGCTCAGCATCAGAGTCCACCCTCAAAGCCTGACAGGTGTATGCAGTCTTGGCTCACAACTGGAGCAAAGGAAATTTTAAGACAAAGGTTTCCAAGATCAACTGAGCAGGTGGGAGTAGAATTTCAAATGACCTGGTTTGTGTTATTACTGGCTGTCTAGTACTTTCCCACTAAGGAGAAGCTCAGAAATGTGGGCTCAGAGGGTGTGCCTAAGATGGTCCTGAAGAAGCTCCCAAGGGAGGGGGGCAACAGTTAGGCTAGTTTCTTGTGGGCTTTTAAGGTTCTGTAAATACCAGGACAATACCCAGTTCTCACCGGCAGGCGGCAGCACCACAACTCACAGAACGCAAAGTGAGAAGCCCTTACCGACGCCTAAAAACCGCAAACCCCAACGACCCCACCCAAAAAGAGAGACTTGTTGGTGATTAATTTGTGCATTCAGGAGTAACTGATGTGCCAGTTTGTTATTAGCAAGTTTTGCTAAAGTTACAACAGCTTTTCATACCAGGGTGACTTTTACTTCACAACTTGCCGCTTGCCCCAATTTCTTTTTGCTACTTAACATCAGCTACACACACAAAATCCTACCGCCTCTAGTGTGTTTTTTTGCTCTGCACAAAATTATCTTGGGCAGCATTCTCTCGAGTTTCTGAATCTGTGTCTGTAGACAAGAATTTTTTAATCAGATAGAAAATGTAACAAATGTTGAACTTTTTTTTCCCCCACCCACAATTGCTTTATTTCAACACAGTTAGTACTTTTTACTTTTAAATGTTCCTCTTCCAAATCTGGTCCATATGCATGTCCGTATGGACCAGACATTCTCAGAGTCTGTTTTATCAGTGCTGCATTTTAAAAGGAAGCGCACAATTTTTTTTTTCTTGTTCTCTTAGGCATCTAGTCTCTTCTGAGATCTCACCCACTTCCTTAGCTCCAAATATCACATTACACAGACAGGCAGCCATGTCTTTATCTCTTGTCAACCCCTATTATTTATTTATTTGTTCTTCCATCCGTCCACCCATTTACTCACTCTGTGCACTGTGCTGGGGGCTGGGAATACAATTGTGAAAAGGTGTGGTCCTGTTTGGAGCTTGTAGAGCATGGGGTGGGGGGAAGTGGGGAGTCAACAGTGCTGCAATGAGATTGGAGGTACAGTGGAAATTTGGGGAAAGAAACCTTAAAACTGACTTAGGGGGCCCTAAAGAAAGGGACAAAGGCCGACTGAGCAGAGGAAACTGCATATGAAAAGATATGGACACTCAAGAGATCATGGTCCCTTCCGGAAACCAAAGTGGTTTAGTACCGGTGGAGTGTGCGTTGGCTAGAGACTGAGAGGGTGGGGCTGGCAGGCAGGGGCCAGACCTGTAAGGGTCTTGCAAAAGACTTCAGACATTATCTTGCTGATGATAAGTATCTCTTCTGGAACACGTTTCCTCTCAGCCTAACCAGGGGCTCAGCTTAAACCACCCTCCTCAGTCTTCCCTGATCCTGGACTAGGTCAGGTCTCCTGCTCTGTGCTCCCAAAGCTGCCATTCTCAGAGGTTTGTTTTCCCCAACTCTTCCCTCACTTCCTCCTCCTCTCTCCTCAGCAGCTAAGTCCTTCCCTTTCATTTTTACTTTTTTCTAGCCACCATATTAGAACAAAGTATCATAGTGTGTGTGGGGGTGTGTGTGTGGATATATGGGTTTTAGAACAAGAAAGGCATAGGTTTAAATCTTGGGTCTACTCTATTTGGTTTCCCCTGGGTGTAAAATGGGTAATCGATCTACCTCGTAGAAACACTCTTGACTTTAGTATGCATGGGGTGGTAAGTAGATGGTCCTCTTGTTATTTTAACCTCATAGCAAGGCGTTTCCTGCTCAAAAACCCTTAGAGTTTGCATATCGCTTGCCACTGAAACCTAAGCCATACATCTTGGCCTTGTCCCTCATTCTTCCTCCCCCTAAATCCTGCACTGTGGCCAATCTGAAATATTGGCTGATTCCATCGCGTTTTCCTCCCTGCAGCTCAAACACCAAGTCCTCCACGATTGCCTGAACACCAGGTAACCGGCTCCTCCCTCCGCAGTCCTATATGTAGTTCAGCAGCACTGCTTTGCCTTGCGGTCTAGGCAACTCTCCTTTAGATCACAAACTGCCGAAAGCAGAGGCTTCGTGAGGTTCATCTAGTCCCCTGCATAGCTCCATGCATGTAGTTGACACTCAATATTTAGTGAAAGGAAGTTCATTTTCCTTATTCCAGTGGGCTCGTTTTCTCTATAGCATCAGATATTTTGTTATTCTCGCTTCAACTTGAAGCTATTTTGTTGGCTTCCGGAGAGCACATTACCATTAGATGTGTTCTGCTCTCTCCTTTAATTGGAAAGAGATTTGGAACCGAAAAATAAGATTTACCGGTACTTCTCCAAGCACCATCTTCTGTCACTCCCCCGTACTCACTCCGCCTAGTACAGGAACCGAGCTACTTAAGCTTTACCCGGAACACGGCTCTCTCACACCTCCGTTCCTTTGTACCTGCTGCCGTTCCCGTTGCCTGTGCTGTCCGCACCCCCGCTCCTCGGTTTAGCGAACTCCTCCTCACCCTCCAAGACTCAGTTCACACATGACCACATTAACCGTCTCCGGGAAGGCTTTCCTGAGATGGGCAGAGTAGCGGCCCCCGACCCCTCCTGCCATCCCGTTAGCTTCCTCAGAAATTTCCCCAAGAAATTCTAGCAATACTTGTGGCATATTTGTTTACTTTTCTTCCATTCCTCTAGACCGTGAATCCCTCGAGGGTCTGGATTTCTGTTCGTTTTTGTACCTTTTACAATGTGTCTAGCACACTGCTTAGCATGTTGTAGGCACTTAATTCAATCCATGAACAAACGAATCTGTTACCGTAACTCATCTAACACAGCAGAGTTTGTTTGGACCAGATTCTCAAATATTTCAAGACCTGGTCCGCTATTTGGGGAGCTTCATGCTGGAGGGAGATTTCTCCCCTCTTAACACCCCCCCGCCCCCTCCATTCCCCAATCGCCTTGGTTCGGTGGAAAAGGAAGGGAAGTGACTCGACTGCGCACTGGACTTCCTCCTTCAGCGTCGCGCTTCAACTTAACCGCTCTGACACCGCCTGGGTTATGGCGGCTCGGGGGCGGAGCCTTGCGGGTGACACCTGCTGCGGGGCGGCCCGGCGCACGCGCCCTGGCATCTAGAAGGTCTACCTGCGGGGGCCCGGCGGAGGAGGAGCGCTTGCGCTCTGGGCCTTTTCCGCCGGGGGAAGTCTCGCGGGGGCGGGGCGGGGAAGTTCTCGCGGGACCCTGACGAGGAGCGGAAGCGAGGCGGCTGTGCTGCTTCAGCGACCGGGCGGCGGCGGCGGCGACAGTGGCGACGGAGATTGTGGGGGTGACAGCAGCGGGAATAGGCGCTGCCCTCGCGGAGCAGCGGCGGGGTCGGCGGCCACTCGCACCGCTGTGGAGGGGCCGGCCGGGAGCGGAGAGGAGCAGCTGCGCCACGGTGAGTGGCGCCGGCGGCGGCGGTGCTGCTGCTGCCGCTGCTGCTTCTGCTGCTGCTGCTGCTCCGGTGCCTCTTCCTTCCCGGTCCGTAGCGGGAGTCGGCCTTCAGGGACCCGGGCCGCCGGGCCTGGGGGCGGGGCGGCGGGGCCCCGGGCAGTAGCGGAGTCCCCGGGGCTCCTGGCTCCAGGTTCCCTCCTTTGGGGCACTTCCTTGCTGGGACCGTCTTCCCGCGACCCTCGGCTCGAGATCGAGCCCGGGACCCCAGGGGGCAAGAGGCCGGGGGCCCCTCATTCAATTTCATGCCTTGTTCGTGCGGGTTTGCGCAGAAGGAGCCCGGAAGAGGCTCGAGAGCGCGGGGCGCTCGCTCTGTGAGTCAGTCTGACTTGGCCCGGAGGCGGGGGATTCGCTGCGGGCTGCAGATGAGCTGACTGATGCTCCTTCGGCCTGCACGGCCACCACGTCACCGCCTGCTGGTGTCTCGGGGCCGAATTTCGGGAGGGAACCCACCAGCCCCTGTGAATTACCGTCAGCTACCACCGTGGCTGCCGGAGTCAGTCGAGACGCCTTTACCTAGGTCCCCCCCCCCCCCCGCCCCGCCCCGCCATCGCCCCTTTTTGGAACTACTCTGAGAAATATTTGTGAAGAGAAAGGGGCAGCAGCGGTGGGGATGTTCTGAGGACAGACTGCGGCGAGAGAGGAAAGGGGCGCCCCGGGGGTGTTCGTCTGTGTCGCTCCGCGTTCACGGCTGTGAGCCGTCGGAGCGGCCGCCTGTTGAGGGGGCTGCTCCAGCTGGGCTCCAGGTGCTGAAAGGAGAGGGCCATCTGCGGGGCCGCGGAGGTGCGCTCGTGGTCCGCGGGCGCGGCGGGCGCTCGGACGGCGCTTGAGACACGCGAGAGAAACTAGCATTCGCCCCGTCGGCTTTCTCGCCCGCCCCCCCTTTTTCACTTTGTGCTGCTCCCGGGGTTGCCTTCCCCTTCTGGCTACTTCTCTCCGTTCCACTGCGGACGCGAAATGCTCGCTTGTGTAATGCAAGTCATTTGCCCCCTCCCCCCACTTTTCCCCCCACCCTGATCTACTTCCCCTTCTTCCTTATTGTTCCCTCTCTGGCATAATTTTTCGAGGTTTCTGCTCGTTGAGCGGTTTGTTCTCTCCGTCATTTAGAGATTCCGTTTTCGCTCCCGGGAAGGTCCCCTTTTGCCGCTTTGTGCTTTACGTTTTAAGCGCCCACCGTGCGCCTTCAGGCGGCCTGCGGGGCTGCCGGAGAGCCGTGCGCGACTTAGGTCTCCCCCTGGGAACTGGGAGGCTCAAAGGGTTGAAATCTTCCGTAAGTAATCAATACTGCCACTAGGTCCCAGCTGCGGCGTGCTGGTCTCATTTGTGTTTGTTGGTTTCTTCATTTAAGATCAGTTTAAGGCTGTCGTGCCTGCTTCAGCTTTTCTTCCTGTGTCTCATATTAGTAAGGAAGGTTGGGTCAACTTCGGGCTGGTATGACATCTTTCAGGGGCTTTAGTGGGGGTGGTTAAGGTAAAAAAAAAAAAAAAAAGCGAAAACCAACCATAGACCTCACCTACTAAGTCAAGTGTCTGTTACAATTGACTTAACATGAGATGAAACATCTAAAGGGAATAGAGCTTGCCCATTGTAGTAATACATTTTTTTTTAACCAGGCTTTCAAACTTTTTAATTTTTTAGCTTAATTTAAAATTATAGTTGACATACAATATTATGTTAGTTTCGAGTGTTCTTTATTAGGCTTTGAAAAATCAGTCATCTTTTCTTACATCTGTTAGAATCAGTCTTCTTTGTTATTGTTGTTGGGGCTTTTTTGACAGAAAAACTTTGCTGTGCTGCCCCTTCCCTTGTTCAAAATTTTCTGAATTCCAAAATAAAAAAAGAATTTAATTCTTGTAATCAGCTTTCTTTGATACTGAAAGCAAGCATTTAAATACTTGAGGCTGTTCAATTCTTCGGCAAGTGTATTCAGATGTGAGGGATTACTAGGTTTTAAATACTACTAGTCGATGGTACTTAAGAGATTTTTCTCAGTAATTCCTGTTATCATGTTGCATGTTCTGCAGCGGCAGTTGTTAATTGTTAGCTAGAGCTCAAGAGCAATAGATTTTGGAGAAGTGCATTAATACAGAATAGAGACCCACCATGCTCTCCCGAGAAGACATTTAATAGTTACTTGCTTAATTAATAACTTTCTGTCACTGGTGATTGACCATTGAGAGTCTCTGGTTTTCTTTGTCCAAGTCAGTTTTTTCCCCCAGTTGTGCCAAATGAATATGCATAATTCTTGTTTTATGCAAAGATGTTCCAGTGCATTATCTGGAATGTAGGGTTTAAAATCTAGCTAAGGCACCCTTGCAGTATAGCAGTGATTGTTAAAATGTAGCAGGCGTAAGAATTACCTGTCAACCTTACTTAAAATTAGATTCTGGGTCTAAGGCCTAGAAGGCACCCCACAATGAATCAGCCTCTGAATGGGGTAATTTTGGTGCAGCTGGTCTGAGAACCAAAACTGTTGTTACAGATACCGGCATAAAATAAAGAGACTGGAGTGTGTCTTTAAATTACTCAACTTAAAATTATACTTTTCTGTGTTTTCAGAGTAAATATTTAAAAGCCTAATAGAATAAGTGACTACAGATGTGATTAGTTTTTATGTGTAAATATTTGAGCTTTGTTAGGACTATGATGTGGAGCAATTTAACGTTAAAGTTTATACTTAACAGGACTGATAATTTGCTTACCAGAGAGTCTGCCTGTAGATGGAAGTTCTAGATTTACGGTGAAAACATGTGGACTGATCATTCAGAAGGGATTGGTGATGCTGCTCAACACCTCTTAGTGCTTTATGCCAGAGACTCTGCTGAGGCCTTTACAGGTGCTGTCTCTCTTAATAGTCAGAATGGCCTTATGAGGTAGATGCTATTATTAGGTCCATTTTCCCCCACTGAGGATACTAGGGATTGTAGAATATAACTCATTTCTCCAGTGTCACCCACACAGTAAGTGGTAAAGTGACAGTTGAATTGGATCTAACTCTAGAGCATTGGTAAGATTTTTGTTTTTTCTGACTACAAAACTAGTAAATGCTTATAGTAAATTATAGTAAAAACCAAAACTATAATTAAGGTACATAGAGTAGAAAGTAAAATATTCTGTGATCTTACTCCCAGACATAACCATTGTGCACTTTTCAAATTTTTTCTTTAATCACACACTGATATATATTGTCTTGCTCTGTAGAAATTGCATAAACCGTCTACGGCCTTACTATCCTGAACGCGCCCGATCTTGTCTGATCTCGGAAACTAAGCAGGGTCAGGCCTGGTTAGTACTTGGATGAGAGAAATAACATCAACTGTCATTTTTCTTCAGTTTTTTAAAATTAGTGATATATTTTGGTACTTATTAGAAAGATATTCTATAGATATGCTCATGAATATTGATCAGGTATATATGCATTTTGTACATGGTATTTGTGTCACTATTTCAGTGAGATAAATCTGGGAAGTGGATAAATTGTCAACAGATTCTACAAAATACTCTCCAAAAAGATTGAACTAATTAATTCCCTGCTAATGTGTGGGCTCTGTGATGATTTTATTATTGGGTTAGCCAAAAAAACCTGCTTAGTTTTTTACATAAAATAAAAGGCACATTTTTTTTTTTCATTTTCTCCATTAACTTTATTGATTGGGCTATTTCGAGTATGCCGGCTATCTCCCACTATTGGCTTCTAGTGGGTAGGGGCCGGGGCGCTGCTAAACATCTTCCAGTGCATGAGACAGCCCCACAGCAAAGAGTTATTTGGCCAAAATGTCAGTAGTACCAAGAAACTTCACAAACCACCTTTGACACATTCGATCAGTCACAGCACCTTCTCCGCACACTGCACAAATCTTTTTTGTGTGTTTCAGTTGCATTTTTACCTTTCTTGAAATAGTAAAGCATAATATGCCAAAAATGTTGCACGTTTTCTTCCATCTTCAGTATTAAAATGGCTGCACAAAAATTCACCAATTTTGATAAGTTTTCTTTTTTAAATGCATCCTGATATGAGAGCTGTCACAATACAGTCTGACAGAATTGTTTGGAATGAAGTGAAAGACAACTAAGCACTACTAGAGCGATTGTATGGAAGAAACGTAATGGACTTTTGGCCAACCCAGTATTATGATCTAGTACCAAGCACATTGTCAGGTATATATGAGCTGCCCAAAATCTTACGTGAATACACATTGGATAGGATAAAGCATCTGAGAGTCTTTTTACGCAGGATATTGCAGAGGCTGGATACTGTAAATATTTTTAAAATTTGCCAATTAGTGGATGAAAGAAATCTCATTGTTTTAATTTGCACATTTTTAATAGTGAAGTTGAACGTACATGTTTTAGGTAGGGTCACATTTTACCTTATTTTGACTGACTTAATGTCGGGCTCTCTCCAAAGTTCTTTATGTATATTATCTATATTACCTAATTTAATGCTCAGTGACTCTTATAGAATAGGTCACATCATCCCCATTTTACAAATGAGGAAATTTGGGCTTGTTTAAGAGGCTTGCCCAAAATTATAGCTGGTCAGCATCAGGGCAATGACTTGAACCTGGATCAGCCTGCTTTCAGAGACATGCAGACTTAACACTGAACTTTGCTGGCCCAGTAAGTATCATGTCTTTTACTTTCTGTGAATTTTGGGAAGAGAGGTAAATGGGAGAAAGAAAGTAAAATCCTACAAATAACTCTAGGAGGTTGCATTTTAGGATATAATGCATACTGCTTGAAATGGACAATTCAAGCTGCATTTCTTAAAATTCACTGCTTGGGATGGGCCGCAGAGGTGTGTCCTGGGAGCAGTTGAGACATACTCTCTCACTAGGCTTCAGTTGCTGAGCGTGCACACAACCCATTTTCTTGGGAAATGAACAGCAACAGCTACTCTATTGAAATCACTTTACAGTGTGTTCTCTTGCAGATTTCTTTCTTTGAGTAATTAGTGTTGCGGATGTGATAGATTCTTTCCCTGTCTTTAATGAAACACACCCTTTTGAATTTCTTTGGCCTGTGTACTCTTATCCGTGGACCGCCTAACAAGCTGATGTCTTCAGATTTTCTGCACGAGATGCTCTTTGGCTCAGGCACAAAAGTATTGATTGTTCTTGGTTTTTATTTCTATCACACTATATCTCAAGAAGCAGTAGTCATTTGAAACATGATTTTCAAGCAGAAAAACAAGCGTTGAAAAGTGTCTTGGTTTTTATGCCATGGCTGTTCAGTCACACTGCGGTTGCCTGAAATCCTGAACAGCGGACATAAGCCCTGCTACTGTGTAGTCCCTTGACCATGCTCTGGGTTCATCGGATTTCCATTTTTTTAAATGAAACTGTTTGTTTGTTTAGATACGCTCAATTCTTCAGCTCCCCATCATTGATACAGAGTCTCAACAATCAGACCTGAGACCCCTTAAAATCTTAAGGTCTATGGAAGATACTGAAAGGCTTGTAGCAGGGGTTTAGGAGCTTTTGTAAACATTAAGAATAGATGCACCTATTGGAAGGTAAGCAAAAAAAAAAAAAAAAGAAAAGCCGTTATTAATGCTGGGAAATATTGAAGGACTGTACCAGAAAGGAAGGTTGGTTGGTTGGTTTTATTACATTATTTAAATCACCAGTGAATAATATTTTATGTTGTAATACTTCTACTTAACCCAGAATGCATGGTATTACTGGGGTGGGCAAGGGGAAATTGGCAGGGGTGGAACAGGTCCTCATCTTTCAGGCGATCGATGGTGGCTGGAAGAAATGGCAACAGAAGCATATCATCAGACTATTGTAAGCAAATAAAAAAAGGAAAGCCGAAAACGAAATTGAAGGTGATTGCTTATGGGCGTAGGGTTAGGGAACTACTCTTTTCATAAACTTTTTAATACTCTGACTTTTAGTTATATGCATGGATTAGTTTGATAAGAAATAAACTACAGAGGATATAATTAAAGGGTTTTTGAGGACACACAGAAATATAAATACTCTGACGTTAATCTTTGTATTTTTTATATTTCCTCGAACTCTTTCTTTACTTTTTCATGTTTGAGCCAGGGCCACATAGGATATCCTAGGTCTGGCCTGACAGAATAAACATTGGTTTGATTTATTGGTTTACCTGCAGTAGAATGTTTGGCTTTTAGAATTTGATTGAAGGGCTTTTTATTAGCAGGTGATTTCTTTTCCCTTTGGTAATACTCATTTTCCTCTAATCTTAATACTGTCAGCTGGTCTATCACTTAGTCCATTTGCAGCTATGCTTGATTAATGCTGCCCCAGTTGTTAACTTTAGAACAAAAGGATAATAATCACTTGTGCCCTTCAGATGAGTTCTCTGCTAGGTGGTAATTATCCAAGAAGAGTGTCACTATAAATAATCTGTCCCCAATCTGCCAGCGTTTGTGTTGTTTGCTGCTTTTATTTAGCCTCTATGAAAACAGTGACTGGTGAAACAAGAATGGAGCTTTGTTTTCCTTTAATTCTGCAAAGGTCTAGGTTACGTCTCATATTCAGGCCTGGAGACCACTACAGCAGTGATTGTCTGTAGTTCCCATGGTTGCCCATCACCTGGCACACTACAGGGGTTTATTACAGACTCTTCACCTGCAAAATGCAATGTGGATCACTTCAGTTAGTGCTCCCCTGACTCAGAGCACAGCAGCTGCCCTCAGGTAACTGTGAGAGACTTAACGTTTGACTTTCTGGTACCATATCCCTGCACTTCTTTTCCCCGACACAAGATCTGGCAGCTCAGATTCTGAAAAGGGGGAGTCCTCTTAAGTGTGTTTGGATTTTGGCTTTGCTCCTTAGGCTACTTAGAAATAATGCGGAGGCTGCTTCCGGAATACTGCGCCTCGGACATCTATTTCAAGGGCTGTGGGGGTCTGCAGGGGAGAGGAGGCCTTATGCAAGGGCAGCGAAAGCTCTATCACCGAAAGGCTGAGCTGGACCTTCTTCTCTGGTGTCCTGTGCTCAAGTGGTAATTGAATAAAAAAGTAGATCCTGTGTTCACTTTCTCCCACTTTCCTAGGAGCAGACCAAGATTTAATTTCTGAGAATTAGAAGCAGCTCAGGACCAAAGCATGCATTGCTTGCTTTTGACTGTGGGAAGGGGACCCAGCATTTTCAGAAAAGCAGAGAGGTTGGCCGGGGGAAAGGAGAGAGGTAGGCCCATTTAACTGAGAAAAGTAGGGTGCCATCCCCAGGGGGAGGCCTTCTTTCAGCGGACTGCATTTTGTGCCTGGGGAAGAGAGTGTGAGGGGTGAGGGAGGAAAGGCGGAGACCGATCGGGACTCCAGCCGGTTCCTGCATACCTCGCACACCCAGCGGGAAGGAAGAGGAAGTGTGTTCTGGAATAGCTTGAGCTGCTGCCACCATTGGCCGGCGGGCCTGTCAGTTGCCTGAGCCTGAGGCTGAAAAGAGGAAGGAGATCAGGGCTCTTGCCTGGAAGGGAGGGAGGAGGGTTGAGCCAGCCGAGCCAGGGGGCGTGGGGGCTGGGACTTCAGGCCGATTGGCAGGGCGGGGCTGCCTTCGATCCCGGCCACTTCTCTCAATCATCCGTCTTCTGATTCAGGGTGGCATTGTGTGTCCCGGAGTGCAAGAGCCAGTCCCAGAAGAGAGGCGAGGCTGAGCCCAGAGCGCTGGGTTGCTTCAGCAGGGAAGACTCCCTTCCCCCTGCTTCAGGCTGCTGAGCACTGAGCAGCGCTCAGAATGGAAGCCATCGCCAAATATGACTTCAAAGCCACTGCAGACGACGAGCTGAGCTTCAAAAGGGGGGACATCCTCAAGGTAAGTGTTGATGCCCAGCAACTGCTGAGACGGCCTCTTCTTGCACTCACCTACCCTTTGCCTGGGTTACACACAAAGGAGCCATGCTCCTTTTCTCATAGCCCACTTTTAACAGTCACCATCGTGTGCACTCTGGACAGCTGAGATGGACGCTGAGCAGAATATTAACGATGACTTAAGAGGATGGGGTGTGATGTGTGGTCTTTAATTGCCTTTGTGTGAATGCCTCGGGTGTTTCTTTTGGCTTGTTGGTATGGGCACTGTTTCAAGTAAAGTCGAAGCAACATGACTGTAGTAAGGGCTTGTGCGTGTGAGTAGGTCGATTTGCCTTGGAGAGTTTTATTAAAAAATTAGAGGATATTTTGAAAGACCTAAACTTGAACTGTTTATGTAAGGGCACTCAGTCTTATTTTACCTAGTCAAAAGTTATTTTTGCGTTCTGGAACGTTATCCTAGTCGGTTAGAAATTAATTTCCCCTACTTTAGAGAGGTAGTTAGAAATACCTGCCAAAACTCATTAAAGAAGTCAGTGTATTTTTACTCCTTTTGAAAAACTAATGGAGTTCTAAATAATAAGGTTCAGTTTGCTGTTGTACAAGTCAGATTTTTATTTTCTTAGAAGAAACCTGAGGAGCAGTTACCCCATATTAAACTCTAATTGCACAAAAGAAACCTGCTGACAGTTTAGGAAAAAATAAGCTGCTTTACAGTTTGCAGCTCATTTTGAGCCCCACTGTTTATATGAATATTCACTTTCCACCTAGCACGTGTTAATTATGTTGTTTACCCAGTTGACTGGAGCAGTGTGCCCTTTTGGATATGTAATTTATTTTTTTACAAGGGTGGGTGTTATTGAATAGCGTCAACTCTAAAGGAGGAAAACTTGGACTTAAGTGTTTGCATTTTCACCGGGTCTCAAGCTTTGACATCTCTCGGAGCCTTAGTCAGACTGCTGGAGTTTGCCACCATTTGTTGACTATCCCTGAACGAAATCATTAGAATTTTACAAAGAGGAGGAAAGTGGAAATTTAGAAATATGGCCCTTGTTATTATTTTTATTTTTTTAAAGGTTTTATTTATTTATTTTTAGAAGGGAAGGGAGGGAGAAAGAGTGGGAGAGAAAAAACCAATGTGAGAAACATTGATGGGCTGCCTCTTGTAATGTGCCCTAGCCAGGGCCAAACCTACAGCCCTAGGCTTGTGCCCTAACTGGGAATCCAGCTGGAGACCTTTCGCTTTGCAGGATGATGCCCAACTGAGCCACACCTGTTAGGGCTGGTCCTTTTTAAAAGGATCGGGTTTGCCCTGGTTGGGTAGCTCAGTTGGTTGGAGCATCATCCAGATGTGCCAAGGTGGCAGGTTTGATCACCAGTCTGGGCACATACGGAGTCAACCAATGAATGCATAAATAAGTGGAATAACAAAATTCAGTGTCCGTCTGTTTTTGTGTGCCTCTCAGTAGCCCCCTTTCACTCTCTCCCCCACAAAAAAAGTTTTTTTGGTTTTGTTTTTTTTTCAAGTTGTGCAGACCTATGGAGAGTTACTATTTTCCCCCCATTGCCAGAGGCGTAGAGTTCTCTGAAGTTACTGCACAGGAGTTTAATGTTAGATGTGTAGATTTTACCTCATAGAAGGTGATATTTTAAGGAGAAGGAAACTGCATGTTCTATTCAAAGCTGTTATTGTGATGCTAAGCGTTTTGAGGGTATTCTCAAAGTCAGCACTAACTTGCCAGAAGGCAGACAGAACTAGCTATGGGTTTTCAAGTGACAAGGCTTCTGATTCAGTTTTTCTTAGAGAGCAAATGTAACTTAGACTGCTAAATTACTCTGTGTCATTGCTGTACAGAGGAGGTGATTTGATGTTTTTACAGATGATTACTGTTTTCAGCAGATAACCCACTAGTGATATCATAAGATTGGCTACTCAAGTACGCACATTTGTTGCCTGTACAAAAACCCTTTGGGGCCAACTTTTTTGTTTTCTGAGGTTTTGTTTGTTTGTTTGTTTAAGTACAAACTGATTATTAGACTCAACCCTAGTAACTTGACCGAAGCCTGGTGTTCCTGTTTTTCTCTTAAGTTTATCTCATTGTATTTTTTAGCACTAGAGCAACAAAAAACAAAAATGAGGGATTTGAGGACTATTTTATAAGAATTTGTAGACAAGAACTATCCTTGTTAACTATCACTGAAGTTTTGCCTACACCATGAAAATTTTATAAGTTCTCCAACTTAAATTGGCAACCTCTTGAACAAGTGTAAAACCCTTCGTTTCCCACTCTATAATTAGAAAAGTTGATACTGTTTAACACTCCCCTAGGAATTTTCATGATGGGAGAGAAAGTGAATCCCATTTACTTTCAGATTTTCTTTGGGGAGAGAAAAATATGTATACTTGGTTCTTTCCAGTTTGGTAGATAACTGGCATATGAAGTCATAATGCCATTATATTGCTTTTGAATGGTGGCCATTAGCTGTTTGTTAGTAATCTTGTGGCTTTACTCCAAAAGGAAAAAAAAGAGTGATGATACAGTAGTTGCCCTTTGTCTCATAACTCTGTGAAGGAGCTGAGTAAAGGGGAGGGTCAGGAGGGATATTGCTTTGTGTTAAGTGCCGTTTAAAAAAAAACACAACTCACAAAGGCAGTGCTTTTCTTCATTTGATTATTCAAGGAGTAACTGGCTTCATTTAAGTGGCTTTGATTTGATTTGATAACTCTTTAGGATCTTAGCTGTGAGCCAAAACATGTTTGGGACTGGCTGGAATAGCATTGACCAGCTCACCTTGATTAAAACGGGGATACATTTGCCCTCCCTTGATAAAGGGGGCACGTATGTGTTGTTGTTAATACATTTTGTTTGACTATAAAGAAATCGAAAGGGGCTTTGCTCTCTGCCTCTGACTAGAGTTCCAGGGGATTATATCCTCTCTCCGCCTTGGAGTCCCGGTTAACTTTTGGTTGGTGTTGACTCCTGTCCTCCAGCAGACCACTTCCTTACTTCGCATCTACACATTGGCTTGTACTGCCCTGAGAGAAGAGAGAAAAATGAAGACATTTTCCTGGAGGCCTAAAATAGAACTGAATGCTTCAATATATCTGCCTTTGTTACTTTCCCTCTAATAAAAGCTTGTGTTTTTCTTGGGGAGGGCACTGAGGCATAGAAATGGGAGCAGTCGCTCTTATGTTGCAGGTTTTAGGCCTCGCACAGCTGAGCTGAACCTGCGTTCCCCCACTGTTGTAGGGCAGACTTGAGATAGTCCCAGGAGTTCTGCACTGAGCAGGGCCCCTGAATACTAGAGCATAGCAACGTCTGAGCTCTCTTAAAAGTTGCATCTGCCGTTTAGGGGCTTAGTTACACGTACTTCAGACAGTGCTATGCAGGGATTAAGAATTGTTT
The DNA here is from genome assembly GCA_004026545.1 of Mormoops blainvillei. NCBI lineage: Eukaryota > Metazoa > Chordata > Mammalia > Chiroptera > Mormoopidae > Mormoops > Mormoops blainvillei. The sequence continues at coordinate 41,791 of PVJD01000653.1, forward strand.
TGAGCTGTCAAGCATGTGCTCATTCCATTCTAGAATCAGCTTCTTGTTTTCCATTAAGGCAGACCTTTGACTCTGGAAGAACGCCAGCAGTGGACCATCTAGGTCTCTTCTACTCGTTCTGGCGCTGACTGTGTATGCTGGTTGCACAAGCTGCTTTAGAAGCAGGCCTCGGGTCGCACTTCAATTTCGAAGTCTTCTGTCTCGGTACTGATGACCCCATTTCACCGTCACAGCTACTGAGCATCTCCTTGAGCCAGCTTATCCTGGAATAAGTTGCTTGGAGAGTTGGGGAAGAAATAGAAGATGTACGGAAATTCTCCCTTCAGGCACTCTAAAATCAAATAAGAGAAGTGAGATTAATACCTTAAATAGTACATGGCAGTATGTAAATTAGGATTTTTAGAACAGGAGAAGATCTTTTAAAATTTATTAATTTAGACATATTTTACAGATGAGGAAATGGTGTCCTATAGAGGTTAAATGATCTATGCAAGACACAAATTTGGTACTTCGTAGTGAACTGGTATTTAATGGATTGCTGATGTTGTGTTATACCCTGTAACTACCAGAGTAATTAGGAAGGGAATAGATTTGTAAGAGCTGAAGTCAGAGAAAGCTGTGAGGAAGAAGTGTCACTTGAATTCACACCTTGTGTGATGAAAAGGACAGAGCTAGTAGAAGAGAAGGGCAGAGGGAGGGGGTTGTACTTGTGTTTGAGATAGGAATGCTAGAATAAGGTTATAGACTGAGTGACATAGTGGAAAATGAGGTGTTTAGAATTGGAACCATATAAGAAAAACTCAATAAGAGTTTGATCTTACCCTTAAACCTCTGAAGGTTTTTAGCTGATGACAAAAGTGTTCTGTGTGTACGATGGGTTGCAGGGAGGTAAAGCCCTCCATCCCAGCCTGGAACGTTACAGTGATCAGGTTGTGAGATCGGTAAAGGCCTGTACAGGTGTTGGAGGCTAGGAATGAAGGACAGAGGTGGTTTGAGAGAGACTGAAAGCAAAAGCTGTGGGATTTCTGCCTGTCAGCTGGGGACATTTGAATAAGTCTCTTGTGTAAGTGAGAAAAAAATGCCCATTGAGGATGCTTTTGAGAACTAGGATTTGATTGGTTACAATTTTCAAACAGCTGGATTTTGGTACATGAGTCCATTTCAGGTGTTTAGATTACCAAACCTAAAAAGATTAAGAGGTTGAGGTGGTTTCTTTTTTTTTCTTCACTGTTTTAAAGTCCTAATATCAGTATGCATTTCTTTGCCTGTTGGTAAGAATTCTTATCAATCTTGGTGACTAAACCCAGAATAATGCATTTACTCTTCTGAGAATGAGGACTATTTGAGTTCTCTTGTAGCAGGTAATTTGTTTGCCTTTCGTTATATTCATTTACTCCTCTGTCATCTGGATGGACTATTTCCAAATAGGTACTAAGAATAACTGAACTTTAAGTTCCTATATGACTCCTTTTGGGAGCCTGGCTGAAGACCAGTCATTCCTGTTTGGAGAAAGAAATGAGTAAGGAAATGAAATGTTCCTTTAGCAGCTTTCAGGTTTCACCTCTGTGAGCCATGATAGTTGAAGTCATTGATGAATAGCTACCATTTATGGAGCGTTTACTGTATGCCATGAACTTATACGTTATGTCTAATTTGGGGCATTAAAAGGTTGGTGTTATTAGTCCCATCTTATGGCTGCAGAAATGCCTCTCTTGTCAAAATAAGTAAACCGGAAATGTGAGGTGTCCACAGCCCTGCTTTGCTCACCTGCCAAGCATTGGTGACAGCTTTTTACTGAGTGACTTATTGGACATCCTATCTAAAGTAAGTTGACTTCAGCAATGAAAGAAATGAAGACAAACAAACAGACAAACAAACACATAAAAATGAGGTCATTTTACCTGTCAGATTAGCAAAAATGATAAAGATTGACCCCACCCTTGGTTGGCCAGGGTGTGGAGAAATGGGTATTGTTACCCCCTGCCAGTGAAGATTTTTGTTCCAGTAAAATCTTTCTGAACAGTGGCTGGTAATGAGTACCAGAACATAAAATGACCCAGCAATTCCACTTTTAAGAATTAAAAAAAATAAGCTCAAGTTTTTTAAAAAATGTAGACATAAGAATGTTTATTTCAACGGTTCCATGTGCCAACTAGAAAAGAAAATTTTTCAATTAAATTAGAAAATACGATCATTTATAAGATGCATTTCAGAGATGTTAAAATGTATAAAAAGGGCATCTTCTAATCAATGGAATAACCATACTGGGGAAAACCCCTAAATAGCCAGTCAGTAGAGGGCTATATAAACAGATAACGAATGGTGTATTAAAATGGACTACTGTGAAGGTGTTAATGAAGGCGTATTCAGTGAATCTAGATCAACACAGAATAGTCCACACTTACACAGAGAAGTGTTACATGGTCCCTCTTTTAAAAAGTAGCTATGTAACTAATATATTGAGTTCGTCGTCTGTCCTTGCACTAAGCTAAGTATTTTACTTGCATTCCCTTTTAATCCTCACAATAATCCTATAATGACAGGTGTTGTCATCCTCATTTTACTCCATATTCTTACCTCCTAGGGCCTTTTCATACGCAGATGAGGTTAAACTAGAGAGTGAACCCATTTAGAGAAAATTGCACTCTATTTTTGTATGTTTATTAAATATATAGACTTCTCTCTGAATGGTCCCCGAAAAGATAAGTTATCTCCAGGAAGCTGGATTTCAGGTGATTTTTACTTTTTTTTTTTTTGTACTCTTGTATTACTTTAACTTATCAGTTTTATTAAGACAATAGTTATATATTCAAATAATAAGTGGTTAACATTTTGCATCTATTTTACCTTGACGGATATTCCAGGAAGTTAAAGTGCTCAGGTCAGGGGTTGGTTGGTTTGTTTTTTCAATGGCTGAGGTTTAACCTGGTTTTAAACCTTTAGGCTAAAGTTCACTGTGGCTATGTACAGTGTCATAAAACTTAGTGACGTTTTAAAAAGTGACTCAAGCCCTGGCTGGTGTGGCTCAGTTGGTTGGGCGTCATCCTGCAAAGAGACGGGGTCCACAGTTTGATTCCCAGTTAAGGCCACATGCCTGGGTTGTGGGTTGAGCCCCCGAGTGACTCAAAATGACCTTTTTAGGAAACTCTTGGTCCTTTTGGCAGATACTTCCTCAGTTTCTCCTTGTGCATGTGGAATGAGAGACATCTGTCGTATTGTGTAGAATACATGCTTCAGGCTATACCCACCTTCTTCAAATCCCAGCTCTGCCCGTGGCTGCCCTGGCTTTGTGATCTGGGACAGTTTGCTTTGCTTTGGTTCTCCCATCTGTGAAGTGGGAAAATAGGACCTGCCTTCCTAGAGTTACAGTTAGGATTGAAACAACTAATAGGTACTGGTGTGCTCAAAGCTGCGACTAGCAAAGAACAGACAGTGATGCCAACTGCCATTAGTTTTTTATAAATGTTATTCAAGTGCACAACTTTGTTAAGAGGCTGTCAGTCCAACCCCTGGCTCAGGTAACTTAAGTCACGTGACTGTGCCCAAAACACTGGCCAGGTACTTGTCCTGATACAACCTCAAACTTGGAACTGTTCAAACTTTGTCCAAAAGCTCTGCTGAATGCACAGTATTGATGGAAGATTGTGTGTGAAAGGCAAGTGGTTTTGCCATCTTAAGTCTTTGGTCTCTCTCAGAATTAAACCTGAAAACAGAGATTGATAGCTACCCAGTGTTCTCTTGGGCACCTCTCCTTTGTGGATTTATTTAGCTGAATGGAACTTTGGGATTATGCTGTTAGCTGAATGAAGAAATGTTAGAAGAAACAACCTTGGGAAAAACTCATTGTATTTACTGTAAGGATATTGAGCTATTTAGATAAGTGTCCTTCGTGAGGACCTGTGGAAGAACATTCTCTCTGGTCTTAATACCAAGAATGAGTATATTTCCCCCCAGACAGCTTTTTAATCTTAAGGATGCTATAAATAATGCTTTAATGTGTTTTCTTCTTTACCTTGGGGGAAAGCTTAGAGCCTATTTTGGTACCATTTTCAGCAGTAGTTCTTGTATTTTCCGTCTAATATATTTTTTATCAAAACAAATACTAATATTAGCAGTAAAATATTGAAAGTTTTTCCTTACCTTAACAATGGCTTTAATTTTTGACACATTTTAAAAAAGATTTTATTTATTTATTATTAGAGAAAGGGAGGGAGAGAGGGAGGGAGAGAAACATCAATGCATGGTTGCTTCTCATGTACTCCCAACTGGCGACCTGGCCCGCAACCCAGGCATGTGCCCAGACTGGGAATTGAACTGACGACTTTGTTTTTGCAGAATGGCACTCAGCCCACTGAGCCACACCAGCCAGGCTAATTGATCTTTTATTCTTCAGTTTAACAGCAGAGTTTTAAGATCTAGGTTTAGCAAAATGGCAAAAGCTTTTTGCAATATTTTGCTTTTGAAAAATATAAGAAACCAGTTTAGTATAAAGTGAGAAGAAATGCATTTTGGACCTTCAAACCGTAGCCTTCACAGAGAACAAGAAAAGAGTATATATTTTCAGTTAGACTATTGATCATCCATTGCATGTCTTCTTTGTGTCATTTCATACATCTTTATGCTCATAGATAAATATGTGTAGTTTGAAATGGATTCCTAGGAGGAAAAGAATATTTACAGCATTTTATTAGCAATATTTCCATTTTACTTTAACGTTTAAAATTACTTTTAACATACATTAATAGAAAAAAATAGGAAACGCAGAATCCAGATAAACCTTTCACTCCAGTAGTTTTGCTATTTCAGATCTTGTCTAGGCTTTATCATCATACACACATTTTTATAGTGCTATAAATGTAGTGGACTTAAAATACAACATATGTTACCACTTTCTGTATTAGTTTTACTAATTTTTTTGTCTGTGAATGTCTTCTATCCTGAACATAAATGGAGTTTTCTAATTATAGAATTCAAGTGTAGCAGTCCCTTTGCTTCGTAATTTTAAAGGCATTACTCCATTACCTTTGAGATTTAAGTAGTGCCATTTAGAAATTCAGTGCCATTTTCATCGTATTGCATCTCTTAACTGATGAAGAACATTGAGCTAGTACTTCTTATTAATCGTTTGGCCTAGAGGGGCGTACTCGTGATGGACAACACCTTCCCAATCAAAAAACACAGTTAACATGGTCTTGATCTTGCTGTGACTTTGCCACACCTTCCTCAGGTGTGGAGAGCCAGGCAACTTCCATTGGGACACTTGGGCCTTCGTTTCTGGATCCGAACTGTAGACCCACGATTCATGTCAAGTTATGACCTTCTTGAGGAAATACGGTTCATTGGTAGCAGTTTGAATCAGGTCATTAACAAACTGCAGCATGATATTTTTCCTGCTATAGTAGCAGAAGCCTCATAAGAAATTTTGCCATGACATGTTTCGTGCCAAGATCCTGTATCAAAATCTCGGACACAGTAGTTTTTGGAATCCCTAGATCAGCTTCTAGTTCTTGCACTGTCAGCTGCGGATCTTCATTGTTTGCAGCCCGTACACGTTCAAGGTTCTCAGGTGTTTTACTTGTTGCGGCCCTTCCAGAACATGGATCACTTTCAACAGATTTTCGACCATCTTTCAAGCATTTGTGCCACACTTTTATTTGTGCTGCACTCATTGTCTAGTCCTCAAGCCTTCTGAGTCAGCCAGATAGTTTCCACAGGTGAAAGTTCAAGCTTAACGCAAAATTTGATGCAGATTCGTTGCTCTGCTTGCTCAGTTACTTTGAATGCAGTGGCCACACAGTCCACAGGCTCACTCAACAGCATCCACCGCCCCCACTGACTAGTACAGTGAAGCCGTCATTGTTCACACATGTGCATTCCAGTCCACCCTCCTTGGCTGCCAAGTTATGTCGATATTGTGCAGACTGCTCTCTTACATTAATGATGGCTGGACTTTTTCAGGACAGGCCTCATATTAGTTTTGTAATCAGAAGAGTGATTAAAAAACAACACTACAGTAGTTTTCCAGATGCTAGTTTACAAGTTAACAAACATTTTAGGGCCTATTTTGCTTTCTTACAAAGGGAAAAAAAAAACTCTGTACAGCTTCATGGGGCAAATTTATTTCTCTGGAGACTCTTCTTGGTACATGAGGCACCAGCAGCCTCTACATCATCCAGGGCTGTTCATAGGCTTCAAGTGGAGCATGTAGCGTATGGCAGCAGACTGGAAACATGCTCAGGCTTTTCCCTTATGAACAAACAGATTGGCCCTATCTAGTTACATCTGGCTTCTCTTTTCCCGGCACGAGATATGAAAGTACTGTTACGTGCTTTCTTATTATTTAATTTTGATTTAGGTCCATTTCCAAAGTGGATTAAAATTACTAATACAACCAAATAGCAGTTTTTCAGAAGTTTAATTATCCATTTCTCCTTCCTTGTCTTTTGTCCGTATTTAGCCCTAGTCAAGCTTCCATTTTATTATTTATCAGCTTCTATTAAATGTTTGGCTTTGAGAAGATTAAGAGGCAGAATAAAGACTTGAAGTAATTAGTGGGGTTTTAGTTATTGTGCATTTAAAAAATCAGGTGTCTTCATTTTACTCTTTTAAAACATTTATTATAGTTATTTAATAGAAATGCGTAGACGAAAGTTAGGCCATACTCCCTCCTGTTACCCAGATAACTTTTTGAAATTAAGTGAACAAAAATATGTCTCATTCATTGTTTAAAAAAATAAATAAATAAAGGCAAACTCTCTTCCCAGAGAAAATCACCGTTAGTTTTTCAGTAACCTTTCAGAAAAAACATTTAATGAGTATAGCCATAGTTACTTTTACTGTACTTTTTGGGTATGATGAGAAACACAGTGAAACCATGTTAAAATTTTAATAATGAAAGTAAGCAGGTACTTCAGCTTCAGAGGGAAGGATGGGTTTCTTTTTAAGTGTACTGAACCTCTTTAGAAAGCACAACCTCAAAAGGATGTCTGTGCCAGCGAAGATCATGATGATGAAGACTCTCCCCAAGTCCCACGTTAAAGCCGAGTGAGGGAGTTGGCTTGAACCTGAAATTGGTGTCAACGTCCCAAAAGCTGTGCTGACATTGTCCACATCAGCTGTCCAGGTGGATGTCCTCGCATAGTGGCGGAAGTGGAGATTATAGCCCTGCAGCTCTTCCTTTAAGATTAACATCGTTAGTTTCCTAGACAGCATAGCAAGAACCAACACTTTTATGTCTTTGGTAACTTGGAAATTCATACTCTGTGTTCAGAGCCTATTCTCTGTCTTCTTTAAGCACCTACAATAACTTTACCCACCTGAACAGTGGTTGCCCTTTAAGACTATAGAAGTAATTTTCAAACTTAACTATTAGTTTTTGGTGTTGTATATTAAAGTGGGAGATTTCTGCGTGTTCTTTGGCTCACTTCACTTCTTCCCTGTTAGGTAAAGGCCTCGCAAAAAGGGTGTTCTCCTTATCTACAAATTCTCAAGTAACCTGATGGAAAATTATTTTTGTATTGCCTGCTTTTGGGTTTGGGTTTTATGTATTAAAAAAATAGCAACCTCAATTTAAATTCAACTGTAGTACCTCTTTCTTTTAATACAGGTCTTTAGAGCTATAAATTTCCTTCTAAACTCTGCTTTATCTGCATCCCATAAAGTTGGATATGCAGTTTTTGTTTTCACTCATTTCAAAGTTATTTTCTGATTTCCTTTGTTCTTTTTTTCTTTGACCCATTGGTTATTAGGAGCATGTTTAATTTCCACATATTTGTGAGTTTCCCAGAATTCTTCCTGTTGTTGATTTCTGTTTTCATTCTACTATGCTCAGAGAACATACCTTGGGTGATTTCAGTTCTTTTAAATTTACTGAGGCTTGTTTTATTGTCTGGCATGTGGCCTGTCCTGGAGAGTGTTCAGTGTGTGCTTGTGATGAATGTTTATCCTGCTGCTGTGGGGTGGAGTGTTGTGTAGATAGATGTCTGTTAGGCCTGGTCGAGTAATTATTTTTATCTTGAGTATGTCATGATAGTAGAATTTTGATGAATTCTTAAGACTAATCCAATATCTTGGTGAATCATAGCAACAAATTATTGAGTATTTCCTAGGTAAAAGGCACTATGCTTAATTCAGAGGGTTCAAGATACACATAATATTTAGTAATACACAGTTTTAAGAGCTATGCTAGAGGTATGGATATTCTGACTGAAACACTTAGTCACACATGAGTATTAAAGAGTTTTCTGAGATAATTGAGAAACGTTTATGACTGCTTTGTCCATCCAGATATGCCTGATTTGCTGAGACTTTTGTTTCTAACATTAGCACTGCTTATTATCAACTCCGAAGAGCTGTTGGTGTTCTAGAACTCTGAAACTTGGAAAGGCAATTGCCTGTCAGTGTATTTGGCAGTTATAAAAGTATACATGAGCCGTATTGATAATAACATGGCACATGTATGAGGTTCAAAATAATTAGGGCACTTTCTTTACCTTTTGTAAAAGAGACTTTAGGTAAGTGCCTTCAAACTCAAGCTTCATGTTCCTGACACCACCACCCTCTTTAAAGAAATATTTTATGGAAATAGGTTTCTACTACACATTTGTAGATACAAATATGAATAGTGTGTTTAAGTGGGGCATTCTTTAACTAGAACTTTCCATGAATTGAAAATAACATGAACTTAACATCAGTATTTTAGTAACTTCAGAAATGGAGCCCTGACAGGTGTGGCTCAGTAGATTGAGCACGGGCCTGTGAACCAAAGGATCGCTGGTTCGATTCCCAGTCAGGGCATGTGCCTGGGTTACGGGCCAGGTCCCCAGTAGGGGGCATGCAAGAGGCAACCACACATTAATGCTTCTCTCCCCTTCTTCCTCCTTCCCTTCCCCCCTCTCTAAAAATAAATAAATAAAATCTTTTAAAACAAAAAGAAACGGAAAGGATTAATTAAAGCTTTTACTTTCTCCATCACCAAACTATGAATTATATTTAGCAAATATGTGTATATCCAGAGTGGTATACACCTGAAACATACTATGTAGGTGTTAGTTTCTAAAGTTTAAAAAGTAAGTGGTCAGAAAAGTGGAAAATGAGCTACCTTTTACTGAAACCTTTGAAATAAAACTGCTGTAGTAAATAAAGAAGCTCAGGATTACTTTTTCATAGACCTGACAGCGTTTACTCAGTTAATATTGTTTATCAGATATAAGTATGGAAGCCCCAAAATTCAACATTCTGCTTACAGGAAGGGAAGGGCAAAATGATAGTGCTGCCTGTGCTCTCAGCCAGAGTCTGCTCGCAGGACCCTCTCAGTATGAGGGCACTTACAGCACCTTTACTGAGCACAGTTTTAACATGGATTTTTAAAAAGTACCTTTATTGTGGAACATTTTCAGATTTATAAAAAAATTACATAGAGAACAGAGTTCCCATATATCTCACATTCAATTTCCCCTGTTATTAAATCTTATATCAGTATAGGACATTCGTTATAATTCATGAACCAGTATTGATAAATCATTATTACTGAAGTCCATACTTTATTGAGATTTCCTTAGTTTTTCCTAATGTCCATTTTTTTTTGTTCCCAGATCTCATCTAGGATGCCACATTGTTTAGTCATGTGTTTTTTTTTATTCTTTGATAGTCCCTCCTTAATGACAAATTGATTTATAAAAGCTAATAAGTTGGTGTCCCTGTAGAAGATGTTATTTTGCATTCAAACCATGTTAACGACATTTAAAGTTGGATCACAAATTATTTTTCTTCCATATACCTGATATTTACTGCACTGTTCAGTACTGTGGCCACTTGGTCATATATGGCTATTTAAATTTATGTTAATTTAAATTAAAGTAAAAATTCAGTTCTTCACTTACATTGGCTATATTAAGATCTCATTAGCTCCATGTGGATGGTGGCTACTGTATTGGACAGTGCAAAATAGAGGACATTTACATCATTGGAGAAAGATTTTTTCTGGACAGCCATGCTATAGACTGTCACCACCCAAATAACACTATTTTTTATGTTCAAAGTATTTTGGGTTTCACCTTGAAATACCAGGAATTGTATCTTCCCCTCTCATGGGCGGTTACTCCGGTCTTCGGAGGTGAGGCCCTTGGGCGGAACGGGAGGGGAATGAGAACACGGAATGACTGCGAACTCGGAGTGCAGTCGAGGTGGCAGTTTCACTTTCTCATGGTGCCGCCCTGCCTGTGCGACTCCCTTGTGAACCTTTGATTTCCCGCACCGCTTTCTTCACAACGCTGCACCATGTCCACCTCCATCCTGTGCAGAGGCAGGTAAGGGAACCCGTTGGCAGCTAGTAATGTGTCTTCACTAGTGAAAATTGAAGGACCAGAGTAGAGTGACTCCGCTGGGGTGACCTGTAAGATGTTGAGTCTAGCGCTGACTCTTCTAATTTGGGTCCTTGTGTCATCGTATGTGTAATGTGGTCTTGAGAGAAATGTGCAGACAGCAGCATCTGAGGCACATCCAGAGAGCAGAGGCAGCACTTCTTTGAATTCAGCAAAACCATAATTATTGTCTGTTCAGAGTTCTGTTTTACGTAAATAATCTTAGGCAAATTCTTACTCTTATTATGAAGTCATTTTGATTCTTTGTGTTAACTTGTACCAAAATTTTGCACAATTTACTATCCTTACCTAAAAATTCTGCGGTGTTTTAAACAAAATTTGGTCAGTTTTCAGTTAGTTGTATAGCTCCCTGAACACTGTCCCATTTTCTGGTCTTCAGTTGTGTTACTCCTTTTGTCTGGTATAACTTTTGCCCCATTACCGCCCTCATACTGGGAAAGCCCAAGTTCCAGAAGTCTTGTCTTCTCCAGGTGCCCCTCCACGGCCCCATAGCTCCATTGGGTGACTCGGGCCACCGAACAGTGCTCTTTCTCCAGATCTCAGTAGGCTCCTGTATGTCAGCATTTGCACGGCGGAGTGGAGGAAGCCCTGAAACCCATGCCAGGCTCATCCTGCTCAGCACCAGTAAAGCTCGTGGTCTTTGTTACCCCCACTGCCCTGTCAGAGGTCGGGCTTGGGTCTTATGTTGCCTCAGCTGTTTTTGCATTTATTTAGGTGGCATAGGCCAGAAATAGGAGCTCTCGGATTTCCGTTGCAGTTTGAGTCTTTGTAAAGTATAGTTACACTTTATTGTGCATGTGATCTAAAGAATACTCGATCAGTTTTAAGTTACTGTCCAAAAAACATTCCCACTGGTTTTTGTTTTTGGATCTTTACTCCATCCATAGTCATGGTGGCATTTTATTTTACAAATGGTCCATTCACACACAAGAAATTTTTCTGTGGAAGGAGGTTCTCAACACTATAGCTCCCTCTCCTAAATTTGCTCTTTATTATTTAAGTGTATTAAAAAAAGAAGGGAAAAAAAACGCAGGTATAGTTTACAGTAACCCTGGTGGTTTGTTCTAACTTATATAGTATACACAACTCATAGTCTCAGAGAAAGCTCCAGAGACCAGCTCCACAGAGACCTGGATTGTGAGAAGAGGAGTCTTTTCTTATCAGATGTTTTCAAGTTTACATTGCTGCTAAAACTGAGGTGGGTTGGAGGGAAGAATATCTTCTTGTTTTTCAAGCTTTGCCAGAACACTTTGCTTAGAAACAACTGTTTGAACTCTTCCTGTGTCCCTGTATTTCCAGGGATGCTTGCTGACCTCTTACTAGCAACACAGCTAGTATTGGCAGCCTGCTTTGTGGTGCCAAATATAGCCGCAGCCAACCTGGAGCAGGTCCAAACTGAGCAAGATACCGAAGTCAGAACGAACAAGTGGTGCAACTGCTCTCAGTCAGAGCCTGGACAGTCTTCTTAGGGAAACACTGCGGACTGCGGACAGCCCCAAGCTTCTGAAAACCTGCTCGTAGCTGGCACGTCAGTCCCTCTGGGTCCCGAGGAGTGGGTTTCAGTCAACAGGGCACTAATTTTTCTTTTTAAATTGACCCATAGAAGCCAGCTCTTGTAATGTACCTACTGGTCATAAACTTGGAGGTTGAACATTGTTGCCTCAGTGACCTGCATTAACATTCTGTCCATATGATATTTTGCAAATAATAAATTTGTATCTCTAGTGGGACCTGACCCGGCTTTGGCCATAGGCTCCATGAGTGAACCTAAGCCTCAGCTTTAAGCTCTTACTGATTGTGAGTGTCCGCGCCTCCCCATTAGCAATCTGATGGTTCATGTGTTGACTAAATAATGCTGTCCTTAAAGCCAAGGAGTACCTATGTTTGGAGTTGTTTTTCTAGTAGTGGTGGGTGCACTAGAGTCGACCACTTCTTAGACACCATCTCTGTCACGACTGGTGCCATTCTTCAGTAGGCCGACTGGCTAGAATCAGTCAGTCTTTGACCAGCTTAGCTCATACTAGCCCAGTTGAACTTGGAAGAAGCAAAGGAGTGAATTGGAGTTTTTCTAACATAAGATTGATCACAGACGGGTGTTTGTGCCTTCTTAAAATTTTACATCTTTGGCTCATGGCCGTGTAGTGTAAATAAACCTTCAATTTAGCTAGAACTTTAAGCTGCTACTCCTTGTTTCAGCTTAAAATCATTTTTAAGTAAGTTAAATAGTTTTGCTATATCCCATTTTGAACTCTTGGGTTATGAGTATCTAGTGGTAAATTGATATAAAATGAAGAGAATTATAACAATGCAGTTGACCTTAAACAATGTGGGTATTAGGGTTATTGACCGCTCCCCCACCCCACACACACACAGTCAAAAATCCTTATATAAGTTTACTCTCCAAAACTCAAGTTGCACCTTGGTATCCATGGGAGATTGGTTCCAGGACCCCCATCCCATCCCTTGTAGATACCCCAAAATCCACAGTGCTCAAGGTCCCTCTGTAAAGTGGCATGGATCAGTGTATACAGTTGGCCCTCTGCTTCTGTGGACTTCCAACCTTGGATCAAAAAACAGTACAGGTATTTATCGAAAACAGTCTTGCATATATGTGGACCTGTGCAGTTCAAACCCATGTTGTTTAAAGGTCAGCTGTACATTTCTAAGATTTTCTTTATAGGTCAGTCAGCAGGCTTTTGAGTGTGTACCAAGGAGATAGTTTTTGTCTACTAGGAACTTAGAGTTGAGCTGGTGAGGCTCTGTATACCTGTGAAACAATTTGTGAAGAAGACAGCTACATGAAATACCTCTTCTGGTTGAACACTGATTTAGAGAATTTATAGTAGGGAGAATCAGAGTAGTGATTGTGTACTAGAACTAAATAATTTTGGACTCACGATACTAGGAAATACTACATGAAATGGTAGCTACCATTTGAGTAGTAAGAGCCTTTGGGTAGGGGAAACGTGAATACAGAGATGGACTTGAACATGGAGATACCTTACTGAAGGAAGGCTTTCGTATGGGGCAAGAAAATGAGTTCACATAGTCTTGGGATTCAGGTGGGCTCTGTACCAGGTACTTCGCTCTTTAGTCCTCTCCACGGCTCCACAAGGGAGCATTTTCAAGTGCATTAACAGAGACTTAGAGAGTTTAACTTGTGTAAAATTGCACACCTAATCAATGGGAGAGCCGACACTGCAGCATAATTTGGTCTGATTCAGACTTGGAATTGTGGACCGATCAGAAAGCAGGCATTTATGTTGATGAAACAGACAGCAGCACTTTCTAATAGATCCTGGAACAGCGAGTTTACCAAAGCTCTGTTTACTTGAAGTAGAAAGATGACTTTGAGTGGTGCGGACTGAAATAAGGGAAGACTAGAGGCCAGATATAGCATACGGGCGAAGAGCCCAGGCTGGAGCCAGACATCTGGGCTCAGACTTCAGCATGCTGTTTGCCATGACCGTGATGTTGGGCAAGTTTTTTTTTCCTTTTTTTCCTTTTTTAAAGATTTTATTAATTTATTTTTAGTGAGGGGAAGGGAGAGAGAGAAACATCAGTGTGTGGTTGCCTCTCGTGCACCTCCTGCTGGGGACCTGGCCCGCAACCCAGCCATGTGCCCTGACTAGGAATTGAACCAGTGACCCTTCAGATCACAGGCCGACTCAATCCACTGAGCCACACCAGCGAGGGCCAGGCAAGGCTTTTATTTGTTTGTTTTTGGGTTTTTTGTAACTCCTTTTTGCCAAAATTTTCTCATTGGAAAAATGGGGATGGTAATAATAGCATTTTCCTCATCAGATTGTCGTGAGGATTAAATTAATTGAAATATGTAAACACTTAACACTGCAAATATGTGGTTGGTTAGTTATCAAATATGAAGCCACTTTGTTGCAGACAAGCTAGTGAAAAAGTTAATGGGAATGGAGAAGAGGCAAAACCTGGAAGACGTTACAAGGGAAGAAATGACAGCATTGGGCAAGAGTACCCGGGCGTGCGGGAGGCGACCTAACAGTGTTACTCGGACATCGATGTTTCTGTCCCTCACTTTCTCCCTTCCTTTCCCTCTCCCTAAAAATAAATTAAAAAAAAAAAATTTTTTTTTTTTTAAAGGCAATTTCAGCCCTGGCTGGTGTGGCTCAGTGGATTGAGTGCCAGCCTGCGAACCAAAGGGTCTCTGGTTCGATTCCCAGCCAGGACACATGCCTGGGTTGCTGACCAGGTCCCCAGGTGGGGGCGTGCGAGAGGCAACCAAATGATGTATTTTTCGCACATCAATGTTTCCCTCTCTTTCTGTCTCCCTACCCCTCTCTCTAAAAAATAATAAAAAAATTTTTTTTAAGTACCTTAAAAAGCAATTTCATATACAATATGGTCTTACTTTTAACCTGTCCAGATGAAATGGTTATTAGGAAAGGCAAAATATAAACAGTGATTATTTCTGGGCAGTGGACTGAGCTAGGTTTGGGTACCGATCAGGAACCATCATATATATATTTTTAAATACAAACAAGAGCCTGCCAGATTGATCACTGTCTTTGAAACTCACTCCATTACACCCCAGCTCTCTGTGAATTCTGCCACCTGAAATGCCATTGTCTTTTTGTACCCATTCAAGTCTTAGCCATTTAGAATCAGTGCTTTTCTTACTTCCTACCTCTAATCTTGAACAACTTCCTTCTCTGAATGTCTGATGCCTTCAAATGGCCAGTGGCAGCAACCACCTACTACAGTGCTAGCTACAGCCTTAGGCACTTGGTTATATTTGAACATAACTTTCTGCATGAGTTATTTTACTCAACTCAATACTAAGTTTTTGGAGGGCAGGAACTGTTTTGCACTTATGTTCAATTGACTCAACACTTAGCATATTTTTTTATTAAAAAAATTTTTTTAAAGATTTTATTCATTTTCAGAGAGAGGGGAAGGGAGGGAGAGAAACATGGATGTGTGAGAGAAACATTGGTTGCCTCTCGCATGCCCCCAACCAGGGACTTGCCCGCAGCCCAGGTATGTGCCCTGACCGAGAATCAAACCAGTGACCTTTGGGTTTGCAGGATGATGCCCAGCCCACTGAACCATGCTAGGAGGGCTGAAATTGCCTTTTTTTCCTTTTTTAAAGTATACTTTATTGGTTATGTTATTACAGTTGTCCCATTTTTTTCACCTTTGCCCCTTCCGCCCCATTCCCCTCTTTCCTCCAGCAACCTTCTTCCTTAGTTCATGTCCATGGCTTATGCATGTAAGTTCTTTGGCTTCTCCATTGCCTATACTGTTAACATCTCTGTCTATTCTGTACCTACCCAGTTATGCTTCTAAATCCCTGTACCTTTTCCCCCATTCTCCCTCTCCTCCCTTCCAGCTGATAACCCTCCAAATGATCTTCATATCTATGATTCTATTCCTGTTCTAGTTGTTTGCTTAGTTTCTTTTTGTTTTTGTTATTTAGATTCAGTTGTTGATAGTTGTGGGTTTGTTGTCATTTTAGTGTTCATAGGATCTTCTTTTTCCTAAATAAGTCCCTTTAACACGAAATTGCCTTTTTAAAAATATAAATATTTTCCCATTGTGTTAAGCCATTGTTGTTACTGGTCTAAACAATAAATGGTATGTATTGGTTTATGTAATCATAAAGTTCAGAGATCAAGTAGAAATCAGGTATGGTTTGACCAGGGCTCCAGCTCAGTGTCTCCCTCATTTTTTTGTAGCTGTGCCCCCTGTTCCATGTGTTAGAGCTTTGCTCTAAGGCAAGTGTTTCCTTCCCACCTCCAGCAAAAGCCCTGAGATTTGGGCTGATGGGTTCAGGTAACCCAGGACTAAGCTGGCCATTGTGGGCTTGGGGAGAGGGACTTGCCCTGGGAGATTTGGTTGGGGGTCAGTCCCACCCAAGCCTCATGGCTCTGCACAGAGGCGGAATAGAGGTTGAGAAGACCACCCATTGTCTACTCCACCATGCTATTATAAACTCTTAGGAAATAACACTTATGATGGCTATAGAGTATCTCATTATATGAATGTACTGTAATTTATTTAAGCATTCCACTGCTGTTCAGCTTTTTAGAATACTTCCTTTCCCCACACTATTTTAAGTAATGCTTAGGTAGATGTCCTTACTCTATCTAAAAATTGTTTTTAACTCTATTTTTTAAAAGACTTTATTTATTTATTTTTAGAGAGGAAGGGAGGGAGAAAGAGAAACATCAATGTGTGAGAGAAAGATCACTTGACAGTCTCTCACATGCACCTCAGCCAGGGACCAGGCTTGTAACCCAGGCATGTACCCTGACCAGGAACCAAATCGGGGATCCTTCACTTTCTGCGACGACACCCAACCAGCTGAGCCACACCAGTCG
The DNA here is from genome assembly GCA_004026545.1 of Mormoops blainvillei. Taxonomy (NCBI): domain Eukaryota; kingdom Metazoa; phylum Chordata; class Mammalia; order Chiroptera; family Mormoopidae; genus Mormoops; species Mormoops blainvillei. The sequence goes on from PVJD01000653.1 coordinate 58,529, forward strand.
TGGCTATTTGGAGATGTTTTAAAGGAAGAATGAGACTTGATTAGGTGTGAATGTGAAATAAAGGAGAAAGGTGAAATAACTGAAAGTTGTATTTCCATAGATGGATGTGGCACGTTGCACAGTAGAGAGACTTGGGAGGACTGTTGGTTTAGGCTGCAGCGCGCTGAGTGAGATCCATCCCTCCAATGGTTTCATTCATCTTTTTGGAGCTTTTGAGCAACTCCTGGGTACCTACTGGTTATTAATTATTTCCAGTTACGTTCTAATATTTTATCTTTTAAAGACTCTAGTTATATAAATGGTGGTATATTATTTTATTTCTCTCCCCTACAGTCCCGTTGTGCTTTGATTGAAACCTTTCACCTTGTCATAGATGGCACCAGATGCTCCTTGTCAAACCAGTCAGTCATTATACAGCAGTTGTAAAGGCCACAACTTACCGGAATAGCCTGTCCCTGCTGTCCCCTCCTAGTTTCACTGTGTTTTGCTTCTTTTAAAAATGCAGAACTGGTTTATTCTGAATAAAAGAAGAGCATAATTGTCTGTACCATTACGTAGAGTAGAATTTATTAAAGTAAAATTTAGAATTTCCTGGATATAAGATTCTATCCAGGAAGAATTAAATGTTCTAATGTAGAGGTTTGGGGGTTTTATTTTGAGACAGCTAACAGTAGGAGATCTGGTGTAAGATGAGCTATTAGCTTCTGTCCGCTTCGTGGACATTTTCCCAGTTTGAATGGAAGCATCTGGGTGGGCAGCAGACGGAACTGCAATAGGATTGGAATCAGACACTTGCCAGCTTGTGAAGCTCACATATGCTCAGTATAACAATCATTTGATACTAGAACTGCCAGGGAATGTCCTAAAAATAAAGATGGCCAGGAGCAGCAGAGAGGCTTACAAGATTAGTTTGATCTTTTTCTTCATGGTCTGCCATTAGAAGTTTGGGTATTAGGCTCAAAACTAACAAATAAAAAGAACTTTTATGTTTTCACACTGCCCCGCCTTCCCAAAAAATGAGACGAGTTATTCCCTTTGATGATTGACCTGAGTAAATAAGTATTTGGTGGATTTTTTTTCCATACATGGAGCTCAAAAAACTATTTTTTCTGATTGGCTGGATTTTTCTGTCTGGATAGGATAGAAAGATTAGGTTGTGTTCCAGATACTTGTATGTGTGGTAGTTAAGAGTAATCTTATTATTCTGAGCTTATTGTCCATATAATTTTTTTTTAATTTTTTTTTTTTTTTTTTAGAGATAAGGGAAGGGAAAAAGAGAGGGAGAGAAACATCAATATGTGGTTGCCTCTCACATGCGCTTTACTTGGGACCTGGCCCACACCCAGGTATGTGCCCTGACCACAAATCGAACCAGCGACCGTTTGTTTCGCAGGCCGGCACTCAATCCACTGAACCACGCCAGTCAGGGCTCCATATCATTCTTAATCTAATATAACTCTATTCCATCAGCTACAAAAAGTATGAAACCTGAATAGAAACCTAGCTAGATAACTGATTCTTTGAAGTATTGATCAGAAACAGTTTGGGCAGCAGTCTGTGGGAGGTCTGTTAAGGACAGTGTCAATGTGTGGCAAGAAGTATACATAGTGGTTACAAACATGGACCCTGGAATTGGTTAGACCTGCGCTCCAGTCCTCCATCTTCCATTTACATTACAAACTGTGCCTCCTTGGGCAAGTTATCTGGCTTCTTCGAATGTGCCTTAGAGTCCTCATCTGTGAATTGGAACAATACTTGCCTACCTCATGGACTTGTGAGGATGAAGTGGCTCGTATGTCTTGGATTATCGTACATGATAAATGCTTAATAAATGTAAGCTGTGGTATTTCAGTTACTTAGTAAGGTGAGATTAACTCATTCCTCAAACAGGTGTTCGAGGTCTTCTTTTATATAGGTATATGATTAAAGCAGACACTCTGTGAAAGACATGAGAGGATATACCCTGTGTTAATACACTTAGTCAGTTCACCAGTAGAGCTGTGTGAAAGGTACAAGCCTAAAAAGAACAGTGGTGGTGATAGATTTCACACACCACGGGTCCTTCAGCCAAGTTTTGAAGAGTGAGGTAACACCGGATGAAAAAAATATGGAGGAAAGGGCATTCTGGGCAGAGAAAGCAGAGAGGCGTGAACAAAACAGAAGGTGTGAGGGGAAGCTGCAGGTGGTTTTGCTGTAGCAGAATGCCACCCTTGTGGGGAGATGGCAGAGGTAGTAGGAGAGGTGGGCAGAAACTGCATCATTAGGGAGTTCATTTGCTGGGTTAAGTATTGGGCTTCATTCTTTAAGGGTAGCAAGTAATTCAGGGATGTTGAGCATGGAAATAACATCAGAGTTGCATTTGCAAAAAGACATTTTTGCAGCAAGTTTAAAGAAAGGGAAATCAGTTAGGACATGGCACTGTGTGGAAACATTCTAATTAATATGAATATGGATCTGGATGATGGAGGGAACTGGACTTGAGGAGGAGTAAGGAAGAAATTTGACTCTGGCTAAGGCAGCCTGGCGGCTGTGGGTACTATTAACTTGGAAAGGTAGTATGGGAGATGGAAGTTTTTAAAGACATTGTAAGTTCCATTTGGTTAAGATTGAGGTGCTTGTAAACATTGAGAAAAAGATCTGTCAGGCAGTTCAATGGGTTGATTTGGGCTAGAGATATTTGCATATAGGCAGTAATGGAAGTTTGTATAGGGATGAGCTTTTTCTAAAGTAAAATTACAGGTTTTGAAAGATACCAAAAAGAGCCCTGGCTGGTATGGCTCAGGGCATTGAGTCCTCGCTAGCGAACCAAAGGGTCACTGGTTCAATTCCCAGTTGGGGCACATGCCTGGGTTGTAGGCCAGGTCCCAGGTGGTGGTCGCATGAGAGGCAACCACACATTGATGTTTTCCTTCTTCTCTTTCTCCCATCCTTCCCGTCTCTCTAAAAATAAATAAATAAAATCTTTAAGCAAAAAAAGAAAGATACCAAAAAGAGAACAATGAGGAATGTCAGACATTTGAAGAAAAGCCAGCAGTGAACCAGGGCCATGGAAGCATTCCTACTATCCCTGAAACCGAAAGAGGCCATTGTTAAACTTTACCAGGAATATTTTAGGTTGACTTTTTGATGCACAGTTATTATGTTGACTTTCTGGTATACAAATACACCAGGTCAGCTGTGTCTTTGGGGTTATTTAGCTGATTTGCATTTAGGACAACCTTAATAAAAATTCAGTGTTGTGATTTCATAAGAATGAAACGTAGTGGACTTCCAGTCAAGATGGAGGAATAGGTGGACATGCTCTGCCTCCTCGCACAACTACAGAAATAATTACAACGAGACTACAAAAAAAATATCCAGAACCATCAGAAAATTAGAAGTCTGACAACCAAGAATTCAAAGAAGCCACATTCATCCAGATGGGTAGGAGGCATGGAGAGGTGCAGAGCCATGGAAGTGGTAGAGAGGCAGCAGAATGGGCAGTCCCACATTCATGTATAGTGGATAAAAATCAGTAGAGGTACCTCAGGAGCGAGGGATCCCAGCCCCAAACCAGACCACCCAGCAGTTCAAGGTTCCAGTGCCAGGAAGATATATCCCCATAACTTCTGGCTGTAAAGACAAATGGGGGTCGGGGTGGCAGAAGAGACTGCCAAATTATCAGGTGACAACTCTTGGAGGGCCTGCACAGACTTAGGACTTATGCACACCCACCCCTTCTGGGATTCAGCATCAGGACAGTAGATGGTAGGCCACAAGTGGCATATGGGGGAAAAGTGAAGAGGCTGGAAACAGGGCAAGTGCCGGGAAACAGCTTCCTCCCGGCAAACCTTCAGAAGCCAGGCAGTGGCATTGTCAGCTCTGAGCCCTGCCCCAACACAGAGCCACAAAGACCTAGTGATCACCTAAGGCTCCACCCCACATAATTTACAGGTCCGCACGTCTACAGTTGGCCACACTACTAAGTCGGGGTCAAAGCAGCTCTACCTATTACACAGAAATAAACACAGGGAGGCTGCCAAATTGAGGAGACAAAGAAATATGGCCCAAATGAAATAACAGATTGAAACTCCAGAAAAAGAACCAAGTAATGCAGAGATAGCCAACCTACCAGATGCAGAGTTCACTGGTTATCAGGATGCTCAGAGAACTTGCTGAGTATGGCAAATGCATAAGGAGAGAAACGAAGGTCACACTATGTGAAACAAAAATCTACAGAGAACCAACAGTGGAGGGGATGAAACTGAGAATCAAATCAACGACCTGGAACATAAGAAAGAAAAAGGTATTTGATCAGAACACCAAGAAGAAAAAAGAATTTAAAAAAAAAGAAAAAAAGAGGACAGAATAAGAAGCCTCTGAGACATCTCCAAATGTGCAACATCCAAATCATAGGGATGCGAGGAGAAGAGGAAGAGCAAGAAATTGAAAACTTATTTGGAAGAAAACTTCCCTAATTTGGTGAAGGAAATTGACATACAAGTCCAGGAAGCACAGAGAGCCCCAAACAAGCTGGGCCCAAAGAGGACTCACCAAGACATGTCATAATTAAAATGCCATGGGTTAAAGGTAAAGAGAGACTCTTAAAAGCAACAAGAGAAAAGCAGAGAGTTGCCTACAAAGGAGTCCCCATAAGACCATCAGCTGATTTCTCAAAAGAAACTTTGCAGACAAGAAGGGATTGGCAAGCAGTATACAAAGTGATGAAAAGCAGGGACCTACAACCTAGGTTACTCTATCAAGCTAAGCTATCATTTAGAATTGAAGGGCAGATAAAGAGCTTCCCAGACAAGGTAAAGCTAAAGGAGTTCATCATCACCAAGCCCTTATTATATGAAACGTTAAATAGTTATTTAAGAAGATCAAAACTATGAACATTAAAATGGCAACAAATTCACAACTATCAACAACTGAATCTAAAAAACAAACTAAGCGACCAACCAGAACAGGAACAGAATAATAAATATGGAGATCACCTGGAGGGTTTTCAGCTGGAAGGGAGAAGGGGGAGAATGGGGGGAAAGGTACAAGGATTAAGAAGCATAAATTGGAGTATAGGAAATGGTGAAGCCAGAGAACTTAATTTCACAACCCATGGACATGAACTAAGGGAGGGATTGCTGGAGGGAATGGGGTAGGGGGTACTGGGCGGAGGCGGGCAAAAGGGGAAAAATTGGGACAACTGTAATGGCATCATGAATAAAATATATTTAAATATTTTTTAAAATGAAACTTAATAAAGCAGTTTGCAAATGTAACACGCTTTGCCTTCATCACACTTCTGGATTCCTGAAATGATGATCAAACAGTGTATCTATCAATGTCCTCTGCACAAGCCAGGTAATTTTCAAAAGTGGAAAATGTGTTCCAGAGACAAAGCTTAGAAGCAGAAGGTGCTGCTGTGAGTGGAAATTATAGTTACCTACCCCTATAGCTGATTTTAGAGGTCAAGAAGTAGAACACCAGGCAGTTACTTAGCAGGTGGGTACTGGGGCATATGTTGACCAAAGGTTATTTAAGTGCTCAAAACCTTTGAGAAGGAGCCTCTCGATTCTTAATGTTAGAAACCAGGAGATCTACCTTATGGAAAGTAATCTCCCCTTTCCCACAAAACAGACACACATGCCTTGTGACAAGAATAAATTATGAAGTATGGTGACCAGAACAAACCCTGCTGAGCACCTTTATTTTCATTGCTATTTCCTTCAGTTACTGATCTCAGTTTTAAATTGTCTTCCTGTCTATCCTCTAGACTTCCTGTTCTTCCCTCCTCTACTCCTCAAATGAGAAAGCTTTTAGCTTTTCATTGTAGTACTTTATTGTACTTTATTTTCATTGTAGTAGTTATACTGTCAGCATATGTCACACTAGTAATTGGGTGATCTTGGCTGGAGGTGGAGGGCTGTTCTGCCCTTTTGAAGACTGGCCCACATGCCATTGTAGTCAGAAACCCACACGAGAGCCAGAGGCAAGCTCACTGAATTTTTAAGGCCAAAAGTGTGATATGGGATTGGATGGGTATATAGTTTTAGAATTTTTAAAGGGAAGATAAAGTCTGCACCTAATGGGGCCAGAGGGGTAAAGTCGACAGCACATAGAACTTTTGTTTTTCTGTTTTTCTTGTCCTATACCCAGCAATTTAAAATACTAAGAACAGGGACAAAGTGAAAATTACCCTGTACCTATATTTATTGCTTATTGGTAATAATCAACACATTTAAAAATATCTGCTGGATCCCAAAATCTTACTTTAGAGGGGGAAAAAAGATCTTATTTATTTGTTTTTAGAGAGAGGGTAAGGGAGGTAGAAAGTGCAGTAGAGAAACATTGATGCGAGAGAGAATCATGGATTGGTTGCATCTCATAAGCACCCCTACTGGGGATTGAACCCACAACCTAGGCATGTGCTCTGACGGGGAATCAAACTGGCGACCATTCGCTCTGGGGATGGTGGTGTTTTGCTGTCCTGTGTGAACTAATGCTGAGTTTTACCTAAATTGCATGGATAGCAATTACATTTTGTGGACTCTTAAGGATAGCTCTGTGGACACCTCTAAAATAGGATAATTACCTTGCCCATATTTGTGACTTCATTTACTATGGTTTATAATAGGAAAATGGATTGGAAAATCTCCTAAAATCCCATCTGGTCCTTTGATGTGTAAAGGGTTTACAGTTACCAGGAATTGTTCCAAATATATATAAAACTGTTGTCCAGAATTGTCTTTCCAAGGTGGGGGTAGGGGGCATGTGTGTGCGCACATACACATTCAAGTGGTTGCAATCTGTTGAAACCATATTTTTGAGATTTAAACTATTGAATCATTTGCACATTATGAGTGAAAAGAAAACCAGGCATAAAAATTCATTATGTAATAATCACATTTCCTTATTTACATTTAAAAGATCATTTATCATTTCTTTCCTTTTTTTTTTATTTAAAAAAATTTATTTTTAGAGCGGGGAATGGAGGAAGAGAGGGAGAGAAACATCGATGTGTGGTTGCCTTTCACATGCCCCCTACTGGGGACCTGGCCCGCAACCCAGGAATACACCCTAGACTGGGAATCGAACTAGTGACCCTTTGGTTCGCAGGCTGGCACTCAGTCCACTGAACCATACCAGCCGGGGCCATTTATCATTTCTTTTGAGAGAGAACGAACTAGAATAGTTTTGTAGCATACGGTCTCACCAACAAAGAGTTTTCCTGGCAAGACACATCAAACTGTCAAACACTTACTGAATGCCCTTGAAGACACGAGATTAAGAGATGAGGCTGCTGCCCTCAAGTAGCTCAATCTAGTAGAAGAGACAGATAATTACTGTATATTAAGACAAGGGTGATGATAGAACTGTGAAAATAATACAAAGTTCAGTGGTAGCAGAGAGGAGGTGGTCCTTAAGTTAGGTCTTGAGTTTGCCGTCTTAGGCAGAGGAAACAGCATATACCTGTTTAAAATATACAAGTTTAAAATTTTAAAACATCTTGGCAGTTGGGAAGCTACTTGAAATAGCTTTAATATTGTTGCAGCTTGTAGTGCAAGGCAGGGAGTGACAGGAAGGTAAGACTGGAGAGTTAAGTGAGGGCCAGATAATGGAGAGCATTGTGTTCAGTGCCGTGCACTTCACACCAATCAGAAAACACTGTGGTTGTGTACCAAGTGAGTCGTGTGTTTGCTATGTTAGTCAAAGGTGAGCTCTCTAAAATTGATCTTCTCCATCCTCTTATTTAAGTTAATTATTAGGTTCACCACACACAGATAAATGTAGTGGAAGAAAAATAACTTTTGTAAGTAAGTAAATATTTAAACTAAAAATGTGGCCATTAGGCCTGTTAAGATGATTTGATTCCAAACTGCATTTTATCTAAATTGTTAAAGATCTAATGCATTTTACTATCTCCTACAATATGAGTGACTTTTTTAAAAAAAGATTTTTTAAAATTTATTTTTTGAGAAAGGGAGAGAAAGGTCGATGTGTGAGAGAAACATCAGTTGCCTCTTACATGCCCCCAGCTGGGGACCTGGTCCACAATCCAAGCATGTGCCCTAACCAGGAATGGAACTGGCGACCTTTTGGATCCCAGACTGGCCAGGGCTGGGTGGTTTTTGTTGTTCTTTTTTAATCCCTGTTTAAATTTCATCGCAGCCTCTCTCTGTTGTGCTTCTGTGCACTGTTGAGTGTTTAGTATGAAATACAAAGAACAATGAACAGGTTCTGTAATTTCAAAGGGAAGTAACAATGTGATGAGCGAATTTGTTGTCAACAAAGGTAGATGCCATTGAACACCACTTCTGCTACATTGTCTCAAAAAAGCTTGTGGCATTGGAAATTATATTTAGCTACCCTTCCTAAGGATACCTGCAGCTAGACCCCTATTCAGTGACCCTAAAGCAAAGTCTCAGTTGTCAAGCCTCACTCCCAGTAGAGGTCCTAGTCTGCTTTTGTGTTGTCTCAGTTTGTTTTTTATGAAATTTATCTGAGGGAAGTGGGTAAGGGAGGAGGAAAGAGAAGGAGAGAAACATTGATGTCAGAGGCAAAGGTTGATCAGTTGTCTCTTGCACAGGTCCCGACTAGGGACCAAACTTGCAACCCAGACATGCACCCAACTGGGAACCATAAACCCCACGGCCTTTCAGTATGCAGAACAATGCCCAACCAGCTGAGCCACACCAGCCAGGGTGCCTCGGTTTTTTTGTTTTTTGGTTTTGTTGTGTTTTTTTAATTTATTGATTGATTTTAAGGGTGGGGTAAGATAGAGAAACATGCATTTGTTCCACTTTTTTATGCATTCATTAGTTGATTCTCGTACGTATGTCTCCTGACTGGGGATCAAACCCACAACCTTGGTGTAGTGGAACGCTGTAACCAACTGAGCGACCCTGCCAGGGTGTGTTGCCTCTGGGATTTGTTGTTGTTGTTGTTATTGTTGTTGTTTTCAAGTATATTTTATTGATTATGCTCTTACAGTTGTCCCAGTTTTTTCCCCTTTGCCCCCCTCCACCCAGTACCCCCCTTCCCTCCAGTAATACCCCGTTCATGTTCATGGATCGTGCATATAAGTTCTTTAATTTCCTATACTATTCTTAACATTCCCTTGTCTTTTGTACCTACAGATTATGCTTCTTAATCCCTGTACCGTTTTTCCCATTCTCCCTCTTATCCCTCCCTGCTGATAACCCTCCAAATGATCTCCACATCTGTGATTCTCCTGTTCTGGTTGTTTGCTTAGCTTGTTTTTGTGTTTTTAGATTCAGTTGTTGATAGTTGTGAATTTGTTGTCATTTTAATGTTCATTGTTAATGATCTTCTTCCTTTTGTTACATAAGTCCCTTTGACATTTCATGTAATAATGGCTTGGTGGAGATGAACTCCTTTAGCTTTACCTTGTCTGGGAAGCTCTTTATCTGCCCTTCTCTAAATGATAGCTTTGCTGGATAGAGTAATCTTGGTTGTAGGTGCTTGCTTTTCATCACTTTGAATACTGCTTGCCAGTCCCTTCTTGCCCGCAAAGTTTCTTTTGGGAAATGAGCTGACAGTTATGGGAGCTCCTTTGTAGGTAACTCTTGATACTTTTTAGATTCTCTGTCTTTAACCTTTGGCATTTTTAATTATGATGTGTCTTGGTGTGTTCCTCTTTGGGTCCAACTTGTTTGGGACTCTCTGTGCTTCCTGGACTTGTATGTCATTTCCTTCACCAAATTAGGGAAGTTTTCTTCCAAATTATTTTTTCAAATAAGTTTTCAATTTCTTGCTCTTCCCCTTCTCCTTCTGGCATCCCTGTGATTCGGATGTTGGTACATTTGGAGGTATCCCAGAGTCATCTTATTCTCTCCTCTTTTTTTTGAATTCTTGTTTTTTCATTCTGTACTAGTTGACTGTTTATTTCTTCCTTATGTTCCAAATCGTTGATCTGAATCCGGCTTCCATCCGTTCACTGTTGGTTCCCTGTAGATTTTTATTTATTTCACACAGTATAACCTTCATTTCTTTCCTTATGTGTTTGCCGTACTCAGTGAGTTCTCTAAGCATCCTGATAACCAGTGTTTTGAACTCTGCATCTGATAGGTTGGCTATCTCTGTGTTACTATCTCTGTGGTTCTTTTTCTGGGATTTCGATCTGTTATTTCATTTGGGCCATATTTCTTTGTCTCCTCAATTTGGCAGCCTCCCTGTGTTTATTTCTGTGTAATAGATAGAGCTACTTTGACTCCCTGTCTTGGGTCACCTGTTATGTTGTAATTGCAGAACCTTAGATATTCACCAGGGTGGGGGAAACCCACTTCCTGGCACCGTATGTTAAGGAGGGGTAGGAGTGGGAACAATGGTGCTTCCTCGGCTCTCGTCTGTTTCCAGTCACTTCCCCCACTTCCCATGTGTGACTGGAGCCCTTCTACCTGCTGCCTTGCTGCTGAATCCCAGAGTGGGTGGGTTTGTGTACGTTCTCGGACCAGAACCATGTAGGTCCTTTGAATAGACTCACCTACAAGACCAGCAGTTTCTTCCACCCCCCCACTGGTTTTTACAGTCAGAAGTTATGAGGTTTTATTTTCCCAGCGGGAACCCTGGGCTGTGGGGTCTGGCCTGGGGTGGGATCGCTCACTCCCCAGTTTTTATCCACCACACGTGGTACTGCCTGTTCCACTGGCCACCACCACCACTACCTTGCCACCTCCCAGGCTCCGCCCCTCCTACCCATCTGGATGTATATTTCTTCTTTAAATCCTTGGTTGTCAGATTTCCATACAGTACGATTTTCTGGCAGTTCTGGTGGTTTTTTGTTTTGAAGTTAGTTGTGATTCTTCTTATGGTTGTGTGAGGAGGCAAAGCATGTCTACCTATGCCTCATCTTGGCCAGAAGTCCCTGCCTCAGTTTTAAATGTGGGCACACAATCAAGGAACATTAGAGGTATTAGAGGAATGGGAAACCATTGAAGGATATTAAACAGAATGCCAGTTTAGCCTTAAAAAAACAAAACAAAACAAAACTTTTAGATTTACAGAAAGGTTATACAAGGAATTTGAGTATTCCTCATGTTATATTTTTAAAGATTTTATTTATTTATTTTTAGAGGGGGGAAGGGAGGGAGAAAGGGAGAGAAAAATCAGTGTGTGGTTGCCTCTTGTGCACCCCATACTGGGGACCTGGCCCACAACCCAGTCATGTGCCCTGACTGGAAATTGTACTGGTGACCCTTTGGTTTGCAGACCGACACTCAATCCACTGAGCCACACCAGCCAGGGCTGTTTCCTGTGGTATTAACAAGTTATATTAGCACGGTTTATTTTTTATAATTAATGACCCAATATTGACACAGTATTATTAACTAAAGTTTGTACTGTATTCGTATTTCCTTAGTTTTTCCTTAACGTCGTTTTTCTGTCCAAGGATTCCATCTCGGACCAAGGAGGGGGCAAGTAACAGCACTTTTATTTATTGATAGGAATGATCCTGTAGTGAGAGAGAGGGAAAAAAAATTGATGATGCAGAAGAAAGGGAAATGACTCAGTTAATGACCTTGAGCAGGAAAGAAGAAAGGGGATCTAGCATGGAAGTAGAATTTGATTTTGTCAGGAGCGTGAACAAAAGCAGTGGAAGGCACAGGGTAAAGATACAGGTACAAGTAGTGGTAAAGCTGTGGTAGGAGCTTTGTAATGTCTCTTGGTTGCTTCTGGTTTTTTTGTTTGTTTGTTTGTTTTGTTTTTTCAGTGAAATAGGAAGTGAGGTCATCTGCTTGGGAAGGACAGTGGAGGAGCAGTTGAGGCTTAAGGAGATGGGGAAGGTATGAGACAGTCTCCGAGGAGAGGGAGCGGATGGGCTAGGGAAATACAGTGAGAGCCCACCGGAGGTCTTATGAGGTCTAACAACTGACAAATAGTTTATGCTCAGAAAGAGAAAGGTACAAAGGAAAGGAAAGCACTATCAAAATTTTGAAAAGAAAGAAAGAGGACAGCTTCTCATAGTTAATGATGTGAAGGACCCACCAAATAACCAACATAAAGAACAAAATCAGATCCACACTCGTACATTATTGCTAAATTTCAAAATGACAAGAAGAAAAGGTTCTAAAAGCATCTAGAAAAGAGAAACAAGTCTCTATAAAGAAATGATAATGAGACTGCCAATAAATTGCATGAACAACTCCAAATACCAGAAAACAATGTCTTTCAAATTCTGAGGTAAAATGCTGTTCAGCTCAGAATTCTTTTGAATTCTATCTATACCCAGTCAAACTAGCACTTGGGTATGAGCATAGAATTGAGGCATTTTTAGACATGCCAGGACCCAGAATGCTTGCTTTCCAAACACCTGTCTTGGGAAAGTAAAGTAAAAACCAAGAATGAGAAAGACATGAACCCTGGGAATCAGTACATTTAACTGAGGAAAGTATTGGAGGAAAATCCCAGAATGATAGATCTGTGGAAGACATTTGATACTCCAGACATTGGATACCATCCTTGAAAAGTTGTAATAACTTAATGTAATAAAGCCAGAAAAAGAAAAGTTTTAAGATCATTAGAACTCTTAGGAAAAGCAGAAAGCCATCCAATGTAAAGGAACTATGTATGATTTTTTTTTTTTTCTAACTAGCTTAACTTTTTTGCCCAGAGCTATAAGGTATGACTTTGATGATGAATAGTCAGCTGTAGAAGATAGGATTTTGGTTCTATTCCGTTCAGATTTGATAGCTTAATTATTATAGGGCTATTGTGCATAGCTATTCATGACATTAGTACCCTTTTACTGTATGGACGGGGAATATAACGGTCTAATGAGACTGTTCTGTGGCTGCAAACAGCCATACCTTAGGCAATCTTGATAGTGTCTGATCGTTTTTGTGATTTGGTGAAACTGCTTGCTACTATGGGCAAGAGAGCACCCCTGTGTGCCTAGTCCCCCCTTGCATGCCCAGGCACCACAGACGTTGTCGCTCCACTAGGCCTGGGGTGACCCAGGATCTTGAAGCGGTACACAGGTTTCTCACTTTCAGTGCCATGCGAAACCGGGAAGTTGTTCTTGTAGCCTAGAATTGAGGGTCTGACAGACCCATTGTTTGCATTAATACATCCTATTATTTAGTCCTCTTAGTCCCTCTGTTCTCTGCAGGTTGTGACACTTCTGTGGGATGAAAGTGCCAGTTTTCCAGGGGACAGTGTGTAGGTGCTTAGATAAAACTAATACGCAGAACAAGGCTGGGCCTGTCTTCGTTACATGGTGTAAGCCTGGAGCATGGGGGTGCTCTCCACTGCCCCCACCCCAGCCCTCCCAGCGGACCTGCTCTCGCTCTCTCCGCGCTGTGCAGCTGCCGGGAGCAGGCCGTGAGAGCTAGTTAATTGCTGGAGAGGCCTCCCTTCCAGCAGTAAGAGGAGGGGCAATTTGCTTAGCCTGTCTGTTAACAACAGCTATATTTGTCTCCAATTCCATTGGTTTCCAGGCATAACTTAGAAAAAGTTGTCATGTTCTGAACTCTCATGTCCATTTTTTCTTAATGAAAGTGTCCATATTTGGGATCTTACAAGATTCCTAATGTCACTTTTGGAAGTAGAGAAAAGTGTAAGTAATTGAATAAGCATGTGTCAGGATATAGTGGAATATTTTCATAGATTCTAAAGTTTTTCTGAACACTATGTATCTATTTAAATTGGTTGTTTGCAAAAGTAATGTCAGTTTTGTGATGCTATTTTTAATTGTATAGCAATTAAACATTCCCTATATTTTAAAAAAATGGGATCATTCTTCATAACTGCAGGATTATCCCTTTCATACATTTTCTTTCTGTTTTATTTAAATATGGTTAAATAAGTATTAAACCTTAACTTTTTAATTATGTCGCCTCGAGAAGTCTGTGAAAGGCATGCAATTTGATACCTAACCCTGCACTGTGTTCCCTGTTTCTACAAACAGAGAGGGACCTTGTGGGGGGAGCGGTGGAATTAGGTTCTTAAAATAATGTATAAGGGTGTTTTAATGTTTATTTGAGAGTCTTCCAAAACAGTCAGATTCCCCCTACCCTAGTCTAAATTCCTCTCTTCTTGCTGGCCTCCTGCAGGAGCCCTGCTGCCACTTCTGTCCCCCTCAGATATGCCTGTGACACAAAAGCAGAATTGTGATCTTAGCGAGCAGATTCAGCCTGTAATTTCCCAGAATCCTTATTCTGTCAGTCAGAGCCCAGCAGCCTGGCCCAGCTCTCTGTCTCTCTGGCCTCCCTGCTCCCACTTTTCACATAACCCCCTAAAATCCAGCATTTCAGTTACAGACTGTGCTAAAGCCCCTCCCACCTGCAAGCCTCTACTCAGGTTCTCCCCTCTGCTTGGAGTGTATCTCCTCACCCATTCATGTCCTCCGTCCTCACCCCCAAGCCTAGCTAAGACCTGCTCACACCGGGGGCCTCAGTTGAAACATGACTGCATAGGTGAGCTTTCCTTGACACCCATCTCTGTGCATGATGAGATTAGGGCTCTCCAAGGTGTGCTCTCCTACAGAGCACCCCGAATTTTTCATCATAGAACTTACTGTACCCGAAGTCATAATTACCTTAGTCCCCTTGCCGCTAGTAAGGGTCACCTCTCTGTTGTATCCCCAGGACCAAGCACGGTCCCTGACTCAGAACAGGCACTCCCTGTGTCTGCTCTCTGAGTCTTTATATACTGGTTATATCCTTGATTATTTTGTTAAGATGGAGTCCTGAGAATGGCATTACTAGGTTAGTAGGTTTGAAGACTTAGATCTTTAATACATATGACCAAATTAGTTTTATGAAACCATGTATCCTTTTATATCCCCTTCAGTACCCAGCACCACCATCACTCAGCATTTACTTGTTTCCACCTTTGCCAGTAGGATCCTTCAAAAAGAGGAGGAAGTGGGGGTCTCTATCTTATGTCTGAGTGATAAATACAGACGACTGGGATGGACCATTTGATCTAGTTGTTCCAGGCATGCCCACATGGAATCCTGTCTTTGAAGATGTCTAGGCTAAAGACTTCAGCTTTTCTGGTGGCACTTGAGCAGAGTGGAGGGGGCAGTGAGCACGGTTGCTGATCTTATCTGTTAAGCAGCTCTTTCCTGCCGTGGAGTAGCTTTGCTAAGAGTGGTTACCTACAGGAGGTTGACTGGCCACAGTATCTGCAATTACCATTTGTCATTTAACATATGACAGCTCCATTACAGGGGTGGCGTGTGTAGCCTGTCAGAGGATAGCAACTTCTGGCTTTTCCGAAAACTAAAATCACCTTTGAAAGGGAAGAGATTTTAGACTGTCAGTGGTTCCACGAAAATATGACAGGGCAGCTGATGGCGATTGGAAGAACTGTGTGAGGTCCCAAGGTGCCTACTTTGAAGGGTACTGGGGCGTCATTGTGCTAGGCACACAATGTATCTTGTATCTTCTTCAGTAAATGTCTGTATGTTTCATATTACATCGCTGGATATCTTCTGGACAGACCTAGTATATGAGAGAGAAGTGTGTCAACTGGATCTAGAGAGGTAGATGGAAAGTACCAGCAAAGGGGTACTATTTACCTTTTAAAATTATGCTTTCTACTCACGGTGGCTTGAAAAGAGAGAAAATTACCCAGAAGCTCTATATAGCTATTTTTCTAAAGCTTTCCAGAAACATTAATAGTTGAGAGGGGAGACCACTGAGCCACAGCTAATCATCAATCCCTTTTTGATTTCACCTCCCCAGAATATCTTTACTCCTCCCTCCCTCCCTCAGCTGCACGAGGGCCCCACCCCAGTCTGAGTACTGTCATCTTTTGCCCGGGCAGCTCCTGTAGCCTTTCTGCACTTCATTCTCAGAACACAGTGGAGTGGGTTTTTTGGGGGGTGGGGGGTATGTGGTGGAGAAGGAAACTTTATTCAGTGCAAAACAGCTCAGTTGTGATATCACACAGCGTGGCTTTGCAGCAGCCCTGGGGCCAGGGCTAGTCAGCTAGACAGCTCTGCCCTGCCCCGTGGCCTGCTCTGGTCTGCTCGCACTGCACTTCTTGGGGCTGGGCTGCTTCATGCTGTGCCCCTCTGTTCTGGCCCAAGTGGCTCTGCCCCTCTCTACGCCTGGAGGGTAGGTGCTTCAGCTCAGCCAGGGAGAAGGGGAAAGTGCGCTCTGACAGTGGAGTGTTTGGAAAATGCAAACCTGAATGTCACTTTTAGGTGGCTTCTGATTCATCCTTAGCATACCAGCTTGAACACATTAATTTGCATACTGCAGCCTTTCTCCTAGATACCATGGGAGATCCTTTGGGTCTGCCCTCAAATTCAC
This sequence comes from Mormoops blainvillei, assembly GCA_004026545.1. Lineage (NCBI taxonomy): Eukaryota > Metazoa > Chordata > Mammalia > Chiroptera > Mormoopidae > Mormoops > Mormoops blainvillei. The sequence continues at coordinate 74,791 of PVJD01000653.1, forward strand.
TCTCTGACCACATCCCCCTCCCTCCAAGCTAGGTTTGGGTCCTCCATTTTCTGCTCCCTAACCCTGTACTTAACCTAACACTAATCCACATTTTCACTTCAGTATTGTAATTACCTGCTTAATTGCCTACATTCCCCTCCACCCTGGAAATGGGGCAAAGACTTACCACTTCATCCCCAGTCCCTCTTTGTCACATGATTACAAACTACCCTGATTTGAGGCTAGATTAACTGCCCCAGAAGTGGAAAATGCAGTTGGAACTAGCTTTTTAAGATCAGAAAGGTAGCATTTTAGATGTAAGGACCCCTAGCTTTGAGTTTTTCAGTCATAACTCCTTATGCAGTTGACAGTGATTAGCTCAGCGACTAACTGTTGCTTTATTTTTTCTTTCAGCTACGTTCTTGGAGGTGGCTCTTGGGTCACAGGACAGTTGTAAATCAGTAGACCCTTTAGTTCACATCTTGAATCAATAAGGCCTTAAATGAAATTTAATAAGCTCTGCTGTCATTAATGGGGGTGGGGTGTCAGGGGCTCCTGTTTTATTTTATTAGGGCCAAAGCTACTGAGCGTGAGTAGATCTTAGGGCGTGAACCTGGTGATTGTGAGCAGGTTTACCCGTCCTCGGAAAACTGGTGGCCGCTCTTCCCCTGGGCCTGGGAGGCTTTGTTTTTTATTTCGCTTGGTTTCTTGAGGAGAGGGTTGTAGAATTTGACCTAAGATTGAAAGCCTTCTGTTAGTAAGCAGGATACTAAGGGCAGTAACTAAATATATATTAGTAAAGAATTAGCTGCCCCGACTGAGTTGCTTAGTTGGTTGGAGTTTGCAGATTCGATCTCTGGTCAGGGCACATATGGGAAGCAGCTGATCGGTGTTTCTCACATCAATGTCTTTCTCTCCCTCTTTCCCTGTTCCTCCTCTCTCCATCCTCCCTCCCTCCCTTCCTCTCTTTCTCAAATCAATAAAAACATATCCTCAGATGAAGATTATTTAAAAAAAAAGAATTAGCTAAGTTTGAGATTATTTTGTTTATTTCCAGTTAGAAAGTTCTGATACCATTACTAAAGGTTTTATATTTCAACGTCAGGAAGCTTAACCAGTCTTTTAGTTAATGACCAACAGTGTGGCCAAGAGAACTTGCTTGACAGGAGGTTGGGAGGTCCGCCATGTTCATTCCACTCACAGCCTGACACAGGCCAAGCAGATCTAAAGATGCAGACAAAGAATATGACCTAGTTCACTCTTCATCCAGGAAGTTTTCCTGTACCCCCTAAATTGGAGTTAGGTCTTCAGTATTTGGAACGCAGATATTTTCCATTGAATTGATACTTGCCATCGTACCCATAATTCCCTCTCTCCTTGCAGTCATCACATGGTGTTGCAACTAGCACCTTTCCTAGACTGTAAGCTCCTTGGGAGGCCGATCCATTATGTTCTCAGCTCATCTGGCTCAGGGCTTGTTGCATGGTACTTGTCTAGTATAGGCCATCATGTAATTGCTGAATTTTTCAAATGTACAGTATTTTCTCTCTTGAAACTCCCTGATATTTGTCTCTCTTCCCTTCCCCAACCCCCTGCAGCTGAAATTCTGGTATTCTGAGCGCATTTCACTCTTGTGTTGAGCATTCAGCTACACCAAAGTAATGTGTCTCCCATGAATCACAGAACATAAAAGACAGTTATTTTGAATGACCACTCTTGGTGCCCCTTTGAGAAAGAGTTTATTTTGGGGTATTGCCTGTGCATTTAGATTTCAGTGCCTCTAGATTTATCTGGGTGGAGTAAGAGCACACAAGTATGAACTACCTTCCTGTTTTGTTAAAATTTTATGAACTGCTTTCTTAATGGCAACAGAACCTGGAGAAATGTGTGAGAAATTCGAGTTTGGTTTATTTATCAGAAAAGAGAAATATCCTGTAGTTTGGTTGTTTTCTTAACTGTTCATCTTCCTACATATATGAATGTATGAACAGTATAATGGAAGTCTTCCGTTTTAAAAAATGCATGAGTGGTCCTGAACTCTTAATATAGTCATTTGCACGCACCGGTGTGTCTGTGTCTGTCTCTCATCCCTTTTTTCTCTGTCTAGACATCACCCTAGCTGCCATTCAGTGGAAAAATAAAAAGTCACAAGTCTTCCATACTGTCTTTTGTAAATTGTTGGAGGGGTCATCACTCTAAAATTAACACCCTACAAAAGTCAATCACGTGTCAAACATGCAAATCAAACCAGGCATCTTAACATTCCAGGAAGGGCTCCCGTGCTGAGATGTATTAATAGGGACAGAAACAGAGCTACACCTCCTCTCTCCCTAATCTACTTCATACTGAAATTTTCCTTCCCTGTTCACCCATCTTAGGCTCCCACCCTAATACCTTTTTTTCTTGGAGAAAGTAGAAGCAGGTAGTCTTCAGGAAAAGATTTGGCATGCCACCTCCTGAGGCCCTCCACCTGAACGTCTCTTGGCAGTCGGGTTTCAGTTACAGGACAGCTGCTTGCCTAATTCTGTCACTTCCTTTATTTGAGCCCCTCCTTCCTTGGGGAAGCAAAGTCATGACAATCAGTCTTCTTCCTAGGGTCTATTTAAGAGGTTGTTATTTTTCACCAAGGAATTGATGATAATGCGTAACATGTGGTGCTCATTCCATTGTTTCTGTACCCAGCTAGTTCTGTGATGACTGTATATATTACTTAGAACAAAGCACCCATATACAAGCCAGCTCCTCAAAATATGCTGGATACTGTTCTAAGAGCTATGGAGAGTACACATGAACATTGGGTGTGGAGCCAGCTTTAAAAGGTGCTTCAGTTAGTTTAGAAGGGGACCAGAACATCCCAATAAAGTGGTGGTAGACCAGATGCTACAAGGAATTACATGTTGTTATTATTGCCCATGATCCTCCGTTAAATACTATAAAAATGAAACAGAGAAAAGTGACCAAAATGGTCGTAAACCCTGAATGGAATCTTGAAAGTTCCAAATAGTTAAGAAAGAGTGCAGTCCAACCAGAAGGAAAACAAGAGGAGGACAATGTGCTTAGAGGCTGATGAGTTGACTGGCTTGACTGAACTGAGAGGTTCACTTTAGCGAAACAGTGGGTAAGAAGGACAGATAAGTAGGTGATGGCCAGATGACAAAAACTGGAATGCTGGCTGAAGAGTAATGTGAGTTAAGACTTTTAACAGAAGAACAGTAATGTTTAAACTGATTTGGGGTATTAAATAGGTTGAGATCAAAACAATTCATCCTTAAACTATGATGGCTAGATATGTGGTGGGCCTTGGTCTCTTGATCCACTAATGTTCCTCCGTCACGTGGATCCCCATTGATAATGACTGCTTAGAGATAGTAGAGAACTCTAGCTTGAGCAACAGGACAGGGTACTGTTCAAATGGCAGCAGTATAAAAGTGAAGAATTATTTTACTAGTAGAAGATTTGGGAGTTTGGAGATTTTTCCCCCTCCCTTCTTTCCACCCCCCACCCTCTTTTTCATTCTTTTCCTTTTAAAATTGTTTAAGGGGCAAAACTTAGCACATCTCTCACCATTGTGTCACTAGTGGTCAGAAGGTCGACTTGACCACCAAATGCTCTTTGGATTTCATTAGTTTGGTAAATAGAATCCTTTCTTAAAAGAAAGTAGTATTTAAAAAAAGCAAGGATTTAGGACTCCTGGATCCCAAAAGAAATGAACCTTGTGGAAATACCCATTTCAAAGGGAACTAAGTGTGGCATTTCATAGCATAGATATTAACACTTTTGCTGAGAGAAGTCATTACCATAACGTGAAGTACTGATTTCAGATCAGTACATTTAACTATTTTTAAATGAATAGATCTTTTTTCCTTAACCCATGTAATAAAACAGCATAATTTGATGTTTATACACAATTTTATAAGTCTGTCAAAATTAGGAGGGTTTTAAAACTTCATAAATACCTTTCGATTCTTCTCACCTTTCTGGTCTTTAAGGGCCAACTTACCTGTCAAGGACCTTGACTGGGTCAGACAGTGCTTGCTTGGCGTGTCTTTTCTTGGGTTGTATTTGTTCAGCATGGAGACTGGCCTGGAAACGTGAACTTGAAAACTGTTTATCCCTGCCTGCTTGTGTAAGCAATTTAAGGTGTTTCTGGTAGGACCAGGAACCTTAATTATTAAACTACATTTAAGTTGGTCATCTCATCATTAAAATTCAGAATAACTTATCTACAGTGTGGGTGTTTTTCATGATTTGGCACACAGTAGAGCAGGCAACATAGCCAAGATGTTTTTCATGTTGAGCAAAAACTGTAACAGATGGAGGTGGTGATTATAAAGCACTTGTTTAAAATGTTAGTAATGAATCAGTGTACTTTGAGGCCAAGTCAGTAATCCATGCTAAGGAAGCTGAAGAGCACCCTGATAGTTTCTAATAAAATGTATAACAGATAGAAGAGAACTGATTTTAAATGGCTCTCCTAGTACTGCTGTTCTAGCCAAGGCCCTGTAGAATTTTGCTTAGGGGTTAAGTCTTTAAAATGCCTCCATAAGTCATGGCAGTATTTCAGTGTTGTTCCTGTGAGGTTGATTGATTTTTGAAGAGCTCGGGAAAATTCACTGGCTTATGTTGAATTTCTGTAATGCAGGGGGACCAGCTATAAGTGGTATTTTGGGGGGAGGGGGGTGGTTGTTTTTTTAATGTGAAAGAATTTAAATTGTTTCTATCTTTCCTGCACAAATACTTTTATACAAATTGCTGCAAAAATTGCTAAAACTTTGAATAATTTTCCCAGAAGAAATGTTGACCGTCCCCCGCTCCCCACAAGCTCTTAGAATTAGAGTGTATGTTGGGAGGTTTGATGGGATTACTCTTCCATAACCGAACAGCTTCTTTCTTTTTTTTTAAAACCATGATTTATTTTCTTGTTTGTTTATTTACAGATGACCAAATATGTTCAGGCAAGAAAATGTCCTACTATTTCAAAATATAGCAGTCTACAAAATACTTATCTACCATTTCCCTTATAGAAAAAGACACCTTTTTCTATAACTTGTATAGAAAATTAAGTGCAGTTCTTATCTCCCAGTGTGGTATAGAAGGGACAGGAAGGGAATTGGCTGTTGTAATTCTTGAACTCTGCATTTAAAGTCTTCTTGGAAGTCAGCACAGAATGATGTGTTTTCAGAATAAAGCAGTCCTAGTCCTCTGTTACTGTGTAATGTTGGTGCCCGCAGGCAGCATTACATCAGCCACACCTTGCTTAGTGAAGGCACAACAAAACTCAGCCCCCAGTGCTATGCATTTTGTTAGACCTAAGATGCTAATAACTACCACAAAGTAACCGTGGGGAAGTCAGTGTGGCCGCAACAGCGGGAACCCGGCTCTGTACTGGGTGCCGTGCTGCTCATGACTGTTTTCTTGTGGAATCCCCTCAGTTACCCTGGGAGGCAAGTGTTGTCTCTACTTTATAGCCGGGGAAACCAAAATTTAGAGAATGGCCATTTACCCAAGGTCACACAGCTCGTCGTTGATGAAAATAAAGTTTGCACCCATGTGTTCAGCCTCTTGAGTCCTGTGCCCTTGCCACCAAATCAGGTGCATCTTTAGGGGTCTGAGACCTAAACCTTTGACCTCTGGCTTTTTCTTTTTCTTTTTAAAAAACTATTTGGAAAGTTTCAAATTGGAATTGGTATAAATGGGAATTTCCATTGCCTTTGAGTGGTCTCAGATTGGGGGGGCGGGGGTTGAGTGACAGCGGCAGCAGCGAGAATACTACCAGGGTCACATGATAGGGACAAGTAGAACAGAACACTCGGAGTGCTCTGGCTGTCCCTGGTGAGGACAGTTTTATTTCTGGGAGGACCTTATTTTCATGGAGTGGTGGTGGCCAGCCGTCATGGTGGGGCTTCTGAAGTCTCACCCTGTTATTTTCTGTTTCCCTCTGTGTTTTGAGGGCTGTGAAAAGTTTGTACTCAAGATGTATGAGGCCCTGGTATGTTTTTCTTATCTGTGAATTGGACCACAATAGTACCGGCTTCTCCTGACTGAAATATTTCTAACGTTTAGTCGAAGTATGATATACATATTGAAAAGTTTATTTATAAGTATACAGTTAGGTAAATTTTCAGAGAACACACCTGGGTATGAAATATAACAGCGACACCTCAAAAGCCCCCATGTGTCCATTGGCTGGAATAGTTTTAATTCTCCTGTGTAAACCTTACATCATTCCTCGTTGTTTAGGTTTCTTCTTGATTTGGACTCTTAACGTTATTGTCAATCCTTTTTTCTTTGGGGGGGGGCAGGAAAAAAAACAACTCTCCACCAAAACTCATCTCTTCCTCCTTTCATAATCTCATCTCTTGATCAACCTGCTTCCGTTAGACCAAAGTGTTTGTGGGGCTACAAGTCATAACTTGAGGGGATATGGACATCGGACTAGAACGGGCAGCTCTAAGGTGATAGCTAAAAACATTCCTTGGAATTTTCCAACTGAGTGAAAATTTGGTGGTTGATCTCAGCCATCAGTTTGTTAAGAGGTAACGAACAAGTACACGATAAGATGCCGCCTGTCAGGGGGAAATGGTGGTGGGAGCAGCTTCCTCATTCTCAGAACTCCGATGAGGCTTTTAAAAATTACTTGTGAAGAACGCGAGCTTTCATCTAAAACCATAGCAAGTTAAATAGTCTTTGTAGGTGCAAACTTATCCACATACGGTTCCGGTCCCTTTCTCTCTGCTCCACTTTAGACTCACTTATGTTAATTTGTGTCCTTTGCTGTTTTAAACATGTGAATAAAACTTAATTTTAAAATCTTTTAAATTATGCCATCCTAGTTCCAAGACTTGCATGTGAAAGCTGATATACCAGTAGAGCGGGTGGGTGGAAAGACCTGGTCTGTGACTCCCAGGGTGGCCTACAGTTAACAGGGACACTCTTAGAGGCATGCACAGCCACACTTCAGTTTTCTACATGCTAGAATGTTCCAGAGAACCAAAATTTCCTCCATTCACATACACATTACATTAAAAATAAACTAGCTCTGACTGGTATGGCTCAGTTCACTTTATTCCATACAACAAAAGGTCATTGGTTCAATTCCCAGTCAGGACATATGCCTGGGTTGTGGGTTCGGTCCCAGTCGGGGCACATACCAGATCTCCCACATCGATGTTTCCCTCTCTTTCTCCCTCCCACTCTCTCTAAAAATAAATAAAATAAATCCTTTTTTTTAAACCCTAAATGCATTAATTCCATATTTCCCTGCTTTCTTGGGGAGAAAAGTATTCTAAAGACCAAGTAACAGTTTTGTTCTGCAGAAAATCATAGTTCTTAATTGATGCTGAGCCTGGGAATTGCCCTGGAGTTTCTTTTATTGGGGGGTTCACTTTTTAGGAGCAAGTTTGCCTGTGTCTCAGGAAAAGTGACAAGAAAAACGTGTTTCTGTATGAACTCCTGGCATAAAACAGTTATCCTTAAGTTAAAACTGACCTTTTCCAGGTGATTACCTTATTCTGTTTTGGTGGCCAAATGGGCTATAATCACCTCTTGATTCCTCTGGCAGGAATTTTAAAGACATTTGAAAAACTTGTTCATAAGCCCAAAGTTTTTATTATTATTATTATTATTATTATTAAAATGATGCTTTATAAAATAATTACTAGGCCACGTTTTTCTTCAAGCCCTTCTTTTTAGCAGATGATAAAATCCTGGCTTTATACCACTTTTAAAATCACTCCTTTGCTCTCATGTTGTTGAGCCTGCTGTGATGTCTGTGGGGTGTCGGCCCCTCCTCAGGTCACAGTGTCTTACGTAATGCTGATGGATCAGTCCTACTGCTCAGGGATGCCAGTGTTGTCATGGCAGGGAGCGCCTTAAGAACAGCCTCCCTCCTAAACCATCATCCTCCATGTGCATTTTATAATTGTCTAACAATGGAACAACTTGGCTGTCTATAGCACAGCTTAGTGTTTTGTTTTTGAAAAATGAATTATGAATGTATTTTACATATATTAGTTCGTATCATTGCAGTATTTAATAAAGTACAATGATTTGTTAGAGGAGTGGGGAACAGTGATGAAAAGAAACAAGCTTTCATCACTGAAGCTGATGGAATTTACCAGTGACTGATTTTTTTCAGAGCACTCAAATTCACACTCACAGAATTTGCCACCTTAACTTATACACTTAAACTTAGTCAAGCTCAGTGACCTACGTGCGTAGGGCCAGAGGTTGTCCAGCATCACAGGCAGGCAGGAGCACTGTCAAACTCCTCAGGGCATAACCTCTGTTCAGAGCGAATTCCCTCCCAGACTCATGTAATGCAGGACTATTTGTTGATTCACTTTCAGTGTTATCTAATGTCCTGTCTCAGTTTGAAATGCCAGTACATACACATCATACACTCTAAAGAAATCTAGGTTCTGATTTGGCAGTGAGTTACAGCATTACTCAGTACCTCGAGTAAAGCATTTGTAAAGACTTTTACTAACTTCTTGTTAGAACTTTACTGTATAATGTATTATAAATTGACTGCCACTTACTAGTCCATCAACATTTTCCTGCATTCACCATTTTGGAGTTCAGCTTACATTTATTTTCTCTTTTAAGTTATGTACTTTTTAAAAATGCCTTCTGCCCTTTACTCTTTTTTAGAAATCTAGAATTCAAAGGTGGCCTTTATACTATACCTTGTCCTGCAACTTAATAATACTCGAGAGCAGCCATTTTCAACCAATGTGCCCCAAGAATTTTTTTAAAAAATATTTTATTTATTGATGTGAGAGAGAGAAACATTGATTTGTTGTTCCACTTTTGATGCATTCATTGGTTGATTCTTGTATGTGTCCTGACAGGGCATCGAACCCGTAGCCTTGGTGTATGGGGATGACACTTTAACCAACTGAGGTACCCAACCAGGGCTGCTAGAATTTTTAAAACACTATTATCTGACTATTTAGCTAGGGGCAGTGACCTCTTTTCCCTTAGATTGTCAGATTTAAAAAATGACAATAGCCAGTTGACAATAGGTATAAATGAATCAAAATTATACCTATTTTGTTTTTGTCAGATTGACAAAAATATATTTTTTGGTGTGCCACACAATTTTAGTAATTGGTTTATGTGTGCCATGAGATGGAAAAGGTTGAAAATGGCTACTCTACGGAGTATAGCATCATGGCCTAGCCTGTCCGTTAAGTCGCAGGGAACGGCACTGGAGAGAACACTCATTTGGGATCTGAAAACCTGTGTGAGTCACTAGTTAGTAGCCTTGGGGAATGAGGTCGCGTTTCTGGGTCTGTGCTCACTCGGCAGGATGTAGTGTCAAGTGTTCGCTGTTTTCCAGAACCCCCACTCCCCAACTGATCTGTTTCTTTTCCCTGTCCTCCTCCCTTCTGCTGTCCTACTGAGAGTTCAGTGTTAGATGCTCGAGAGCCTGAACTCTCATTTCCAGGGACAGTTTATTTTTCTTTTAAACTATGAGAGTTGACATAATAATGCTGGTTGTTTGAAGTTTCAAGAAGTCTTTCTTGCATCCATGTACCTGATAATACTTCAAATAACACCTTTTACAAACAAACCTAGACGGCAACATAATTGTTTTAGGGGCTACCCTTTTCAGAGTGAAAAGGACATGATTAATTTTTTTCTTATTTCTGTTTAGGTTTTGAATGAAGAATGTGATCAGAACTGGTACAAGGCAGAACTCAATGGGAAAGATGGCTTCATTCCCAAGAATTACATAGAAATGAAACCACATCCGTAAGTTGGACTCTACTGTCTCCCAAGAGTCAGACCTGCCTGTTTGTTTCCAATAATGTTTTAAAAATTTAGATCACTTAGATGCGTGTCATACTTTTAATTCACTCTTCCCAGGGAATTAACAAAGCATATTGATTTTGCATATTGATAATAATGTATATCAGTAGTATAATAGTCAATAGTAGTATGTGTTTCAGATGAATAGGAGTTGCTGGTGATCTTTAGTGAAACAATTGTTTCATTTAAAACAATAGTTTATATACTGTTACACAATAGTGTATGTTTTAGATTAATAATAACTGTCAGTGATCTTCAGGTAATAAAACAACAGTTATAAACCCATAGTTCTTTTTGTATGAAACCCTTGGAGTTGTATGTTTTGTAATTCTGGTGTTTTGTTTTGTTTTGAGTTTTAGAAAGGGTACTTATCCCATGGTTTTATATTGATATGTTTGATTATCCTGTGGGACCATATGTTAATACTCTTTGTATCCTCAGAGCACGATGCTTGGCTTATAATGGGTTAACACTCACTGCCCTTACTCTCCACTTAGTGTTCTTGTTTCAGAGAAAATTAAATACTCTTCTACTCAGAGCTGCTGAAAGTGATGTACCTTTTTTCTTACTTTTTTGGAACCCTTCCCATTCATATTGATACATGACACAGTGGGGTGGTCCTGGGAACCCTTACCACTGTCCTCCCACCCTCACCCCCCCACCTCTTTCATTGGCCGTGCTCCTAGCCCTAAAGCTGCATTTCCATGCTCCGTATGTCAGGGGGACAGAGGCTATCGGTGTTCAGATTAGAATGCCACTGAAACATGGCGAAATTCTTCTGCTTGGTTTGACACAAATGATATGACTTTTTTTTTAATTGATATGAGAGAGAGGGAGGGGGGATAGATTGATTGATTAATCATCCACTTATTAATGCATTCATTTATTGATTCTTGTATGTGACCTGAATGGGGATTGAACTCACAACCTTGGCTTATCGGGACAACACTCTAACCAAATGAGCTGCTCAGCCAGGGCCACAAGTGATAAGACTTTTAGATGACTTGACCCACCTTGAATACCAGCCCATTTGTGTCTCATCCTCATCGTCACTGCTCTAGCGTGTACCTGTCATTTCTCTTCCCTCAAGTACCAGAGCAGGATCTTAACTACGGCTTATCTTACACAGAGAACAGTGTCACAGAACTCAAAGGGGCCTTCAAGATTATCCAGTTTATTTCTCTTTATCCTGCAAATTAGGAACACTTTTAGTATTTTTATTTCAGTGCCATTAATTTATGACTATAGTTCTCATTGTAAAGGACTCACAGTGTAGAAAACTATAGAGCATTGTATGAGTTTCTTCCCATAAACATACCACTTTCAGAGGTAACCATCACTAGCAATTAAATATGGGCCAAATGTTACCTTATAAACAAAATATTTTCTTAAAAGATGACTTTTTAACCCAGCCGGTGTGGCTTAGTTGGTTGAGTGTTTTCCTGCAGAGCAAGAAGTCACTGGTTCAATTCCTGGCAGGACACATGCCTGGGTTGTGGTTCAGTCCCCAGTCAGGGCACGTGCGAGAGGCAACTGATCAATGTTTCTCACATCAGTGTTTCTCTCCATCTCTTTCTCCCCACTTTCCCCTCTCTTTAAAATCAAAATAAAATAAAATAGATATATTTTTTTAAAAGATGATTTTGCTTTCTATAAAATGAAAGAAATGATTCAGAACTATACTATGAAGCTGTCTGTCGTTTCAGGCCCTGGTCAGTATACTCTTACACAGCTCTTGTTATGCTATAGAGACTGTGCTAAGTGCTAGGAAGTTGGGTGCTGTAGTTAAATCAGGGTATCATAAAATGTCCACGTACTTAACCTGAAGCTCTCTGAGAGGTCACATCCAGGAAGCCTTAGCCTGGAGACAGAAGGTTGGGTCACTCTGCACTTTGGCAATGGGGAGGTATATAATGAAAAAACTGTGACGTACTCAGAGAAATGTCTTTTTACTTCAAGAAAACCAGGCACCTTATTATGGCTCAGTAGAAGTCCATTGAATGATTTATAAGGTGAACATCAGTCTAATTTATAAACTTCTTTTTTCTAGTTTTTGTTTGGAACTTGTACTGTCTCATATCTCCATAACTGTGAGATTGGTTTCTCATCCTCCTCCTTCCCCTACCAAAGATTTTTTTAGATTCCTTGGAGAATTTATGTCTTATGCATTTATACTCCTGGCAAGTGTACTAATCACAGCTTTGCATTCTTACAGCCACTCAGTGTCCTGTTTGCTTTGGGGGCTGTGTGGGCTTCTCATGGACAGCGGCGTGGAATGCACTCCGCAGGGAGAAGCGGTTGGGTGGCAGTTCCTGGGAGTGGGAGGGGCTCCGTAGGTCGCAGTGCGGCCTCCCTCCCTCGGTCCGTGGAAGCCAAATAATGTGTGCGCTCTATTCCTTCAGTCCGTCCTCAAAGTAGGCCAGGGGTTGGCCAAACTTCTGTAAAAGGCCAGATAATAAATATTGCAGGCTTTGTGGGCCACATGCAGTCTCTTTCATGACACATATTCTTCTTTTGAATTTTTTAAAAACAGTCTTAGATTGTGGGCTATACAAAAACTCATCAGATTTAGGCCACGGGCCATGGCTTGCTGACTCCAACACTAAATCCAGTGATAACAAAGTCAACGTAAGTCTCTTTTCATTTTCATATTTCCAGGCAGAAAGGGAACAGCAGAACATCGCGCTGTAGTTTTGCATTAAATAACAATACCTGTGCCTCTACACCCGTGTCTGCCTTTGAACTGGCCCGGATGCCAGAGGTATTTCGAGTCCAGCCATTAAGAAGACACAGGAAAGGCCCCCTTCGTGAAAGGTTGTGGCTGCTGACCTGTTTGGTGGGTCAGCCCGTGGGGAGAGCCACTCTCATGCCTGGCCCCCCACTGTAAAGAGCTTGGAATAATCGATCGGGGGGCATCCGGCACAGGCGCTGCTCACAGGCCCGGGCTGAAAACCCGCCCCAGGCTCTGCGCGGGCTGCTAAAAACGAGCGGGGCCTTGTGCCGGTGTGGCGCTTGGTCTCACAGGCCCGTTCTCTGTTACGGGCCTGCTCTGGGGCTGGACGCACGCAAGCGCAGAGCGAGTGTCAGCTTCATAGCCTTGGGAGAGCACAGAGGACCGGCCTCTCCTCCTCTCTGCCCCCTCACCTCTTCCCTCGCCCACCCCGAAACCTTGAGTTTTTGTTATAAAGAGGGAAGTTTAAAATGGACTATGATCTAATAAGCGTTTGAGTTAACAAATTAAACACAGACGACAAAATAATTGTTGGCATTAGTGTTGCAAGATGAGTTGTAGATACCGGGGGTGGATCCAAATACGCGCTTTCACATTAAATACACATGGGTGGGAGCCTATGGGATGTCGTCAAGAGCTAAATTGCAAAACAAGCAGCCTCCTCCCATTCGCTTTCTCCTTTGCTCTTTGTATTGTGATAAAAATCCATCTTTTAAAAATTTTTTAAAGTTTTGACCATAGCCATGCAGTTATATATAAATATCAGCACTAAAAGAGGCTAATCAAACTTAGAAACGATGTGAAAGTCTGTGGAAATGTAGGGTGATGATATTTAGACATAACGAGGAGAGAACTTCCCTCCTCCAGTGCGATAGTCCTTAAAGTTGTGGGACATCCTTGGGGCGGTGAGTGAGTGCGTGTGCACGCACATGCTCAGTAATGGGAGCAGCTACAAAAGAAACACCATAAAGTCTCCAACTGATTTTCAATTTTTCAGTCTGGGTGCTCGAAACAAGGGTGTGTTTACTTTGTTTAAATTCCAGTTAGCATGCTTTCCCTTCACTACAGTTTTTGTGTTTTAATTGAAAATAAAATTGAGTTCATTTTAAGCTAGGGGGCAAGAAAGCCTGCAGCCCTGCTCTGTCTGTCTGTCTGCACACCATAAGGGAAGGTCTAAAAACATACACATATAACTGCCAACAGTCGCTGCCTCTGGGGAATGAATGTGAGGGAAAAGTCTTGCTCTTTATTTTTACTGCATGCGCATCTAGGTTATTTTAATTTATTACTTATATTTTAAAAAGCAGGAAAGGAAAGCAAAATGCCTGCCTTCTGAGATGATCTTGGGGGTTTAGGAGGAAAGAGTGTGGCTGTTGAGTGACTTCACCCCACACCAGGCAAATGCCTGTGTGTGCGAGTACCTTATAAACTTGAAAGTACGAGAGACTAAAATAGAAAATATCCACATGGTCTCAATACTGTTCGCTGCCATTTCATAACTGGAGAGCATCCTGCTATGAATATGTGATTTTTCCGTGTGTCCTGGCCTCCGGGCACTAGAGGACTGACGCCCCCTGGAGTTGTTTGTAGAAGCAGGACGATAGACTGTACCAGCTCCTCAGCAGCTTGGCATCAGGAAAGCAAAATGAGAGAGACCCAGGTAGGTAGGTTTAGGAATGTTTAAAAGTTACCAATGGCAACTTCTGAAGGTATCTCTCTAGTGACTCACAGCTCTCTGTTTACATTTTAGTACCATGTATTCTTTTAGAGACCTCTTGCCAATGCAGTTGCTTACGAGTAAGGTTAACGGACTGTGTTCTATACCTTTGTTATTATGGCTTGTATGTTTAGTGAATGTTAGTTACCCTGTTAGGCGCTTAATGGCATATAGGTCTTTATTAGCTCTAAGAAACATGGCTACTTTTTTTAAATAATCATAACACAGTAAAGACAACTTTGAAAGGAGAACATTGTTTTCACAGTTCCTCCATCCTGATTAGTATGGTTTTCATGTGAAATACTTAGGCAGCTGTGACCTAAAGCTCTTTCAGAGAGCTCCCCTCCTCTTCCTCCTGGTAAGCCATGGGTCAGTTGTTCCCACAGTTTTCTGTGAATTCACCCTCTTTTTCTTGTAGCCAAGGTGAATTAGCATGGGGGGCAGGGGCAGAAGAATCTAACCTGCTCCAAATGAAAGGTTGCATTTTGTACTAGCTGCTATGCACGTGGTAAATTATGATGTTCCTGGTGGCTCCTAAAAGCTAAACCTGGAGCAGGGGTGGCAGAGACTAGCACTGAGAGGAATGCCAGCCTTAGTAACTCCTGGAGGCTGCCCTCTCAGCTGGAACCTCTTCCCTTTGGGCTATTACAAGAAGAAGCCCTGTCTCCAACTTCTGAGCCTTTTAACTTTCCTACCCTCTTTTCCCACTGTAGCAAAGCTACAGCCTTATCAGGCGGCTGCAAGAATGAATCTGTCTCCCCTTCTCTGGTTCAAGTCAGTAGGCCTGGACTTTCCCCAAGCCTTACTGTGAATCAGTAGGGGGTCCAGTGGGCTTTGGTCCTGGAGTCCTGTTTTTAAATGTCTTCCTTTAAAGGAAGTGGCCTAAGGTCATGACTTAATGGGCCCTTTCTGGAGAGTGGGGCAGGGTGAAGTCATTTGAAGGGAGATGGTCCACCTCTCAAAGGAGGACCTGACTCAGTGGCCTGACTGGGCGTGTTGAGACTGAAAGGTAAAGAGGGGGCCCTTCCCTGGCAAGCAGTGCTCTGTCACTCCCATTTCACAGGCTGCGTGTCCCGTTTCTTTCTGGGAAGGCAGATGTTGACTGGCTTGCCTTCCTTCCTTAGGTGGTTTTTTGGCAAAATCCCCAGAGCCAAGGCAGAAGAAATGCTTAGCAAACAGCGGCATGACGGGGCCTTCCTTATCCGAGAGAGTGAGAGTGCTCCTGGGGATTTCTCCCTCTCCGTCAAGTGAGTATGCCCTGCTTTGGTTGCCTGCAGCCCTGTCTCCGGCAGACTGAGTGGCGAAGCCATAGCCCAGGTTTCTGGTGACACACAACAAAGGTTCCAAACTGGTAGAGGTTTAGCCTAAACAGTATTTTACAAATAAGAAGACTTTACATTAAAATCCTAATTTCTGGGCGCTCTTAGAAATTTGCCCAAGCAGCACTGGGTTTCGGTTCCCCATGGAAGCTGCCTAGTCGCTGAGCAGCAGCCGCACAGGCAGTGTGGGCTTGCCCGGTTCCCTGATCCGCACCACTGCCCTCCTCGGCGTGTCCACGCCCGCAGCCCTCTCCTCACCCTGCACCCTTCCCTCGCTGGGATCCCTGGTGGGATCCCTTTGCTCTCTTCAACGGCTGCCTGGTGGCCGTGCCCGCCTTTGCCGGCCTTCCCCAGCTCCCTGGCGTAAATCTGCCCGCACCAGCCTAGGCCACTCACATTCATTTCAGAGGTCACCACAAGGGTTTGGGAGGTTTTGCCTTCCTCATGGTAAACTTAAATGTGGAAGGGAGCTGGTGAACAGGGGCTGGGGAGGGCAGTAAGTGTTATCACCCTGGGAGTCACAGAGAATATAAATTGGAACTTAGAGGATTCTAAGCAAATCAGCCCCATTTGTGCCCTAAGGATATTGAAATCAGCTTGTCATTTCCATGTGTTTTGACTCAGTCCTTTTCTAGTTAATAATATGTTCTCTCAGGAACTCCTCCCCTAGGAATCTTACAAATCAGTTCATCCTTTATGCAACAAAGAAGTGATTCGTTTAAATTTTTTTTTAAATGAAGGCTATAAGAATTTATTTGCCATTTTTAAATGATGTAAAGATTTTTTTTTACTTTCAAAAATCAGCTGAGTATTTTGTTTAATTTCAAGACTAAATGTGTGGTTAAAGTGTAGGGTTTTTGAAACATAGATTTAAATTTAGAATTTTTTCCCCTTGGTGAAGGTATAGGAGGTGGTTTCAGGTTATACTTACAATACCTTACATCTGTGCTTCCAGCATAATTTTTAGTCCTGACATGAAAAAATCAGGCTGGATTAATTATAAGTTTTTCTCTTCCAACGATGAATTTTTTTAGTAGACCTTATTTTTTAGAGCAGCTTTGGTTCGCAGCAAAAGTGAGTGGAAGGTACGGAGATTTCCCCCACACCCCCATCTGCTTTTGATGTGCTTGATTAAACGCACGCAGATGAGGTGCCCTTCTGGTGAAGGGCACCTTGAGATGGAAGTGTCGCTGTGTTTCTTACTAACTTGTATTTCATCACCCGTTTCCTTGTATTTCACCCCGACCCAGTGTAAATCCAACAGTGAGGATGAGGGATGCAGGAAGCAACCAGTGGACTTCATCGTGGCAGTTAGCACTCATTTGAGGGCTTTGTCTGGGTACCACTGATCACTGCACATGGTAGCCGCCGGGAGGCTCCCACACCACTCCATTCTATCCAGTAGAAAGTTTGAAGAGTTCATGTATCTATTGTTTTAGAAATAAAACTTGAAACCAATGTCATTAAACATCTTGATCAAAGATGATGTAAAAGGAGGTTCAAGAATCTAGTCTCTGAGATGTTTCTCTCGTTTCAAGATGTGAGTCTGATGGAAACCACAGCGGTCCTTTCAGAAACCAGCCACCGCATGGTGGCAGAGGACTTCTGTGGGGCCCAAAGTGTCACAGTATGTCCTTCCTCATACCGCTTTCTCCTCATCCACCTTTTTTCCCCGTCGTGAAATAGCAACACTGCAAGTCCTTTCATTATAACATTGATGAGATGTGGTAGGAATTTAACCCTTGCTTCTATCAATTCACCTGTGGTAAAATCGGTTTCGTTACAAGTCGTCTCGTTTAAAGGTGCAGAACCTATGGAGACATTCAAGTGAGGATTCCCTGCACTGTTTCTAAACACTTGGCATTTCCTTGTCAGTGGCTTCCTAGAAGCTCGGTGCTGCCACCTGCTGGGTTTTTAAGAAGTGCCTTGTTTCTTTAGCGTTTAAGACTGAGGATGGAGAGGAGAGACTGGTTTCGTTCATCGAACAGATCTTCCTAGAGTGCCTTTTGGGGCTGGCACTGGTGTGGACACTGAGGACAGGGTAGTGAGTGGGACAGGCAGAGCCTTTGCTGAGCCATGCGCTGGACTCGGGGCACTGTGGTGAGGGCCATTCTGCTCCGCCAGACTCTTGCTGCTGCTGCGGACCAGTGTGAAGGGAAAATCTATCTTTTCCCAGGTGACGGAGGAGCCGGGGAGCAAGGGGGCTCTATTTATTGTCCCAGTGTGTCCTTTCATTCTGAGACCTCTTTCCCGTGAGTAGAAGTAAGATCCCTGAAAGGAACACATGACGTTAAGCTGTTCCCAGATACAGAACTATTGAAAGTATGTCCAGTCCCTCCTCTTCATACCTTATTTATTTCCTTTCCCGCCTTTCATAGTCCTTAAAATCACGTAAGATTTTAATTTTTTTTTTTAACTGGAACAGGTAATTAAGTCACACTCCTTGCCTCAAATGGCTGCTGCTTTCATTCGTAACCATGTGGGGCACGCCATAGGTTAGGACTTCTCTTTTTATTTACAGACATCTTCAGAATGTCACTGGTAGCCCGCTGTCCTGAGGGGGAGGGCTCTTGGGAGCGGTGGGCACCCTGACCCTCCAGCCAGGAGTCCTGCTCTGCTGCAGCCCTGCCCCACCCCCCATCCCCCGGGCTGCGAGGAAAGTTGCGGCCTCTATGGGCAGGCGGCCCCGGGGGCCAGGACACAGTCCCCTGACCTGGTCTCCTGTTCCCTGCCCCTCCTTAGGTTTGGAAATGACGTGCAGCACTTCAAGGTGCTCCGAGACGGAGCCGGAAAGTATTTCCTTTGGGTGGTGAAGTTCAATTCTTTGAATGAGCTTGTAGATTATCACAGATCTACATCCGTCTCCAGAAACCAGCAGATATTTCTCCGGGACATAGAACAGGTGCCACAGGTAAGCCTGGTAAGATAGAGGTGGGATCATTTCTAGCAGTGAAACAGCTCCTCAGGCTGGCGGGTGCCTCTTCAGAGGATTGCTTCCGGCACTTCTACTCTCATTATTTAAAATGTCACCTTTAATTCGTGGTAAAGATTTGAATCTGAAATAGAACACCAGGAGTTTTGCCTTTTCCAGAGGCTGCTCCCCCGAGGCAGTGTTTTGTGAGCTTCCCACCTGCGTCTGTAGGAAGGCAGGTCTCTAACACGCTGTCCAATACCCTTCCCCTGGAAGCAAAGGGTTAGGGCACTCACTTGCGAGGGAGGGAGGCCCACACTCACTTCCGTGCTCTTAGTCCTGAAATTCTGCTCATACGCTCTGGCTAGCCCTTACTCATTCAAGCTCTTGATTTTTTGACTCAAAAGAACCTTCAGGATTTTGTAAGTGTTAGGAACTGAAGCAGTTTCAAATCCTGGGATTTTACATAAAACCTGCTGGCTGTTTCTGAAATTCTTTTCTCTTACAGCAGCACTTGCTGCTCTCTGCTCAGCAGTATGGCCCAGGCGGCCCCAAAGCTGAGGTCTGCCCTCATCATTTTTGAGCACTGAAGAAAGATTACACTGCCCCTCACGTAGCGTGAACTTAGAACACGGAAGAATAAAGGGAGAGGGAGGAGAAGTGGGGGTTTATTTCAGGGAATGCGGAAAAGTCGGCATCCATCTGTTGCCCTCATAACCAGTCCCACGTGCCCGGAGACTGGCCACGCTCAGCATGCAATGTGTGTGTTTTCCCCGCCCCTCTGCAGCAGCCGACGTACGTCCAAGCCCTCTTTGACTTTGATCCCCAGGAGGATGGAGAGCTGGGGTTCCGTCGGGGAGACTTTATCCACGTCATGGATAACTCAGACCCCAACTGGTGGAAAGGGGCTTGCCACGGGCAGACCGGCATGTTTCCCCGCAATTACGTCACCCCTGTGAACCGGAACGTCTAAGCATCAAGAAGAGATTATTTAAAGAAAGTGAAAAATTTAAAACATATACAAAGAATCAAACCCACGAGCTGCCTCTAACAGCAGCCCTTGAGGGAGCTCAGAACACCTGGCTGGGTCACCTGGTGACCCTCTCACTTTGGTTGGAACTTTGGGGGGTGGGAGGGGAGTTGGATATGACAATGCCAAAACTTACCTATAAATTAAGAAAAAGAGTTTTTATTACAAATTTTCACCACTGCTCCTATTTCTCCTTTGTCCTTTTTTTCACCTTTTTTTCTCTTCTGTCCATCAGTGCATGACATTTAATGCCACATATAGTCCTAGCTGATGCCAATAATAAAAGAAAAGAAACCAAGTGGGCTGGTATTTTCTCTATGCAAAATGTCTAATTGAGTCGGAATGACCGAAAGAACAGCCGTTGCTGGGTTCTCCATGTACACGCACGCGGGGGGCTGGGGGGCTTGCTCTGTGTGGCTGCCGGAGGGGGAGGGCGAGTGGGGAGCAGCCTTTCGGCCCCCACCTGTGTATGTTGTCAGAGTTGGAAATAGAGTGGGGCTGAAAGGAAGGAGCGCTGCCCCTCTTGGCTTCCTGAGAAAGTGAACCTGAAAACCTGTGTCTCTTTTCCACATTGTTTTCCCTTCCGAGTGGTATTACTGAGCATGTTGTTTTTTCATAGTGCCTTTTTCATTATTTCAAGGGTTGCTTTATGAGTGGTGTTTTTTATTTGTTTTGTTTCGCAATAAGTTAAAGACAGTCCAGAGCTTTTCAGCCAGTTTGTCCCCTACTCTGTGTAAATATTTTTCCCTCGGTAGGGAGGGGAGAACAGGATAGAAAAGAGGAGGCAAGTAGAGGTGGAGGGTGTGGGCCTTCTGCCTTTCCTAAGCCGGGAGAGGTTAGGGTTCAGCTTTGATGTTTATGAGCCCCCCAGAGTCAAAGGGAGCAGTGTGACCCAACTGCTGGGGCAAGAGGACAGGCTGCAACTCTGCCCACACTGGACTGGATCTGGCTGAAAGGGGGAGGTCAGCGTCCTTGCCTTGCTGTCTCAGGTGTCTGCCCCCTTTCTTAATCCCCAGAGACCCCCTGATGCTAATCCTCGGAGCCAGCAAGTTTCAAACACAGGAAAGCCCAGGGAATTCAAACGGTCGCTTCTAACTGTATCAGGACACACTGTTTTCCTACACTGGGGTAGAAAATGAGTCTTCGTTTTTCTTGCTCTGAAAACCAGGGGCGTCTGTTCATGCCTTTTACCTTTTGTGTCCCCACCTAACCTGCCCAGGTGAGCCTTAGGGCAGCGTTCAAGAAGCAGCTGGGTGGTTTCCGTGTCTCCATTCACAGCGGGCTGTGTTTATAGCTGCTCCACCCCAGCCCCCCAAAAGGAAATGTCTCCGTGAAGCAAGAGTAGCGGGAAGGGAAGATTGGAAATACAGGAAGGCCGGGTCCACTGAAGAGCTCTCTGTACATCTGCTGTCCGCTTCTTGGCCCTCCAAGTGATGTGCCTGTGAACTTGCTCTCTCCACCCGTCCCCGGTTCCCCAACAAAACTGGGACCGGGTGTTGGTGGCGGCCTGGGGTTCTGAAACTGTCATCGGGGGTCTCCCTGGACTCTGGTTGTGGAGCCGGACTCGGCCCGGAGCGCTGGGGGACCTGGGAGGTGGCCACGCCTCTGGACAGAGCCTTCGGCCTCTCTGTGCCCCCTCCGTGACGGCTTCTCCTTTCCTCGCTGGTGATGAGAGGAATCTGGCTTTCTGCACCTGGACCGTCTGACTGTTTTTGTTTTGGAATTGGTGTATGTCGCGCAGCCTTGCTGAACTAAGTTTTGTGTGTATATATTTAAAAAAAAAAAATCAGTGTTTAAATAAAAAGATCTATGTACTTCATCCTTTAACTCCGCGGATAGAATTTGGTAGGTAGTGATTAACTGTGAATAATAAAGATACAATGACTTCTTCACTCTGTATCTTTTCTTCCCCCCTCGCCCTAAAATAAGAACCTGAAAACTGTCGGGTTGGGTCAGGGAGTCAGGACTCTACGTCCTTATTTCCGACTCACCCAGCTCCTTGGAGGGACATGGGTGTCCCACTGGGCCCCTCCAGGAGTGAGGCCCACACTTGGCTGTTGTCAGAATGTTGGGGGAGCTTGTCCACAATGCAGATTCCCAGGCCCGCCCTCCAGGATTGTGGTTGAGGGCACAACAGGTGTCCATGGTGTTTCTGATGGAAGCCATAGACCATACTTTGGCAACTTTGTGAGACAAAGCGCATAGCTGCCTCGGTTCTTGTCCCCTTGCCTGCCTCCTCTCCCTCCATTCCTCCTCCCCACTTGGGACAACAGGATGGTCTGTGCTAAGCATTCTTGTCTGCTTTTCGGGGAGCCTAGGCCTGTTTACCCCCACACAGCACTGGCTGCAGGAGACCAAATAAAATTTGGCCGGAGGGCGAAGAGAAAAATGAAACCCAAGGAATTTCCAGATATTCTTGGTCTAGTTCCTAAATAGAGCCCGGCATCTGACCTCAGCGGTGGCTGCCCAGCTCAGGCAGGGGAGTTTTCAGTTCCTTCTCCGCAGTGACCATGCATGAGAAGGAACTCACGCAGCATTGTCCTGCTGGGGGCTACTGGTCACACGGTCCACCTAGGCCAGCTACTGCGAAGCTGAGCAAAAGTTTCCAAAATGGGGCCTTTGAAGTGGAAACAGAAGGCAGCGGCTGTCAGCTTCATTAAGGCTTTTTGCTCTGTTTGACGAATAGCCTCAGAATTAATGGGAAAAGTTCTGCTTTTGTGCAGTCTGGTTAGTTACAGGTTTCTTGGTATCCCCCTCCAACTATGGGTGTGTAATTCCTGGAAAGGCATTTGGGTAGGAGCACATTTGGGAAGACAGCTGTGGAGAATAGCTCAGCTGAGTTCAGTGACAAAGTACGGGGGGCGAGTGGCCATGAGGCCCCCTCTAGCTCTGCAGAGCGCCCTGCTGCAGCGGGGACTCAGGTCACCCTCCTGACGTTCTTCGCACTTAGCTGCCTGGGAGTGTGTAACAGGCTCGTCTTCCAACATGGCTGTGGAGGGTTGGCGGCAACGGCTCCTGCCAGGTGCTCCCAGGCAATCTCCGCAGTGCCAGGGTCACTTAGGTGACTTGTTGGAGACAGGAGGGTGATGGGCACAAGTGGCCCCCCTTTCCTGGACATGCCCCATTGGCCTACTTACAGTAGTTGATCTTCAAGTCGGAACATTTTACTTTCCCAAAGTGCCTGGATAATTAGGAAGAATGGAAGTGGATTATATTTAGGTACCATTGAGATATTCTAACTCCTGAGACGCTGTATTTACATGCAGTGCAGGCTCCCCAAATCCGAGCCCTCTTCTGCACTGAAGGACAAGGTGCAGTAGGACACGCTCAGAATCTGGTTCAGTTGGGGGCTTCTTACGTGTGGTCGCCATGGGTTACAGGTCCCTCCCTCTGGTCAGAACCCCGAGGCAAATGAGTGATGTGCTCACCACCGAGGTTGGCTGGCATGGAAGTCCTAAACTACTACCATGTCTTAGGTTCCCCGTCACTGTTAGGAAATGAAAGGACTGTTCTGTGTGCCAACATCACTGATACAGGAATAGCAAGCATGGTGGGTGGCTGGGGCGGTGACCCGTTTGCTAGTCGGAGCACTCCGAACACTACTTTCAAAACTGACGGAGTGAGTTTAAAAGGTATAATGTATCCAGTCCAAAAAGATATCCCTGAGAGTCTTTCAAAACTTGCTTCTGGCGCATCCCATAAGCGACACTGGTCCCGGGTCTCCAAGGACAATCTTACTGTTTCATACAGGCAGACCTTGGAGACGTTCTGGGCTTGGTTCCGGCCCACGCAGTAAAGCAGGTCACAACCTTTTTGCTCTTGGAGGACCTGGGAAGCTCAATAAAGCCAAGCACAGTGAAACAAGGCATGCCCATCTTCTGTTCCCTGGTCAGAATTAGGGTTTAGAAAGCAGCCACTGCAGGTGTCCTCTAGTCCAGTCTCTAAAAGGGCCTGCTTCCCTCCAGGATCACTGGTGTGGCTTGTGTAAGTGCCCTAGACCCTGAAGCCCCACTCTTGGGCCTCTCCTGATTCTGTCTGTGCTGGAGAATCAACAGGCATGAGCGCACCCTTTTCTGTGTAGCCTGCTGTGGGTGTGTCGATGGCAGCAGCCAGCCCCTCTCCCCGCTCTATTAGGTGCCCGGGGGCCCGTTTTTCTCCTCCAGACTGAGCTGCCCCCTTCCCACTCCTACCCTGCAGGCATCACTACTCAGTTGCCCCAGAACTGGGGAGTGTCCACTTCAAGCTTCTGCACGTGGTACTGACGCGTTCTCTGCTAGTGACTGCTGTGTCAGGGTGCAGGCTGATGGATGAGAATTCCAGACAGGAAGCGTGGGTGACACAGTCACCAGTGGGCAGGGTTTGTGTGAAGCGGATGGGACTCGCGCCAGGTCTTGGGGGAGATTGTTTTGAACAGAACGCACAGACTCAGCCCACACGGCAGGCGGTGCAATGTTGGCAGAGGGTGTGTGGCCAGGATGAGCACGCTGTCCAGAGGCCGGCTGGAAAGGAGCCTGGGCCACCGCTGCAACGAGGAAGAGCCCAGGCTCAGCAGTGCCCACCCACTCTCTCTGCTGAGCAGAGCGTGCCGTACATAGGCCTGATGAAAGCTGCGACTTCAGTGGTGCACGGAACAAGTCAGGAGGGCCTGGGGGAGGCTGCTGAGGCCATGCTAGCCTAGGAGAGTCAGGAGCTGTGTGCCAGCCTCCTGTGGTCTGGGTGGCCCGGTGCCGGAACTCAAGTGATATGCGCCACTTCTAGGCTTGGCTGGCCCGGCCCGTGCGGTCCTCCGCTTTCTCCTGGTGGCCGGATTGCAGGAGGGCAAGGGAGGAGCCACCAGCCCACCTGCTCCGCTGGATGTGAGTTATTTCTCCAACACCGCTCCGCTGGCCCCAGGACTCATGTCACAGCACCACCCTACCCTGACTATCCCAGGACCACCCTGAGGAACAGTAAGCCAGGGAGAAACTTGAGAGGCCCAATTGAAAATGTTAGGTTTCGGGGGAGGAAGTGGATTGCTCATCGTGATCTCACGTACGTGGAAGCAGATGCGAGACCAACAGCCTTGCAGCCAACGTGGTGAGCACTTGGTGCCAAGCCCCACTGCCCAGGCCTCACCGCTCAGGATGGCCCGTTCTGTCCCTTCTCCCTTGTTCTCACCCTGGGCCCTTGTTCAACCCCTGGGCCAGTGTTTCGTTGAGATCGTCATGTGCTTCATTCAGACCTCTGCTCAGGTGGAGTCTTCCCTCAGAGAAGCCCTCCCCCAGTGCGATTAGTCATGGCCTGGCCTCCAGCACTTTCCGTTCTTTCCCGCCATCGGCTCTTCCATACAGCCTCATCGCCAGCTACCTCCTGGTTTCTTACTGCGTACCACGCTCTGCCCTTCTTCCCCACCGGAGTGTGAGGCCCTCCTCGGGGCTGGAACTCGGTCGCTGTTGCATCCCTCACAGCCAGAAGAGAGCCTGGAACACCCTGGGTGCTCCATCATCTGATGTAAGAACAGGATGCCCCAGACGCTGCTACAGACAAGGCCAGTGGTCTAGACCCCCCAACCTCGCCATCTGTGGGGGAGGGCAGCCAAAAATGACTCAGTGGAAAGAGTGGTATGCTCGAGGGGAGTGTAGGAGTTTGGGGGACATTTAGCAGCAGCCCCCACCTGTCTCGAGGTCAGGGAAGACCAGACAGTTATGCATTAAACAGAGAACTGAATGCAACAGGATGGTCGCTCCGTGGAGAGGAAGGAATATGTTCCAAGGAAGGAGGTCCTGCAAGTTCCAGAAAGACCTGAGTCAAGAGGAAGGGAGACGAGGTTCCAAGGAGGAGCTGGCACAGGCAGGGGCAGAGGCCGGGTGAGGTGGGCATGTAAGCCACAGGAAGGAGCTGGAGGTGGGAAGTCCAGGGGTGTTAGGGATTGGGGTTCTTTGTGTGTTTTTTTTAAGGCTAGCTTAACTGAGATACAATTTACTTGTCATCAGTTCACCCACTTAAAGTACACCATTCGGTGGTGTTTAGTGTAATTCACACTTAACGCAATCAATGTTGGAGCATTTCCATCACCCCCGGAAGTAGCCATGTATCTATGACCTGTCACTTCCCGTTTTCCCCTGCCCCCTCTTAGCCCCCAGTTTTCTGTCTTTCTGTCTCTATGGATCGGCTCTCCTGGACATGAACTACAAATGGAGTCATGCGATACGTGGCCCTTTGGGCCTGGCTCCTTCTGGCCAGCATCACGGTTTCAGAGTCCAGCCAAGTGGTGGCAGGTGGCAGGACTTCGTTCCTGGTTATGGCTGAATACCATTCCGTGGTATGGGCACAACACAGCTTGTTTACCCATTCCTGCAGAGACGGACGTTGCAGTTGCCTCCATTCCGGCTGTCGTGAACACTTCTGCTGTGAACACAGCAAGGTTTTATGAGGACATACCCTGGAGAACTTAAGCAGAGGAGTACACACGGTCCTGTTTGGCTAGTGGAGAAAGAGGGCAAGGTGAGAGGTCGTTGCAGCCATCCTGGCAAGAGAGGGGGCCCAGGGGAAAAGGGGCAGCTGGTTGATTGGATCCATATTTCGGTGGCCGGGGTAGCGATGAGCCTTCGGATCCTTATGTGAGCAGCGAGGGACAAGAGCTTCCTGTGGGTTGAGATAGGGAACCTGGGGGCAAGGGAGCAGGCAGGGAGGGAGAAAGGTTGGACAGCTTGAGTTCGAGGTGCCTGTGGACAAACGTCTAGGAGCAGCAGGATGTGTCACCTGTAGCTCAGGAGATACGTCTGAGCAGGACCCTGGATCTGGGGCTGTGGGCATGGAGGTGGCCCTGAAGCTATGGCCCTGGGTGAGACCTCCCACTCTCCACTCGGCCTGGGGGAAGAGGGCGGAATGTGGGGCCACGCCCTGGGGAGGGGCCACCCCGTGCCACGGCAGCCCTGTGACCAGGAACACGGCTGCAAGGGCACGTCCCTCCAGCCACCCTCGTGAGGCCCCTCATCCTCCCCCTGCCTTTTCCCCAGCCCAACCAGATTGTCCCCAAATGGCCCTGTCACGTCTTCCGTCTTCTGCTGAGAAACTTTGCCCAGTTGCCAGGGGTTAGGGAGGACCGAGTGCAGACTCTTGACCCCTGGGAGCTGTGTGATAGGAGAAAGATCTCGAGGTTGGAGTCACGAGACCCATGGCTTTGTTCCAGGCTGTGTGACCTTGGGCAGGGGACTCAACCTCTGCTCTCTTCATTCATCGGTTGAAAAACCAAGCCAATGTCACACCAGGTTGACTGGAGGAGCCAACAACAATTGTGTCCCCTGAAGTGCAATGGGACCAGTGCCCATCACCACCTTGGCATTCAGGGCCTTGTACAATGTGAGCCTGGTCCGTTCTCTAACTCTTTCGCCCCCCTAAGTCCCTCCTGGTGTCCCTAGCCTTGGTTGTTCTGATCTGAGGCCAAGGTCTCTCTTCCTCTCCGCTTGTTTGCTTATCCCCAACCTGATATGAGAACCAATTATACACACCCACATCCTCTGAGAACCCTTCCCTGACCAGCTCCTAGACTCAAAACCCCAAACACCTGCCCCCGCCTACTCATTTTATGTGTCACTGGTCCGTTTGCCCAACTAAGAAGCTACTTCTTGGAGGCAAGACTGCTCCTTGACCCGTCCTGGGCCCCACCCCGCCTCCACCAAGCCTGTGCCCTGCTTCAGTAGCTGCATGTCTGGCGGTGGTCAGTCTTATCCGCAGGCAGGAGCCCTAGTGCATGGGTAGGACCCCAGGCTCTGGAGTGGCCTTGGACAGGTCGCCTCCTATGCATTGGGAGTAACCAGATAGGTAAGCTTAAACAAGGTAACTTATTTAAGAAACTTAGATTGAAAAAAAAACAAAGCCACCGGAGTTGGGTGGATAAGATTGCACAGAACAGCGTTCCGAGTCCAGCCCAGCCCTGGCCAGCCCTGTGGCCAACCACAGCTCTTGTGCTTCTTGAAGGCAAAGGACTTCATCTCTCTATTTTTTACGTGTGAATCTTTGGCCCAGTTGAAGGCTATCCCGGTGATCGGTGTGAGATTGCATCTCTCTCTCTCTTTTTTCAGATGGCTACCCAGTGGCCCAGCTCTGAGTTGAGAGGGTGCACTTTGCACACTGGAGTTTCCATGTGGTGGGGTCCTATTTCTGGGCTTTCTGTTCTGTCACTCTGCCTGTGTCCTGGGCCTGTGCTCAGGACACTGGGCTAATTCCTGAGACGGCAGAGCAGGCCAGTCCTCCCCCTTTGCTCTCCCATTTCAAGTTCTGGCTCTCGCTTGTTTATGTTTTCAGTGTAAACTTAGAGCCAGCTTGCCTCCTTTCAGATAGAAAGCCCCCGGGTGATTTTCTTTGGGTCATGTTAAATTTATAAGCTACCTTTGCGATGTTGAGTCTTCCTGCCCAAGAAAGAACATGCCTGGCTTTCCAGTTCCAGGGCGTTTGGGAATGGTTTCAAGTTTTCCTCATGGAGGTTTTGCATGTTCCTTATAATGTTTACTCTCAGATATTCTGTTTTGTTGATAGTTTAAATCAGACCTTCTCTCCCATCATATCATCTAAATGGTGTATTTGTTTGTATATGGGAAAGTACTGATTTCTCTTTACAAATTTTTATCTCACTTCCCTACTGAACTGTCAGGCTGTTTGAAGCGGTTTGGCAGTGGGTCTCTCATAGGGACAGAACTGTGTCTCAGTCTCGTGGGTAACCCCACGACCAGGCAAGCTCAGAGAAGACCCTTCACTGCTTCTCTGGCCCCTGCACTGGAGCCGGACAGACAAAATCACTTTAACGAGCGAATGACTGAGTCTGGGGGTGGAGGCGCTGCCTTAGCTGAAATGCTGAGACCTCCTATCATGAAGTCTGTTTACATCTGTTCCAAAAGTCTTCTTTGGACAAAATTCAAAACATTTTGTTCTGTGTAAGGGATACAAGCCCTTTCACAAACACTTTCTGACCATAAAGTTGTTCTTTCAAACACTTTTATAGCCTGACAACAGTCACCTGTGGGGAGAGGTTACTTTTCTCAGAACAAAATGTCACATCTGTCAGGATGGCTATTATCAAAAAAAAAAAAAAAAAGGCAAAAGCAACAAGTGTTGGCGAGGCTGTGAGAGGCCAGAACCCTTGCACACTGCTGGTGGGCATGCACACTGGGGTAGCCTCTGTGGAAAACAGTATGTGGGCTTCCTCAAGGAATTAAACACAGAACTTCCATTTGAACCAGCAACCCCACTTCTGGGTATTTATCCAAAATAAGTGGAATCAGGATCTCAAAGAAATATTAACGTTCCTGTGTTTATTGCAGCACTATTCAGCCAAGATGTGAGAACAACCTGAATGTCATGGGCAGGGAAAGGGGAAAGAGGGTTTATTAACCAGCCGGCATAGGCTTCGGTTCAGCAAGAAGTCCTGGAGATCTGCTGTACGACAAGGTTCCCACGGTCAACAAAATGCACTGTACCCATGAAAATGGGAGAGGGTAGGTCTCATGCTAAGTATTCTTACCACAACAACATTTTTTAAAAGATAGAAACATTGTTAGCTATAACAGCCCGTTCAGGAGCTTCCGAGCCTCCAGCCTCGTTGAAAAGGAAAAGTACTCGTGAGGGGAAACAATATTTTTTTCAGAGCTCCCCAGGGATTCCAACACAGGGGGAGCCCAGCTCAGCCTCTCCTCCTCCTCTTACAGGGTGGATGGGAACGGAGGCCCGGAGGCACTGGCCGGGGTCTTGCCGTGCCCTTGCCCAACGTTGCACTGTGCGTGTGTGGATCAGACCAGCAGGAACATTGTCTTCCTGCTCTCGATCTGCACCCCTCACCCTAAGAGTTGAAAATGAGGGGGCAATCGCATATTAAAAAAATCACTAATTGTTTTTCCTCCAGAACTTCGCTTCCTTTTCTGGTCTGGATTGCATAAGAAAGATAGCTGAACTTCCGCCTTCCACCCTCTACTCTTAGACTCCCAAGGCAGCTGCGTGCGATGGAAAAAGCTTTGAAGTCTGTCTCAGTCAGCTCTGGCTGCTATAACAAAATACCTCGGATTGGGGAGTCCAAGGTCAAGGTGACGGCAAATCCTGTTCTTGGTGCGGGCTCTGGTCCTAGCTTGAGGCAGCCGCCCCCTCCTCCTTCTTGTCCTTCCAAGGTGGAGAGAGCGAGCTCTGGTTATAAAGGCACTAGTCCAACGTGAGGACCCCACCCTCATGACTTTGTCCAAAGCTAACGACCTCCTGAAGGTCCCACTCCTAATACCAACACACTGGGGGCTAGGACCTCAACACAGGGATTTGGGTCGGGGGCACAACGTTCAGCCCATGCCAAAGTTCGTAGTCCTAGCTCTGGCCCCCACTGGTTGTATAAGCAATGTCCTGAGCTTGTTTCCTCGTCATTATGACAGGATACAAGGTCTGTCTGCCTTCGAGGGTTTGGAGGAGCAGCAACCAGTACATTAAAATATCAAGCACGATGCAGGAAGTACGGCACTCGCAGTACTCAACACGCGTTTGTCTCCGTCCGTCTGTCTGTGGCGGACAGGCTGGCTGTCTGCCATTTTCTCCTCTCCTCTTCTTCCTCTTCTCTTTAGTAGTATTAGAATGCTCAGCTTTTAGCTTGTACATGGCCATCCAGAATACAGACCATTTTTCTCAACCACTCTTGCATTTAGGTGTGGCCATGTAACTCAGTTCTGGCCAAGAAGTTCCAAGCCCAGTCTCATGAGGCAGCTCCAGGTACCTCCCCGGAAACCCTTTCTCCTTCAGTCCTTCCTCTGTCCTGATACTGGAATTCCAGCTGCTGGTTTGGTTTAGACAGTGAGGACCACGCCCTAGGATGGTGGCATGGTGAACAAACGGGAGAGAGTCTACACCCCTGGGAAGTTTTGGAGACAGCTGCCAACCCAGCCCTGCACTGCTTACTCTGGACTTTGATAAATTGAAGTCACTGTCACTTTCTGGGTTCTGTCACTTTCCTGGCAGCTAAACCTAGTCCCGAAACCCCACTGTCCACACCCATCTACCAAGTGGCCAGTCCCTGCATTTCCTGACATCGCTTTTTCTCCAGAGTGCAAGGGGCCTCAGAAGCAGGTGTATCTCCCAAAAAGCGAGCAAAGAATGACATCCAAACATGCCCCCACCGTCTCTCTCTCTTCAACTCTCCTATGTGTATAATTCTCCTCCACATCCATTTCCCTGTCTATAAATACCTTCTGAGGGCTGGAGGCAGGTGTGGGAGAAGAAAGCCACCTCACTCTGAGCCAGAGCGGGGTGCTGACTCTTCCCTCTCTGCACTCCATAGGATGTACAGAGCATTCGGAACATGGGCCTGTGCCAGGTGCTGGAGACAACGATGGATCAGAAATGTACTCATCAGCAACCTTCAGTGAGCTCATGACGTGCGATGTGCGGGGCACTGAGCAATGATTCTCTCCCAGGATGGGCGGGGGGAGGAGGACCAGACTTAGACAGGGTCAGGAATGACTTCAGAGAGATGCTGGGGAAAGAAGGGGACATTGTACATGCAAAAGCATATGGAAGGAATGGAGAAAAGGGGAGGGAAGGGAAGGAAGAACAAGTATTGATGAGGATGCAGAGACATTGGAACCCTCCTCCAGTGCTGGTGCAAATGTAAAATTGCTGTGGAGATCAGTTTGATGATTGCTCAAGAAGCTAAACATACAGTTACCATAAAATCCAATGATTCCACTCCGAGGCCCATACCAGAAGAACCGAAAATGAGAATTCGAACAGACACTTGTATGCCACCGTCTGCTGCAGCATCATCACAATAGCCAAAAGGTGGAAACCACTCAAGTGTCCATCAAGAGATGAAGGCATAGGCAAGAATGCAGTCTACCTATACATGCAAATGGAGTATTATTCAACCATGCAGAGAATGAAGCTCTGATACATGCCCCAATGTGGATGAGCCTTGAGGACATTATGCTCAGTGAAATAAACCAGACACAAAAGGGCAGTACTGTATGGTTTCACTTTTTTGAAATACCCACAATAGGCAGACCGATGGAGACAAAGTGGATTGGACGTTACCAGGGGCTGGAAGAGGAGGGAACGGGGAGTTATTGGTTAATGGGTACAGAGTTTCTGTTTGGCGTAAGGAAACAGTTTTCAAAATAGACAGCAGTGGTGGCTGGCCAACATTATAAATGGAATTAATGCCACTGAATTGTACACTTAAAAACGGTTGAAACTGCAAATTATATATGTCATTATTAGTACAATTACACACAGAGAGCACACAGGCTCCTGCATTCTAGATGTTGAGTTCTAGAAGGAACAAACATGACCACAGGACCACAGCCCGGGAATTCCGGGGCAACGGCTGCATCTGAGCTGGTAGGTTTGGGGTGCAGCCGCGCGCGGCTCTTCTCTCCTAAGATCAGTACTGTTGGGGTTCCATTGTGTTTTCTATGTTATCACTTTATCTGCTCCCACTCCAAGCACCAGCTGACCTACTTTTGCTCTCGGCAGGGCTGGGTGTATAGAGCAGGCTGGAACACAGCAAGACACGTGGACATTTTTGAGACATCCACGTCGTGGCGTGTTCCGGCAGTTCTCGACTTCTTGTCACTGCATCCCAGTCCACTGCGTGGACACACCACATTGCATAGAGCTCTTCGTCACACGGCTACCCACTTTCGTTTGGGCTGTAATGAACATTCTTTTTTTAATAAATTAAAATTTTTTTATCTATTCATTTTAGAGAGAGGACGGGAGAGACAGGGAGAAACACTCATTTGCTGCTCCGCTTACTGACGCACTCGTTGTTTGACTCTTGCCCTGACTGCGGACAGAACCCGCAGCCTTGGCGTGCGGGGGCAATACTGTAACCCACTGAGCTGCCGCGCCGAGGCTGCGTTGAGCACTGTTTTTAAATTAAAAAAAAAATTTTTAATCCTCACCCAAGGACATTTTTTTCATTGCTTTTAGAGAGAGTGGAAGGGAGAGAGAAACACCAACTGGTTGCCTCCTGTACGCACCTGGACCAGGGATCCTTGACTGGGAATCAAACCTGCAACGCTTCGGTCATGGGCCGACACTCCCACTAACTGTGCCATGCTGGCCAGGGCTGCAATGAACATTCTTATTCACATCTTTTTGTAAACCTGTTTTCACTTCTCTTGGATAAGCACTTAGGAGTAGCATTGTTGGGTCACAGCTGTATAGATGTTTAAACTTCGTAAGAAACCGCCCATGCCATTCTGCACGCCCACGGGCACCAGGTGGGAATTCCGGCTGCTCCACAGCTCTGCTGCCGGTTGGCGTTATCCGTCTCTAACTTTAGGCCTTCCGGTGGGTGTGTGGTGGTGTCTCATCATGGTGTTCGTTTGCATTTCCTTTGACTAATGGTGTTCACTTGCTGGTGGCTCATCTGTTTCTTTCTTTGTGAAATGTTTGTTCAGGTCTCTCCCCTAATTCTCTAATTTGTTTATTGGGTTGTTCATCTTTTTATTGTTCAATTCAACACCCGGATTTGAGGTTCCCAGATGTAGTCATCCTCGATTCTGGTGGGACCAGAAGTTGTGGGGAAAGACACGGTCTGGCCTGTGGTCGACAGGGGCAGGCCAGCTGCTCCTCCACGACAGAGCCGCACGCGTTCTCCCCTCTGTGCGTGTGGGGGCCGCGGAAGACCGGCTTTCCCCAGACATAGCAGGAAACACCTTCTCGGGGAAGCTCAGAAAGGGGTGACGGGTGAGGCAGAGGATCTGGTCAGAGAGAACCAAATGCTGAACACAAGAAAGCTGGAAGCCTGGAGCCCACCCCAGCAAACTTGGCCACTTTTGCCTTTGAGCAGACAGGGACACTTTATAACCTCTTCACGTTTAGCTCTGCTGCGAAGTGCAACAGAAGAAAGTTGAAATGCATAAGCAATTGGCTCTTGAAAGTTACTGGACAGTAAATCCTCTCTTTCTTTTTCTTTTTTCTTTTCTTGGTTAGTTTACTGGTATTTGAGTCACTTGCTGAGTTAATCTGAAAGGACCAAAAAAGGAACTAGGTCAGAAGTGCCTCTTATCTTTGGCCCCTGCAGGCTGTCGGAACTTCCTCCAGAACCCTCTAGCAGTTGTTGCTTTTTCACGACTTTCTCAAACTTAAAGCCCTAAAGTTTAAAAAAACTAAGTTAATAAGATTGATGGAAACTATGTCCACACGAAAACCTCCACGTGAATATTTATAGCGGCTTTATTCATAATTGCCAAACTGTGAAAGCAACCAAGATGTCCTTCAATAGGTGGACGAATAAACAAACTGTGCAATACATGCAGACGGCGCACTGTTACTCAGCACCATTACTAAAGAGAAATGAGCCATCAAGGTATGAAAAGATAGGGGGGACCTTTGATACATATCACTGAGGGAAAGAAGGTCAGCTCCAACAGGGAAGAAATCCCACTTTGTTCATTGCTCTATCCCCAGCGTCTGGTTGTGCGGTCCTTCGATAAATAAATTTTTATTTATCTATTTATTTAATTTTTACTTCATTTATCTTTTAGATTGTATTGATTTATCTTTACAGAGTGGGGAAGGGAGATGAACATCAACATCGGTGTGCGAGATGCATGGGTTGGTTGCCTCTCGCACACTCCCAACTGGGGATCTGGCCCGCAACCCAGGCATGTGCCTTAACTGGGAATAGAACCAGCGACCTTTTGGTTCACAGGCCGGCATTCAATCCACTGAGCCACACCTGCCAGGGCTCAATAAATATTTAATGGGGGGGAAAAGTGATGGGAAACAAAGCACCTTCCTCTCAGCTCGAGTCATGAGAAGGGAGAAAAAAGGGTAGCCTCGAATGATTAGGCTGAGAGGTGGATCCCCAGTTGATTGTCCAAACGGGAGCCACCAACCAAAATTCTCACTCCCAGGCCATATGCCAGACCTGCTCGATCAGGATGGGTGTCGCTATTGGAGGGGTGATCTGCCTTTTTAAATGAACCTCCCAAAAGAATCTTGTTTCAGCCAAAGTTGAGAACTCTTGCAATGCTTACTAAAAATGTCAATTTTGTTTGGACCTGTGGTGGTCCAGAGGCAGCAAGGCATGGGCACCCCGTAGTTCAACCCTGCCATCTTTATAGATGGAGAAATTGTGGCCCAAAGAAACTTCCTTGCTGGAGAACCACAGCAAGCCACCTCCTGGTCCTCAGGCCCCTTCCAGGTGGTGTGGCTGACCACCCACTCAGGCAGTGAGAGATTCTTCTGCCTCTGCTGGTGAAGGCCATCGCCTGAGGCAGCTGATGGATGCCAACTCTATTTGTCAGGCCAAGAAGGTAGTGCTCACTCCCTCCGAGGAGGAGGCAGGAGGTGGGGGAAGTCCAAAGGAGCTTTTAATAGATCTGTTTAGGGTAAATGTTGATGAGGTCACAGAAGGAGTCACTTCCCTAACCTGATGGGAACCGTTAGTTTCCTGTTACTGTCTTCACATGATATGATTTGCTTAGAATATTTAACTTAAAGTTAAACGACCAGATTTCAAATATGCAAAAACTAGAACCAGATGTAAGACCAGGAAAACTGGCACCTGCCCCTGATCTTTCTGCTTAACTACCAATTTGCCATCTGACCTTGGGGGACCTTGGGCACATCGCCTAATCCCCCTGGGCCCTGGCCCCTGGCCATGAGTCCTTCCAGTTCTGAGGATCTGTGGTTCTCGGAGTCTAGCTCACTCTACAGTTAGCCTGCAGCCAAAAGTCCTGCTGGATCTTCCATTGAATGACCACTGGAAGGCCGGTGTGACTCGGCTGGAGCATAATCAATCCCATAAACCAAAAGGTTGTGGCTTTGATTCCAGGTCAGGGCGCATACCTAGGTGGTGGGTTTGGTCTCCCGTTGGGGCGCATGTGAGAGTCAACTGATCAATGTTTCTGTCTCCCTCTATATTTCTCCCCCTCCCTTCCCCTCTCTCTAAAATCAATAATCATGTCCTCGGGTGAGGGAAAAAAATGTGTAAAAGATCTGCACATATACTACACTGAGAAGATACACAGATAGCAAGTAAGCACATGAAAAGATACTCATCGTTACTCATTAGGGAAGTGCAAATTAAAACCATAATGAGTTATCACTACATACCAATTAAAATTGCTAAATTTATCATGAATGTCTTTACCAGGGATGTGTCATACTGCTGGTGGGAAAGTAAAATTGTACAAACACTTTGGAAAAGAGTTTGGCAGTATCGGTATCTTAAAAAGTTAAATATACACTGACCATATGACCCAGACATTGCACTCCTAGGTTTGTACAAGAGAAATTAGTACAGATGTTCATACAAACATTGACATACAGCCCCGGCCAGGTAGCTCATTTGGGCAAAGTGTCGGCCGGATACGCCAAGGCTACAGGTTTGATCCTTGGCCAGGGCAGGTACAAGAATCAACCAATGAATGCATATATCTCCCTCCTACTCTCTCCCTCTAAAAATCAAAAAACTTAACCCTGGCTGTTGTGGCTCAGTGGATTGAGCACTGGCCTGCAAACCAAAGGGTCGCTGGTTCGATTTCCAGGCAGGGCACATGCCTGGGTTTGTGGGCCAGGTCCCCAGTAGGGGTGCACAAGAGGCAGCCACACGTTGAAACTTCTCTCCCTCTCTTTCCCCCTTCCCCTCTCTAAAAATAAATAAATAAAATCTTTTTAAAAAATAAAAAAATAAAAATAAATAAATTTTTTAAAATTTAAAAACTTATACGTGGATGTTTATAGCAGCTTTGTTTATAACAGCCCAAAACTGGAATGCAAACATCCATCTGCAAGCAAAAAGAGAAACCAATTGTTGTAGAGCTACACAATGAAACACTACGCAGCAATAAAAAGGAATCAACTAATGATACACAAAACATGGACGAATCTCAAGATAGTTATGCTGAGGAAAAGATGCCAGACATAAAGGACATCAAGTATGATTCCATTTATATAAAACTCTATAAAATGCAAACTAACCCGTAAAGACTGAGAGCAGATCAATGACTGCTTGGGGAAAGGGGTAGAAGAAGAGAGGGCAAGGACGGACAGGGAAGGGGGATGCGGACTCTCTGGGGCATGGATGTATGCTCACTCTCTTGTGGTGATACCGCTCTTTAAAGCACAAAATTGCTCGCATTCAATGCATGTGGTCAACTCGATGTCAATTACACCTCTACAGACCTGTTTTAAAAATTGTAATGAGCCTGGAACAGCTTGTCAGACCAGAAAGCGGGGAAACCAGTTATTTTCTCAAAAGGATCCAGGTGTCAACTTGGACCCACTGGTCGAAGATGGGGAAATGGGTGCATCGGTTGGGATAACGACTACAGTGGATTGAAAGAGAACAAATATGTTTAAATCCATGTGTGTTCCTAATAATAATATTAGTAAACTTCATTGATTGGTAACCTTTGGACACATTAAGGAACCAATTATTTTGAAAACTGCTAAAGGTAAAGAATTACACATCTATCATGCATTACTAATACCTCTTTAGAGGTATTCCAGCTAATAAACCTGAAAAGGTATCATCATTTACAATGCCTTATCAATGCAATGACCATCAATGGCTGAAAACATCACAAAATGAGAAACAGGCAGGTGTTATGATCCTCCTCATGAAAGTACACAATACCACACGAGTAGTCTTATTGAAAAAAAATAAAACCTGATCTAATTAGACCTTTTAAATATAACTACCGATATGCAGAGAACACAGGACGGCATAGGAAGATATTAAAACAATGCCATGAGGATACCACCAAGATCTGGACGAGGAAAACTCTAGAGGACAAACTACCTGGTTTCTTAAAAAACAAAATAAAGAGAGGAAGGAAAAGAAAAGCTGAAACGGAAATGAAAGAAAGTGCAAGTGAAAAAGAGGAAGAGAGAAGCAATAGATTTAAAAAGACGTAAGAAATATGTTAACCAGTTGCAATATGTGGTCTGGATCTCAATTCAGACAAACTTCTTTTTAAGTGACATTTATAGGCAACTCAGGAAAGTGTAAATACTGTTTCGGTATTTGGTAGTAGGAAATTATTGTTGATTTTTTGGGTACTTGATAGTTTTGGGGGATATGTTCTAAAAAGGGGAATACTTGTCTTTTAAAGATACATTCTGAAATGTTTACTGGCAAAATCATAGGATGTCTGGTATTCAACATAATGTCGGAGGGGAAGAGGAAGGTAGATACGAGCATAGAGAAAAAAAGATTGACTGTGAGTTGGTTAATTGTTGAGGAATGACTGTAAGTTGGTACATTAGGCTATTTTCTCTGCTTTTGTAAATGTATGAAATGTTTTTAAATTGTGCAATAAAATGCTTTAAAAATATGCGTCAAAATGATTGCACTAATGTGAAAAATGCAACTTAAAAATCAGGAAGAAATACTGTCTTGTAAAACGCTGACGTTACTTGCTTGACAGCAGTAGGATGAGTCATTTTCCCCCTTAATTTCTACATCTTCTGTAATGTGTCTATGTTTTTATAATGAGAAAATACTTGTAATAAACCCTAGGGGAAAACAAAACCTCTCTTTTTGCCGTCCTCTTCCTTGTCTTAAAAACCCATCTATTCGTTCCCCCATGTCTTCCAGGTTTTTATTAAGCTTCTCGTCATCTTTTCCAAATTTATACTATCTGGGTTCAGGGATTAAAACGGTTTTGAGGAAAGCGGGTCAGTTCAGCGATCCCTAACCTTCAACCCCCCGCACGGTGATCGCAGCGACTTCCGAGGCCTGACTTCGGGATGCAAGGGTAACATCCGCGCACGCGCACGCTGCAGAACTACGTCTCCCAGGAGGCTCTGCGCCTCGCAGGGGAACGGCTTTGGTAGCGATGGACTACGTTACCCAGTGACACTTGTGGGAATGTTGTTCAATAACAACTGTGCAGCCGTTGGTCCAACCTTTGTCGGAAGCTGCGCGATGATTGGCCCAGGAGCCCGTCAGTTACTGCCGAGCGCCGTTGAGTGTTGCTGTTGACTGCGTGAGGAGGGCGAGGGAGAGCAGAGCTAGGGTAGCCGGGCGGTGCCCTAGGAACAGGGTGAGTGACCTCTACTTCCGCTCTTTTCGCCGTCCGCTTGGGGACTTGCACCCTCGTTCCCCGGAGGGAGCACACAGGCGCAGGTAGTCACGCGGGGGCGGGGACTGTACGCGCCTGTGTCATGCCTGACCTGAGAAGCCTCTTCAGGGACGCAGGAGGCAAACCCCGCACACACCTGGGGCACCTGTACACGCGGGTGCCCCACCTCGCGGGCGTCTTCTCGGACTCTGGGAGCCAAAGCTCTCCCTAAGGCACCCTGGACACCTGCGTTCACACGCGGGTACAACTGCAGAGACCCTTACCTGAACACATGGGCAGAGGAGCGCACGCGCTCGGGGCGGGGCACCGCACACCGCAGCACCTGGGGCTTCCGCCGGAAGAGCGCGGCGTGGCTAGGGCAGCCTCACACACACCCCACGCCCTGCCTCTTACCCAAGCGGCCCCCCGCCCATGTTCTGGGTGCTGTGTTATATATACCATACATATAACCATATTTCACTTTTATTTTGCCTTTTTAGATAAATGTCAAGGATTATTTGTGCAAGAAGGAAATTTTGAACAGCAGAAAAAGTAAGGCCACCCCTGGACTGTATTTAAACCAGCCTTTCCACAAGTCTAAGACTTTAACCGTTTTCACTAAGCTTATCACATACGGTTTCTTGCATGAGCCTGGCAGCAATCTGGGCTAGGCAGGGTGGACGTCATTCCCACTTTCCAGAAGAGAACACTGAGCTCAGGTTACAGAAACTTGCCCGAGGTACATGGGCGAGGCAGAACTTGATTTCAGGCTTCTTGATCTGAGATCTAAGGGTATGTCCAGCTATGTCTGCTTATTTATAAAAATCCCCCCTTCCTCCCCCACAGCAGGAAACTGACCCCACTCGTTGTGACTTAAGCAGTCCCTAGGGAACCTGGGGACAGGCTTTGGCCCCATGTTTAAACTGCTCCTCACAGGTGCCTGGGGAAAAGCAGCTTGAGTTAATGTCACGGGGAGTTGATGGGAAAGGCCGTGTCCTCCTTCGCGGGAACCAGAGAAGCTACCAAAGCAGGCCCTATTTTAGGTGGCTGGTCAGGGAGCTGTCCTGAGGAGCTGTTGTGTGAGCAGACACCCTAAGAACTTGCTCTGGTGTTTAATCCTGTTTGTTGCATTTAGTTTGAAGCTGATGGACATTGTACGGGCCAGAGGCAGGGATGGTCGGCTATGACCCCAAAGCAGATGGCAGGAATATCTCCAATTTCGAGGTGGCAGTGGCTGGGTCTGTGTCTGGACTTGTCACTCGAGCCCTGATCAGCCCCTTGGATGTCATCAAGATCCGTTTTCAGGTACCCTTTCCCCCTTTTTCCATGTAATGGGCTAGAGGACAAGTTCACTCTTTTCTTGCCAGTTCCTAAGCAGCCTGACATTTTGCGAAGGAGAAGCACGTTTTGCCTTTGTTACCTTTCCTGAAATTTCTCCCTCTCACCCAGCCCAGCCCCTATTGTCCTGACCTTTTGATTTTGATTCCTAGCTTCAGATCGAGCGCCTGTCTCGCAGTGACCCCAATGCGAAGTACCATGGGATCCTACAGGCTGGGAGACAGATTCTGCAGGAGGAGGGCCTGACAGCGTTCTGGAAGGGACACATTCCAGCCCAGCTTCTCTCTATAGGCTATGGAGCTGTCCAGGTAGGTGGCAGGGGAGGCTGGGGTCGGGTTGATCAGCGGAGGAGCCCAGGGACGCCTGGGGTCAGGCAGCAGAAAGCCATCCCCACACTTCTCACAAGTCGTAGCTGGGAGCCCACTGGACAGACCGATGAGCCAGACCGAGCTTTACCACAGGCATTCCCTTCCCCACGCCCCCCACCCCAGGGCCTAAGCACCGACAGAATACTAGGTGTTGCCCCTAGGAGACTATCTTGACACCACAAACATAGCAGGTATTGGCAGTTGGTGACATAACCAGTTGTTGAAGGTAGAGCAAATGTTATGTGGATCAGAGAAGTTATGTAAGCTGCCAGAGGCCACACAGCCTGTAAGTGGTGGGTCTAGGACTGGAATCCAAGTTCTTGACTCTTTTATTTGTTCATTCTCCAGCTAAGTGCCAGTTTATTTCACAGTGTATATAACACATGGTGAATAACCCTGTACAGTGCTAACTGTGGGTCAGGCCCTGTTTTAAGCATTTTACATCTGTTGTCTCACAGCAGTCCTTTGAGACAGGTTCACTCCAGTTTACAGACAAGAAGACGGAGGCAGAGAGCTTATGTAATTAACCCAACCAACGTCACTATGTAAAAAGTGGCAGAGCCAGGATTCCCACCCTGGGCAGCTAGTGCTAGAGTAGCCCCTGCCGGCTGTTCCTCCGGCATCACAGCCGTTGCTCCAGTCGGGAGCACAGAGCGCTGATGTGCCCCTGCCCTCCCACCGGCGTACCCAGCACACAGGTACTGCAGCGCGATGAATGAGCACAGCAGCTTGTGCTCTCAGGACCCCGAGCCGAGCCAAGCCGTCTTGAGTTGGCTGGAGGAAGATCTGAGCATAAAGGGGCTAACACCACGGAATGTGGGATCTGTGGAATTCTCCTGACAGAATTCCTGCTCCAGGGCAGGACGCTTCTGAGACAGTGCCACTGTGGGCTGCACTGGAGGGGATCCCCTGCCAAGGATCAGATAATGACCAGGTCACCAGGTCTCGCAGGTCTCAGGAAGCTTAAACTAATTATCAGAATTTTCTGATACAAAATTTTTCTCATTTATTTTCTTAACCCTTTGAATATTTGGCTCAACTCCAATGGAGTATAAAATGGCATCTGACCTGCATGAAATTACATTTATTGTACTCTGTCACTGCTCAGGAAGATTATTTCTATGTCCCTCGGACTGGGCGCCAGCTGGGTCATAGGTGGTATATTTGCAGCGTGCTTATCGGTGACCTTGTCACGCACTCTTTTAGTTTTTGTCGTTTGAAATGCTGACCGAGCTGGTGCACAGAGCCGGCGTGTGCGATGCCCGTGACTCCTCCGTGCACTTCGTGTGTGGCGGCCTGTCTGCCTGCGTGGCCACCCTCGCCGTGCATCCCGTGGACGTCCTCCGCACCCGCTTTGCAGCTCAGGGTGAGCCCAGGGTGAGTGGCCCGGCCAGAAGAGGGTTGCCCAAGTAACAGAAAGTCACCCAGGAGTTGGGGCTCTTTTCCTGAGAGGGAACAGAGATGGCAGAGGCTGGGGTTTTCAGTCCACCAGTCAGTCCTCTTGTGAAACCTGTAACCGTGCTCAGCGCTGTGTACAGTGCTCACAGCCTCACCGGGGAGCCAGGACCTCCAGGTGGGAATCAGAACAAATACCAAACATTGGGCTGGACGGGGAAAGTGTCTGGAAATCTAGAACATGGGGCTCGAGATCAGATTACTGTATTATTGTGAGATTTTTTTTAAAGATTTTATTTATTTATTGAGAGAGGGGAAGGAAGAGAGAATAAGAGGGAGAGAAGCATCAGTGTGTGGTTGCCTCTCGTGCCCCCTAGTGGGGACCTGGGCCACAACCCAGGCGTGTGCCCTGACTGGGAATCGAACCAGCAACCCTTTGGTTCATAGGCTGATGCTCAATCCACTGAGCCACACCAGCCAGGGCTATTGTGAGAATATTTTTGGTTTCCACAAAGAATGGGTTGGAGGAAATGGGATAATTGAGTCAGACTCAAGGAAGAATTTAGTGAGTGAAAGCAAAGAATTAAATGCTGAAGTAGGCCTTCCACTCTAATCTAGGTTTCCTGGAGGTACAATAGTATCATGGGTGTGTCTCAACCCAGAAAGAATAATGTATCTGCTGTCTCCCTTCTGTTCTAGGATATTGTTGGTGGGGAATGATGCTTTGCTTAAGAATTCAGTCTAAGACCAGTTAAGAATAACTGTGGTTTCAGTTCTGCTGGTTGTTCGTGTTGCCTGGGGCAGTGATCCTGGGTCAGGGGAGCTATTTGGTTTAGGAGACACCCCGATGATGTTTTTGGTTGAGGAGGGCAGAGTCTCCTGGAGACAGTCTGGAAGAAAACGGTGGGGGCCTGAGAGCTAGGTCACTCTGTATGAGACTTCAGTGGAAAATGGAGGTTTGGGGCGATGGCCCTCATGGAGAAATGAGATGCGGGGCCCTGGAAGCGAGCAGAGAAGTGGAGGGGAAGACCATTTATAGATGGTGAGGACAGACACACCTCAGCAACATGGGGGCTGGGATGACGAAAGATGGCTGGTGACAACCCTTCAGATTCTCTGTTCTGGGAATGCTACGATCCTCTTGGTCACGGTAGAACATCTAGTAAAAGTCTATGCAAAGGAAAAAGTGAAGACAGTATTAAAAAGAGGGACTCGCAGCCCTGGCCAGGTTACTTTGTCGGTTAGAGAGTTATCCTGATACGCCAAGGTTGCGGGTTCAGTCCCCAGTCAGGGCACATGCAAGAAGCAACCATTGAACGCAAAGATAAGTGGAACAACAAATCAATATCTCTCTTTCACTAAAGTCAATTTTTTTTAAAAAAAGAAAAGAGAATCACATATTACATTTCTTGCTTAGGTGATCGAGATACTGGATTCTAGATTCTTGAATGACCAGAAAAGTGTCCGTGCATGAAAGTGAGGAGAAGACACCTGTCTAAAAACTGCAAGGCCCCACCTTCCTTAGAATAGTAACATACATACTGTCAAATCTCACCTTTAAGTTATAAAAAGCATCAACAGTGTATAAGGTATATAAAGATGGAAAAGACAGGTAGTTCTTCATGAATCGTACACAAAAGCACCAGCCGCACCCTGACTCCCATCCCCAGGGGCAACCAGTTCCCATACTTGTAGCTGTTTCTTTTTTCCATTGTTTACTTTCTAATTCTAAGTAACGTGTTTATACCACTGTTTGTCTCTCTTCTCTTCCTTCTACCCCTCCCTCTCTCCCTCCTTTCCTCTTATTCGGAAACATTAACTACTGACTCTTTGGAAGATGAGAGTTTAGGTCTTTTACCTTGCCCCTCGT
The DNA here is from genome assembly GCA_004026545.1 of Mormoops blainvillei. Lineage (NCBI taxonomy): Eukaryota > Metazoa > Chordata > Mammalia > Chiroptera > Mormoopidae > Mormoops > Mormoops blainvillei. The sequence goes on from PVJD01000653.1 coordinate 118,293, forward strand.
GTATGCTTGAGTTTCCTCCCCCATCTGATTACAGTACAACCGATCAGTAGATTTTGACTAAACCAGCACTCAGTGTTTATACTATTGCAATTATGTAGACAGTGTCACCGTTGAGCCTTAAAGGGCATTACGATTACATTTTCTTTTATATCTTTGTCTTTCTTGAAGATAGGAAAGGCTGTGTGTTTTGTTTGTTCAGCTTTCTACACACTGAATGCCAGTTCACCCTCGAACCCCCTCTCGACAGCGTCGGCCACAGTCATCAGTGCCCCGTTACTGCGCAGCCCCTCCTGGAGTCCCCCACTCTGGCACCCTTCACCCTCTGGCTTCAGCCTGGACTGTGTGCCTCTGACTGTGGCCAGCTGTTCTCTTAGGGACTCTCTTTTTGGACACCACGCCTTCCCTCCCCTTGGCATGGCTTCCTGAGAGAGGTCTTGGTGGAGGACGCCATCATTTCACCTTGACCCTCGGCTGCTGGTTGGGTGCAGGCTTCTCGGCCGCGGAGGAGGGCCGCTCTGATTAGTGACCCTTTACACAAAAGCCATCTCCCTCCTGCCCTTCCTCACCTTGTGAGCTTCCAGGACCTCTCTCGATCCCTGGTGTCATAGACATGTACCCTGGTGTGGGCCCCTTATTCATCGTGACAGGCACTTCCTGGACCTTCCGGTCTAGACACTCTTCTGCTTCGTGCCTCGAAAATGGTCGTGAATGATTTACACTCAACGGCCTGCCCCCTGTTTTTTTTCTTCTCCTTTCTGGCATTCATGTCAGACAGACATCCAGGATGGACCCTTTGACTGACTGGGCTTTTCTCTGCCACCGTGTGGCTCTCTTTGTCTGCCTGCCCTACTTTCTGGGACGCTTTCTTACCTTGATCATCTGGGTCCTCGAGTGCATTTGAAAAATGTTTGCTAGTGTATGTTCCCGAGAGCTCTTTTTCAGTTTGTTTGTTTTAATCAGGCTGACTGCAGTGTAGCTTATGTACAAGTACACAGCGCAAAACAGCAAAACAGGCGATGTCCACCCAGGACACGCAGGAAACGGAACAAGGATCCTTACCTTCATGGAGGGCGAGGGGGACGGGCCAGGGCGAGTGGGAGATGTACTGTGACCTGTGTACGGGTGGTGGTGGGGATCTCCGCATACGTTTGCTTCCTCCACAAACACTGCCTGCCGTTCTATATTTGACTGTGATCCTCGGGGGATTAGCCTGTCAGGCACACAGATGGCCTCCTCCTGTTGCACTAGGCACACTGTGTCCCTATGTTCCTTCCTGTGGGTGTGCCTTAATTTGTGTACCCAGTCACGTGAGGGCGGATGGCGTGGCTTCTGCTGTCTCGCAGGACACGTGCTTTGTGCACTCATGGAGATGTATCAGTCGTGTAAATAGCTGGAAGGGGAGTCACTGGAAAAGGCCACCCATGGAATTTCTGTCCAGCATGTTATGTGTCCTCTTGGCAGGAGAAGTAACGCCCCTGGTAGTGGCACAGGGACATACACGTGGTGGGCTGTGTTCTCACCACGCTCACTCAAGCTGTGTGTGTCCTGTCCAGGTGTATAAATCCCTGCGGAATGCCGTGGCCATCATGTACAGGACCGAAGGCCCCTGGGTCTTCTACAAAGGCCTGAACCCCACCTTGATCGCCATCTTCCCCTACGCCGGGTTCCAGTTCTCCTTCTACAACTCCCTGAAGCACGCGTATGAGTGGGTCACGCCAGCCAAAGCAAAGAAAAACGGTGAGACAGCCCCCACGCGAAAGGGAGCCGAGGTCCCTCTCCCACCCCACTCCCGAGCCATAACACCTCTTTCTGAATCATGCAGGAAATAGTTTTCCTGTCAGAAGCTCAGACACCACAGGTGTCTGGACCCTGCTCTGAAATGCAGTGCCTCACAGATGTCCTCTCTCCCAGCTCTCGCCACACCCATTGGTGGCATCGTCAACATTTATTTCCAGCCACTGGTCATGGCCTTCATTTTGGTCAGAGGTCGAGCTTGCAGACTGCCTGCTTTTGGTTGTGTGTTTTGCGTGGTTTTTGTCTTTGAAGGGTGTGGAGGAGGGGGGCCTCCTGCTCCCTCGTCAGCCTGAATTGAGCGATGCTGCAGAGCCCAGGCTGGTGGCCTCCAGCTGGGGAGAGCACTAGGAAAGGCTCATGCCCACCCTGCCCCTAGCCTGGCCAGCGTGCCGTCCCTTGTCGTTCTTGCCAGAAGTGGCTGTGCCTGGTTCTCTCTTTCCTTGATTAAATCCCTCTGAGAGGATGCCTGTGGGTTTCTGTTTCGTGGTACAGGATGGAGCTCACGACCCTGACACTGTCTACCCTAAATTGCATTTTTCTCATCCCCCCCCCTCCAATCCCACTTCTCAGGGTCAGAAAACCTCAAAAACCTGCTTTGTGGCAGTGGAGCTGGAGTCATCAGCAAGACCCTCACGTATCCCCTGGACCTCTTCAAGAAACGGCTGCAAGTCGGAGGGTTTGAGCAGGCTCGAGCCGCCTTCGGCCAGGTGGGCTGCCCCCGCAGACAGCTCTAGTCCTTGCCCCTCACTGGAGAGGGGAGGGCCCGTGGGGGAGAAGGGCAGGGCAGAGAGAGAAGCTGAGTTCCAAATGAACAGCAGGCCTCAGCGCTTCGACTTGGTTCTTCTTAATGTCACTGTCATCATCATTGTCATTGGGAGTTACTGGTGCCTTTGATGGGGAGCAGGGTATGTGGTCACCCAGATAAGGCCAGGCTAGAGGTGTGGCACTGGTCAGGCTAAGGTCTGAAGAACCTTGGCTGGGTAGCTTAGTCGGTTGAACATCGTCCTGATACGCCAAGGTTGTAGGTTCGATCCCCGGTCAGTGCCCATGTAAGCAGCAACCAATGAATGCATGAATAAGTGGAAGAACAAATCATTGTCTGTCTGTCTGTCGCTCAAATCATTAATAAAAATTAGCTCTGGGTGGTGTAGCTCAGTGGGTTGGGTGTCTTCCCGAAAACTGAAAGGTCACTAGTTCAATTCCCAGTCAGGGCACCTGCCTGGGTTTCAGGCCAGGTCCCCAGGTGGGGGCATGTAAGATGCAGCTAATGAATCTCTCTCCTCTCCCTCCCTTCTCCTCTCTCTCAAAATAAATGAAATCCTTGTTAAAAATTAAAGGTAAATTAATTAAAATTTTAAAAGGGACCTGGCTGGTGTGGTTCAGTGGATTGAGCGCTGGCCGGTGAACCAAAGGCTCACTGATTCAATTCCCAGTCAGGGCACATGCCTGGGTTGCAGGCCGGGTCCCCAGTAGGGGTTACGTGAGAGGCAACCACACATTGATGTTTCTCTCTCTCTCTTTCTCCCTCCCTTCCCTTCTCTCTAAAAATAAAGAAAATCTTTTGAAAAAAGAGAGAAGGGAGGATTTTTTTTTTAAAGACCTAATGAGGGCCAGATTCAGATCTACTTCCCAAGGGGGACTGGGTGGGATGGGGTGGGGGCCAGGCGCCTCTGGGAGAAAGGCCTGTAAGAGCTCACTGGGTCTGTAAGAGCTCCTGGGTGGGAAGGAGCTCTGTCCAGTGCAGATTTCCAGGCACTTCAACTGTTAAGTCCAAATTAGCCTGCTTAGAAGAGAAAGAATGACATTAACTTTTTCTCTATGTTTTTCATACCTATTCCTTCATCCAGCAAGTATTTATTAGGAGCTGTGATGTGCCAGGCATCGTGCTGACAAAGGCATAGGGCCACATCCGCGCTGTAGTCACCTCCCTCCTCATCCGGAGTAACCTTCCTCTCCCCAGGTTCGAAGCTACCAGGGCCTCCTGGATTGTGCCGGGCAGGTGCTGCGGGAGGAAGGTGTGCAGGGCTTCTTCAAGGGCCTGTCGCCCAGCCTGTTGAAGGCCGCCCTCGCCACCGGCTTCGTGTTCTTCTGGTATGAATTCTTCTGCAACCTCTTCCACCACATGAAGCGGACACGCAGCTAGCCTTGAGGGCTGAAAGGTGGCCTGAGGTCTTTCGTGGGAGGCGACCTCCCGAAAGAAGTAAGACTTGATCTACAATCTCGTGTTGCACTGAGAGGTGTTGCCTGGCCCGCCCTCCGGCCGGCCGCCCCAAACATGAAGAGCTGCTGGGAGTGGGCCGCAGCCTCGATCCAACCAGCTTAGATGCCACCAGAGGGCAAGGGCTTTCTCCCTGCATGGGCACGGGGGGATGGGGGACTGGTCTGTGGCACCCCAGCCCCTCCAGTCAGAGAGCATGAAGCCTCCCCTCCATTTAGCCCACGCTCTAAGGGGAACAGCTGCCTGCCGTCCTGCACTTCCTAGCCTGCCTTCCCCGACAGCTGTCCTGGGTGGGACCGCAGCTTAGGGTGAGGGCTGGGACTTGCCAGTGGCAAGGGTCTGGTCCCTACATCTGGGCTCTGGTTCCCACCAGCTTGTTTAATAGACATTCGAGCTAAAAGCACATTCCTTACCTTACTCCTCTGCCTTCCCTCCCAAGTCACATCTCTCCTGGACACCAGTTGTGCCCAACATTCCCCAAATTCCATTTTCTCAGTAGTTGCATCCCTCAGTCAGCGTTGCTTCTAGTTCTGGGGAGAAATCTAAGCTGAACTGGTCACTTTCTAACCCCCCACGTTCAGAGCTTCATGTCTGTAACTGCCTCTCAGGCTCTTCTCTCCCTGGGCAGGAGTCATCTTGGCCGGGGGGCTCTGGGAAAAGCAGGCACATCAGGGAGGAGGGCTGTGCTGAGGGGATCAGGTGCAGAAAGGCAGCAGCCTCTTCACCCCAGTCCAGCGGGGGTGGCGCCTCTTTTGGCTGGGGCAGCCCTCCTGGGAGAATCCTCTTTGGCTGGGCGTGTTGCTGTGTCTCCTCTGTAACCCCAGAAGGGCCACGGCCCTGATACAGCCCATGAAGGGGGTGGCAGAAGGTGGGTGGGGGGGGGATTGGGCAGACAGGTGGTGCCCGGGAGAGATGTCAGAGCGCAGGAACCCACAGTGGGTGGCCAGATACCCACGTAGACACCAAGGAGAAACTTCAGTTAGGGGTCTGAGAGGAGGAGGAAACCTACAGAACACAGCCACCACCCTCCTCACCAAGATGCCCCCAGCCCCGAGGGGCACTTGGCCTGGGGGGTTGGCTCTGCACTGGGGGCTGCCATGGAGGAGCACCAGAATCCCATGCCGGACTCCTCCCGCACCCCCATGGGCTCTGGCTCCAGACTCTGCTCCTGCTCATGAAGGCCCCAGCCTGGAGCAGGCCTGGGGTGGGTGTCTGGCCCTTGCTCCCCTGGGCCCCCTCTCTCATTGTTACTGTTTTCTCTCTCATCCGGGGCTTTGTGATTGGTCGGGGACCCTAAGTCCTGAAGCGTGCCTGCTGACTATGAAGGTCCAGGCTGTGGCTGGAGGGCAGCGCACGCCGGCACCCACAGGGTTTTGGCACTTACGGCCTGGGTTTGAGACTACGGCTAGGCAGCTGCCTGAATGTATTTTTTATGAAATTCCATTTAAGTAAATTCTATTTTCTTCATCTCTCCTGCTTACTGGTTTCTTTCGCTGCAGCTGATGGTTCTCTTCCTCATCCACGTTCTGGTGACCACTTTGGCCTCTCTTCTAACAGGACAAGGCCGTCAACACTGCCTCCCTAAGCGAAGGGAAGAGGCAGTTCTTTTGCAGCCCTCTTTGTACGCCCTCCTGCAACCCGGGGGTGGCCGCGTTCTCCCCCGCCCCCCACCTGTGAAGTCCTGCTCCAGCCATCTCTGCGCTACCCCCTTGCTCCCTCCGGCCACCCACGTTCGGGCCACAGCCACCGCGGCTCCTCCCACGCCGCGCGGCCCTCCCGAATCGCCTCTTGTGACCCGGTTTTAATCTGCGCCCCAGACGTGGGGCTGGGTGAGGCCGGGGTGCCACCGTTTAAGACCCAGGGCTTTACGGGGGCGGAGCAGCAGGTGAGGCCCAACGCCGGCGAGGCCCGAACAGGCCAGGGGCGAACTGGATGAGGAGAGAACCGGGGCAGTGGTTGCAATGTCGCCGAGGTCGCACGCGGCCCCGCCTGGGTACCACGCCAGGGACCTCGGGGCAGGCCAGGAGACGAGGGCAGCAGCACCCGGGCTCCAGCAGCTGGCGCTGGCGAGGCGGGCCCGCCTCGGACGCGGCCAGGCCCCGCCCCCCACAGGCCCCGCCCCGGCGCCACGCTAGGAAATGACCTAAGGCGCAGCGAGGCGCGGTGGGTCTCAGCAGCGGCCCCGCGGACGCGGGTCGCGCGCATCATGCCCGCCGAACGACCTCCGGGCACGCGGGCGCGGCACCGGGCCGGCAGGTGGGTCCTGGCGCTCTCGCCGCTTCTTCCCCCGGCAGGAGCCCGGGCGGCGGGTTCTGCTGCCGGCCGTGCACCAATGGGAACGGCGTTCCGGGCTTAGGGAAGAAGCTGCCAAGGTCTGGAGACCCCTAAGCTCGTCTCCCTTGACCGGGGTGGGGACACCGAGTCCAGAGAGTGGGTTCCAACCGGGACTACCTCTGAGGACACGCCTGCCCCTTTCCCTTTTTAAGAGGAAGGGTCTAGAAAGGAGCTCAGTAATTCGGAGTCCTGAGTGGTCAGAGCCAGGTTTCTGCCACTCGGGAGGCCAGTTTAACCTGTTAGTCCCGGGGAGAAGCTCGCCAGGACAGAGGAGTTTGGGTTCCCACCCGACAGGGCAGCAAAGAAGGCTCTTTCAGCCACCCACGCAGGCCGGCCCCAACCCAAGGGTTGGAGGAGTGGGTTCTGTGGACTGAGAAGGACTCTGTCCAAGGCTGAGGGAGAGGGTTGGCGAGAGCCACTTGGAACCTTGGAACCCTGCAGGGGCAGCTGCGCGCAGCTCGGAGCCCCCAGCCCTCTCACCGGCCTAGAATCTTGCCGGGCCAGCAGCTTCCAGTTGGGTTTACATAGGAAAGGCAAGTGTCTAATATGCACCCCCACACACACCCCCAGCCCCTCCACCCCTGGTGTCAGCTGAGAATTACTCTGCCTTCTGTTGGGACTGAAGAGTAGGCGCTTTCACCCTTCATCTCTTGACTGTTATGTAATCCCAGACGCTACAGGGGTGCCTAAATTAAGCAGCAGGTGCCCAGTCTCCACCAGGAGCCAAGCTTGGTGGGCACTCAGCCAGCCACCAAATGCCAAGGACTGCCCAGCCCCACTCAGGGCCTGCATCCTGGGAACCCCAGCTCCACACTCCACATCTGAGGCCTCCCCCTTCTCCTCTCCTCCTCCCCAGGTGCTGTCACTAATCCCACCCCAGTAAAGAGCTGCTGGGGCTGGATGGTCATGGGGGAACCTGGTAGAGAGGAGTATAAAATACAGTCTTTTGATGCAGAGACCCAGCAGCTGCTGAAGACAGCACTCAAAGGTGAGCACGGGGAGCCTGCCTGAGCCTGGATCTGGAGCTGCAGACAAGGGGCCACTGGGACAGGACTGGAGGACTGAGCCCTAGCCTGGGAATGTCTGGCCCTTTCCCCCACCCCCTCCGATTTCTGTGATTTGGAGTGAGCAACGTAACTCTCAAACTGAAAGGCAAGCTACATGCGGGCCAATTTTTGGAGTGTGAGTCATGGTGTTACCACCCAGACCGTAAAGCCTTTGTTTTGGAAAGTATAAGTACCCATGAAGCGGGGCTGGGGCCCAGAGAGCACAGTTCCTGCCCTTTAAGTCCTTAAATTGGAACTGGTTTCTGCCTCGCTGCAGGCAGCGTTGTTGAATGTGCAGAGCTGCCCGACTCAGGACAGAGAACAGAGAGTGAGTGTCCTGTCTGGCAGAGGCGACACAGTAATTGCCCTGGGCCAGGGTCTTCCCGCAGCCCTCGGGACAGAAGTGACTCAGCTAACATGTAGCAGCGCCCACCACATGCCGGCTAAGCCTGTGGGTTTTGTTATGAGAACACTTTCTTCTGTAAAATTGCTGTCAAAGACAGCTACTCAGTGCTCCTTCTTCAACCTAGTGCCACAGCTGTGTCCTAAAAACGCAGCATTCTTTTGATTAGTCCCTACAGCCACATACCCTGCCCGTTTCCTCTGATTGGGCCACCAGAGCTGGCGCTGCTCCTGTGCGGTTACCTCTCTGTATGTTTTCTGGGCTCTAAATGAAATGTAAGGGCATAACGGGAGTGCTCTTTTGTAAACATCCCCAGTCCTTCATAGGAGCTGGTGGAGACAAATGTGATAATTAAGCAGCTCGAGACTGCCTGCCTATCTTTACCCCAGATCCAGGTGCCGTGGACTTGGACAAAGTGGCCAATGTGATTGTGGACCATTCTCTGCAGGACTGTGTGTTCAGCAAGGAAGCAGGACGCATGTGCTATGCCATTATTCAGGTTGGGTAGGGCTGGTGGAGAAGAGGGGACACACTTCAAAGAAGGTGTTTCACGAGTGGGCCGAGATGCAAAGGACTCGCCCCAGAGACAGGAGTAGGACAGGAGGGTCCTCAGCCACGGAAGCTTGGGCGGGGGTTGTGACAGCGCTGCTCCCCTCTCCCCCCACCCCCACTCCCCAACCTTTCTTCGGCTCACAGGCAGAGAGCAAGCAAGCCGGCCAGAGTGGCTTCCGGCGCGGACTCCTCAACCGGCTGCAGCAGGAGTACCAGGCTCGGGAGCAGCTGCGCGCCCGCTCCCTGCAGGGCTGGGTCTGCTATGTCACCTTTATCTGCAACATCTTTGACTACTTGAGGGTGAGACTGCGGCAGCCACCCTGTGCGGCAGAGATGGCCTGTCTCCTGAGGCCACTAAGCCAGTGCTTTGACCCCTGCTCTCCCGCACAGGTCAACAACATGCCTATGATGGCGCTGGTGAACCCCGTCTATGACTGCCTCTTCCGGCTGGCCCAGCCCGACAGTCTAAGCAAGGAGGAGGAGGTGGGTGGTCCTGGCATGGAAGGCTGTGGAGGTGGGCAGTCCTTACTTCAGCTCACAATACCACCCCAGCGTCCATGGAGGCTTTGAGGGCACCACTGTCTGGGGCAGGAGGCTGGTGGGGACAATTGGGGGCCTGTCAGAGTTACAGGACAAGCTTTCAGTCCTGGAATTTATCCAGGACAGAGGCAGCCTAGAGCTACTGGCTCACAAGAGGCTTCCTTCCAGCAGGAAAGCCGACCAACGCTGGGGATGGTGGGGGCCTGGCCAGCTGTGGGTACAGATGGCCAGAAAGCAGACCAGGGTCAGGCAGTGTGGGGGAGGTGCAGAGTGGGCCGAGCAGCAGCTTGGAGACAGGGCCTGGGTCCAGCCACGCAGTGGGAAGGCCTTAGGCAGGTCCCTAAACTTGCTTCCTTTCATATAGGATGTGGCTAGTGCCCGCTGGGCAAGCGGGGGAATGTGTCCAGGGCTGAGCGTGGTGCCTGGCACACAGCCAGAGCTCAGGGAATGGCTGCTCTGTGTGACGTGCTGGCCCTGACCGGAGGCTCACCTCCCACGGTCCCCTGCAGGTGGACTGCCTGGTGCTGCAGCTGCACCGCGTTGGGGAGCAGCTGGAGAAGATGAACAGGCAGCGAATGGATGAGCTCTTTGTGCTGATCCGGGACGGCTTCCTGCTCCCCAGCGGCCTCAGCTCCCTGGCCCAGCTGCTGCTGCTGGAGATCATCGAATTCCGGGCAGCCGGCTGGAGGACGACCCCAGCCGCCCACAAGTATTACTACAGCGAGGTCTCTGACTAGGCCCCCAATCAGGCTTCCCCGCCAGCAGCACCGGCCTTTCTTCCACCCGCCTCCAGCCCTGCAGCGCAGTCTTTTCGTCTCCCCAACACTTGCTGCTTCCAGACCTTCCACAGCTCCCAAGAGGAGGCCCAGTTACACGCTGGTCCTGCTCTGAGTAACTTCCCTCCTCCTCCAGGGATTGGGGAAGACACCACACAGACCTGCTCCCCTCGCTCCACCCTGCAGTCCTCTCATCTCTGCCCTGCCCGGGTGGTCACACAGCTTCTTGGTACCTCAGTTTCCCACCTATAAAATGGGTGCCCATAGCCACTGATGGGATACTTTGGAATGTCCAGGGGCAGAGGTGCAGAGCACAGGTCACACCAGATACTGCTTTGGATACATTTTGTATAAGGATGACTTTGGAAACAGGTGACTTTCCTGCAGTCGGTTTTAATGAGCAGCAGCCCTGCATCACATGCTCCAGGTTCAGGGTGAGGATTTTCTAATAAACCTTTCTGATATGAAAATGCTTCCTTCCATCACCCAAAATGTCCACCCTAAGCAGAGGGAAGAGAAGGTGGGATGGGCCCTAAGTTTCTTGGAGAACTCCCAGTCCACATGTCGCCTCTTTGCAAGGAGATGGGGCAGGGAGAGCAAGTTCTAGCCCACGAGGGAAGGACTAAAGCAGTAAACACACCGCTCCACTCCTCCTGGGAGGCCTGCCTGCCCGAGAAAGGAACTTCGCCCTTCAGCACAGGTAGTTTTCATGCAGCAGCGGCTCACGTTGCCTCTGGCAGCAGAGAGCCCTGGGCTCCTCCTGGAGCCGCCCCTCCCCTACCACCAGCGGTAGTGGGCCAGGGCACGGTTGGCCTCAGCCATCTTGTGCATGTCATGCTTCCTTTTGATCACAGGGCCCCGGTTGTGGAAAGCCTCCAGCAGCTCATGTGACAGCTTCTCCGGCATCAGCATCCGCCGGTGCTTCTTCTCCCTGCACTCAGTAATCATCCACTTCATGGCCAGGAAGCGACGACGCTGGTCGGATAGCGGCACAGGGACCTGGCCAAGACAGGACATGGGCAAGTTGGTCCAAGAATTGCCAGGGCTGCAGCCTCCTTCCTCCACAGGTTCCCCGCTCTGGGTCAACCCTAACAGGGCTCCTGAGGAGAGGGGCCTGCCTTTTCCTCTTTGAGCTTCCCTCACCTTGGGTACATCAGTGTTGCTGACGTCAGAGGCATTTACTGAGCAAACACTCATTAAGCACTGACCTCTTTCACCTGTAAATTAAAGCTCTGCCAAGTTGATAAAAGCACCAATTGGGAAAGGCCCCATCAGCTGGGGTGACTTAGCCAACTCAGACAAGGGATGCCTAAAGATCCTCTCGTCCAAGAATCATTTTCCAACCGCCCTCTCCCCACCCCCCGCCCCGGTCATGCCAGACCCTAAGGACACAGACATTAATGATAAAGTCTCTACTTTTATGAAGTTTATACTGAAAAAAGAGAAGACAGGAACACACTTACAACAATGAAGTATAATTCAATACTGTAATGGAGGCATGTAGTTCAGTTCAATGAATGGTGATGAAACATCAGTTACAAGTCAAATGCTATGCTAGACGCTGGTGTATAAAGAGGGGGTCTAAACAAACCCCCTCTGGGAAAGCGACAGAACACAAGATGCTGGGGGAGGGCTGGGGGCGGGTATCAACTGGATACCTTGGATACTACTTTGTTCTATTCCGTTTTCTGCCTGTCGTTTTTTAACACTGCGGGATCAGATGACCAGATCCTGACAGTCTCTGGTCCCTAGAAAGCTATCAGTCTTGGTCAACTCTGGGCCCTCCCATCTACAAGACCCCCTCCTCTCACCTTGTTACACACGTGGGCAACCCTGCTTTCGCTGGCCTGACCACTCACCTGGTAGAAATGGCCACCTTTGAGGATGGGTACCAGCCCGATCACAGGCTCACAGTTTTTCAGTGCTTGGTGGAAGATGGTGTAGGGGTTGCGTTCAATGGTTGCCTGTTCCTCTGAAGAAGCAGCATGGTACTTCTCAAACTGCTTCCTTTTCACAGCTTCCAGGGTCTGCGAAGGGATGCAGTGGAAGAGGATGCCCCAGGCTTCCTGAAGGGTCTACCCAGCTGAGCTAGTACCTTGCCCTTCACTCCCATTGGCAGGCTCTTTACAGCAGTTAAGCTCCTCCACAGCATTTTTTCTAACCCTCTCCCAAGGATATGTTTATTGATTTTAGAGAGAGAGGGCAGGGAGGGAGGGAGGGAGAGGGAGAAACACTCTGGGGATCAAACCTGCAACCTAGGTAGGTATGTGCTCTGATGGAGAAGGGAACCCAGCCCACAACCTTTTGGTGTAGGGGATGACGTTCCAACCGACCAAGCCGCGTGGCCAGGGCTCCCCAACACTTCTAGGACAAAGTTCTTAAGCACCTCCCTCTTTCCTACACCAAGACAGACGAGTGGGCTAAGATTTGGGGGAGGGGGTGGATGATAGCTGTTTACTCCTGCAGGACTTCATTAAAGCCCCACCCAATACATACATACAGGGAAGTTAATTTTAATGACAGGTATAGGAAATCCATTCTTTTTCATACTAAACTGAAAGAGCCAAGTACAAAGCTACAGGGAAAAGAAAAATGAAAAGCGAGAAGTACTATTTACCTTTGTCATGAGGGATCTGGCCAGTACTTTGTTTCCTCCTTTCATCATCATGTTGGTGAATTTACTTCAAGGAGAAAAGCAACATGTTTAGCTTTCCAAGGTTGTATCACAGAAGCCTTGTTGTAGATCCTCCCTGGTCTCGTCCCGGTGGAACAATAGTGTTTCCATCTAACCTGATCAATGGGTCTTCAAACACAGAGCTTGTTTTCATCGCTGGGGCAGCTTTGATAAGCTGAGTCTTCTTGAGCTCCCGCTCAAACTTCTGTTCCTCAGTCAGCTCTGCCAAGGGCTTGCGGTAATATTCCTTGTCAATCTGGGGATCCCTGTATTCAGGGCTATAGCGGCTCCACCTCACCTGGATTAGCCTGGCCGAGGGGTAGGGGGAAGACGCGGGCAAAAGCTGACTCCACAAGTGAAAAGGCTTGACTTAATAATAGGCGTGTTTGTCAACCCACCGACTAGTGAACGGTGCGCAGACCGCTAGCCAACCCTCAACCGCGGTAATTATGGCTCTTGCCCCCAAAAGTAGGAGGACTTACCCCAAACAGGCAGGCAAAGTCTCCTCTCCAGTATCAACAATAAGGACAGGTTCCTGAACCTGAGGGTGGACGCCTATCTATGCATGTCTACCCCAATTCCCAACACAGAAAACTCCAACTCTGAGTTTTACCAAGGCTGCACTTTCAGCTCCGAACAGGACCCCCGCAGGCAGGGGGGCAGTCAGCAAGCCTTCAGATTGGCTCCAAATCACGCAGCTACCTAAGAGCCTTGGGCCCAGGTATCCCTGCTCCCACGGTCTCTCCAGGTCCCCGTGCGACCTGCCTAGGGCCACTTTCCCTCCCGCAGGTCTCTCCGTGAAGACCAAAGGGGCCTCCAAGCTGCCCGCCCCGCTCTCACCCTGGAAGCCGCAGAACAGCACTGCGTACACCCAGTGCTAGGTCCGACCATCCTCGCACTGTCTTCACCAAGGGGGCAGCCATTTTGGTTTGCCACGAGGACCTCACACGAGCTGCCCTCGGCGTGCCTGAACGAGTGACGGAAGAGGGAAAACGCTCCACAGGGCCCTAAATCTTTATACCAACCCACTAATCTGCGCGTTAAGAGTCTCTCATTCCGAGGTCCAACGGAAAAAGTCAAAAGGAAACATTCGCCCTCGCATTATCCGTCGCAGTCTGGCGCGACCCTCGGCGGCGGCGCTCGTCCCTCTCAGGCCCCCATGCAGGCCCCGCCCCGGCTCAGCTACTGCAGGCTCTCGCGAGGTTTGAGGCCCGGGGCCCGGCCCGGGCGGCTGCAATATGGCGGAGGCGGAAGGAGAGAGCCTGGAATCCTGGCTGAGTGAGTATCGGCGTCCGCTTTTGCATGCCCTCGCGCCACCACCGCGCCGCCCCTCTGAGCACCCTTACACCCCCTCCCCGGGCTCCGCGGCGGCGCCGCCTGGCAGCCTTAAGCCCGGGCCTGGCGTGCCGCGAGCGTTCCGCGTTCACGCCCCTTCCCTAGCAGGGCGGCTGGCCTCCGCGGGGCACCTGCTCCGGGTGCTGCGGCACCACCTCCTGCTCCCACGCGCGTCGGCGTGAGCTCGGGTCCCGTCCGGCCTCGCGGGCTCCGGGAAAGTGACAGCCAAGTGCTTCCGCCTGAGAAGCACCGCCGCTTAGGGGAGATTGTGGCGGGGCTGCGGGCGGCTCAGCCCCTGACGGAGGGAAAAGCTCTGGATTTGGGCTAAATCTCGGGAGCGGTGGGCGATGCTGAGCTCACACACAGAGCTTCGCAGTTGTGGCTGTGTATTCGAGGAGAAGTGACCACTTCGCGCAGGCAGAATGTTTGAAGTGAGAATAATCCAGAGAGCGCGCGCGCGCGCGAACAGAGCCCTGCGACCCCCACCCGGCTCCGCGCCGGCAGCACGCTCGAACATCTTGGGTCGTTTGTTGGTAACCCGCTCCGAGCAAAGCTGAGGAGCCCAGCCCGGTGCCGTAGTTACAGCGGCCTGCCGCTCTCATTGCTAACTTACGTTGCTGCTAAGGAGTATGGGTTAACCTTGTTGGCGGGTAGTACTCTGCTGGCGGGTCATTAAGTTAACTTTACCATGGGCTACAGGAGGCTCCGGGAGGCTCCGGAGATAAAAATCGGACACGGTGATAATGCAAATAGGGATGCGTAGATACTACCTTTTGCAGAGATTTCTCGTTTCCTAGAGCCGCCAGGTTCTTGCAGGTGATGGCTGTTTCCTCCAATTGCCTGACCTTTGGTAATACCAGAGTCCTTTCAGGTGGTTGAACCTAGGTTACATTTGCAAAAATCTTCAGTTGCAGGCAGGTCACAAAGCCTTCTGTATGTATAGAACTGTTCTCCAGGGAGCGCAGAGTGTTCCAGTGACGTTCATTTAATTCACTTATCAAGTATCCTAGCGAAATAGATAGTGTTGTCACAATTTCGCAGGAGGGGAAATTGACACAGTCTAGTCAAACCATTTGCCCAGAGCCGCCCAACCAGATGTAACCGCGCTGGGATTGGTTGGATTCACAGCTGTTGATGGGGACGTTGGAGTAGTTTAAGGGGCCTAAACTGCGTTTAATAGGTTTAGAGTTATATTTTAGAGTTATGTGAAATAGGAAAGGGACAGACCTGTTTCTGTGGGAGAGTGGAGATGATGACAGGGGAGTGGGCTGGTATCGGTAGAGACCGGACGTCCCTGACTTAGCAGTGTTGGACACAATTTTTCGATGTTCTGACGGTGCGAAAGCGGCAAGCGTTCAGTAGGAACCGTACTTCAGAGTTTGGATCCCGATCCTTACTCAGGCTCGCGGCTTGCTGCAGGGCACTCTCTTGTGACGCTGGACAGCGCCAGGAGGCGCAGCTCCCAGCCAGCCCCGCGGTCACAGACATAAATAACTGATACTCTACACTGAACTGAGTTGCCACTGCTTTTTGGGTATCGTGTTGTAGGCAAAGCAGGAATGTTGGGTAGGTTAGGTGTATTAAACACATCCTCAACCTACTGTATTTTCAACTTACAAAGGGTTTGTCTGGCTGTAACCCCATCATAAGTCTTACAACTTAATGGTGCGAACTACGTGCCAAGTGAACCAACCAGTGCTTGTGCTTCAGCAACATTATTCTAGGTCATTGTCACTTCGTGGCTTGCCAGAATTATTGCAGCAGCCCCTGCGGGGCCCAGGGTAGGACCTGAGCCTTGGACTCTCTCTGAAGTTCCTCTGGGGCCTGGCATGCTGTGCACTTCATTTTTGATGATTGACTCACTCACTCTTGATTCAAGACTAGCAACGAAGGTTGATTCTTGACTCTTTTTTCCATCCCTTGTTCTTGCCTCTGCTTATTTCTGAGTCATTTGCTATGTAGAACTTGGCGTCTCTGGAATGCCTGAGCTATGATGGAATGGGGAAGCCAGTGCTGCTGTTTCCATCCCAACTTGACTTTTTGAGGTCCCACGACAGTCAAGGCCAGTGATGTAGCGAGGCTGAAAGTGAGAGCAGGGACTCTGCAGGCACAGACAGGGAAGAGAGTGAGGCTTTCGGTTGGGACCTGAAAACAGAAGCCTTCAAGCAGTGTCGAGCCCGGAGGGGTGGTGCTAGAAGGCAAGGTCTGGGACATAAGCCCTGTTGTCACCCCTGTGCCAGATGATGGAGAACGTTGAGTGGGTGGAAGGCCGTGTGCATGTGCTGGGGAAGCAGTGGGCAGATAGAGAGATCCAGCCACCCAGAAGGGCCCCAGAGGGTCCTCTCAGGTCCTGTGGGCGATCGAGGCCTGCTTCTGGAACCGGGTGGAGAGCTGAGGGAGGTGCTCAGAAGTGGGACTGCCCACTGCCCAAACTAGGGCTGTGTGTGTGTGTGCGCATAAGCGCGGTGCCCCGTGCAGGTTTGCGGTACAAAGTTCTACCGAGATAAAAGGCATCCGGATCCTTAGAGAAGTTGAACACAGTGAAGAGCAGGCAGGTGTAGTGTTGGAAGCAGAAATACTCTTGGAGTTCTAGCAGGTGTGGGGAGAATATATGTTTGGTGAATGCCTGTTGCCTGTGTGTGTGCGCGTGTGTATCGGGGGGGGGGGGGTGTCCACCTCAGACTGTATTTGGAAGATGCTCTTCCAGTTGCAAGTGAGTGGGCTGCTTTTTCTTACACCACAAAGTATGTGACTGTTCCCCAAATAATAGTGATGGGGTGGGGGTGGCTCCTCAGACCATCTTATTTTTATATCCCTACAGTCTCTTGATGTCATGTAAGACCTTTGAGCATCTCAAATGATAGAGATTAGTAACAAAGCCACGCTAACACCTGAGAAGGTTTCAGATAACTGGTGGGAGAGACTCGGGACTTTTCTAATTCTCTGGAAGGTGACAGTTAGTAGGCCACTATGGCAATTAATAGTCAGTCTTGATAGAATTAATCTCTTTCCTTCAAGCCTGACATTTTGAAGGCCCTCCTAATTCTCTTTTTAAGATTGAGGACAGACATCTCTCTTTTCCTCCAAGTACGAACCGAAACCATCCACATCTTCTCGCAGCCTAAGCAGAAACACTGCCAGGCAGGTGCAGCGTCTGCTGGAGCCGCAGCCTTGGCCGTGGCTCTGCCTCCGCGTGGCGTCTGTGACCTCTTGTGGCTCGGAGCCCTGGGCGTAGGGCATGGAGTCCCTGTTAGGATTTGATTGTGGAGCTAGTGATTTTTAATATTAGGGGAAAAGGAAGTTAAGAAAACAGCACAGAGAAATCAGAATTCAGGAACCTCTAACAACACCCCTTGTCGGGAGGGACTTCTTCAAGCTTCTGTTGCACTGCTCCTGGCACCGTGTGAGCGTTGAAAGAGGGTCTGTGCCTTCAGCCTTCCGCTTGTCTTCTGAACCTGAAGCCCTAAATGTAGCAGACAGCTTGAGGCTGCTTTCTGGAATAGGCAAATGCCAAGATTTGAATCAGAGGTGGGAATAGTTTTTTTGGGATTTTTGTTTTTTAATGTCCCCCATAGGCTGAATGCTAGCACCATAGCAGAGACAGAACCTAGCGGGAAAATGTTTTGTGGTCATGTCCATGGCAAATGGGAAAACTGCATTCTGAAAGTCTCAGTAATGACCAAGAGATGGGGACACATTTACCCACCCTCTACTGGTGCCGTTCTCTGCGAACACAGCTTCTGAGGATGACAGGGGAAAGGGGACCCACACCAAGTGTTAGGAGGCTCCGCGTTTAGCTCTTGATTTGAAACCCTCAGTGACCCTCTGAGGACTCCCTGGCATTTGTCTTTGTCTTTGATCATGGAAGGCCATTTAATCTTGAGGGCAGTGAATGCTCAAGCTTGGTTTCTGTTTCTGTGACCCCAGGGATGGAAAACACACTGACTGGTGCTTAGTAGGGGCTCGGTAAATATTGTTAGTTTAATGTCAAATGATGAGTATTGTGTGCGATTTATTTTTAGACCTTGAAAAAGCTTTTGAAGGAAGTATGTAGGAAGTATATTTTCTAAGTATGTATATTTTTTGTCAAGTATATTCCTCCTTACTTTCTCCAGGAAACACTTCCTTTTGTGATTTTCAATTTGTTACTTTAAAAAATTCTTTTCAGCCCTGGCTTGTATAGCTCAGTGGATTGAGCGTCCACCTGCGAACCAGAGGGTTGCTGGCCGGATTCCCCAGTCAGCGCACGTGCCTGGGTTGCAGGCCAGGTCCCCAGTAGGGGGCGCATGCGAGGCAACCATACATAGATGTTTCTCTCCCTCTCTTTCTCCCTCCCTTTCCCTCTGTCTAAAAATAAAATAATAAAATATTCTTAAAAATTGTTTTTTAGTTACAGTTTATACTCATAACTATGCTGTGTTAGTTTCAGGGGTACAGCATAGTGATTAGACAGTCAAATACTTGACAGAGTGTTCTCCCCAATATTTGCAGAACCCACCTGGCTCCATACCAAGTTATTACACTGTTATTATTTTTAATTATTAATTGATAAGTTCATTAAAGGCATGCGATCACTTTTTTATCCTTTTTATTGAATTTATGGTGGTGACACTGGTTAACAAAAGTATGTATCAGGTGTGTGGCACTGTTACCGACTGTCTTCCCTGCGCTGTGCCAGGAAGCACTTCTTTATCGCCCCTGCTTGCTTAACACTCAGCCTGTTTTTACATAGCTGGAAGTCTCTGTATTTAGTTGTTTCAGTAAACATTTTCTGTAGGTATTTACTTGAGTATTTCGGTCATTTGTGTTTGTCCCGTGGGTCGTGCTCCGCCCGAAGCTCTGTGAGACTGAGGGTGTGTTTTCTCCTTCCTTGTGGCTTTCACGATATGGACAGAGGGCAGTGTTTGTACATGACTTGCTGCCCGACTGAACTGTTGAGGCTTCTGTTAGAGAAGAAATTTGGAAGCAAACTTATCTTCACATCAATGCATAAAAATTATGAAGAAAACCTGTTGTGTCCTCCGTGCTCTTTGTAACAGTTGTCTTCTTTGTTCTGTCCTAAGATAAAGCCACCAATCCTTCCAACCGCCAGGAGGACTGGGAATACATCATTGGCTTCTGTGACCAGATCAACAAAGAGCTCGAAGGGTGAGTTTCAGAGCCCTTACGGGGCAGGTGAGAGAGTTGCCTGGGGAAGTAAAAACCTGAGGCAAAGGAGGGCTAGCCGGATGGCCTCAGGGTCAGTGTGTTGAGAGCGTGGTCTGCTTGTCTCCCAGGCCACAGATAGCTGTCCGACTGCTGGCTCATAAGATCCAGTCTCCGCAGGAATGGGAGGCGGTCCAGGCCCTGACGGTAGGCTGCTCATCCTGAGGGCGGATCTCCAGGAGCCCGGGCCTGTCCTGGGACACGTCCAGTTGGCTCTTTTACAGACGTGTGCGCCCTTGACGGCGCGGCCACGTGGTCTCATGGGAGAAGCGGAGGCTGAGGGAGGGAGCCAGGGGCAGGGCCCTGAGACCAGGGTGGTTGAGAGCTAACTGCCAGTTAAGAGCTGGCTAACTGAAGAAAACTGGAGCTGAGTATGATTCATCCTGTAGCCACAAGTCATGCCAGGTGCTAGTGAAGGCATCATACCAGCGGGCGGATCTTGGTGTTTGTTGAGACTGAGAGGATTCGAGACGTGGAGCTGCGTGCTGCACTGGGCGCCTCCAGATGAGGAGTCCCAGGGCTCTCCCTGTGGGAGGGTGGGGGAGAGGGAGTGGTCACGGGAAGGGCGCTTAGACAGCCTGCATGCACACCTCCGCTCCGCTCGCCACAGAGCAAAGACCTGCAAACAGTGGCTCTCTACCGAGGCGGGGCGGGGGTGGGGTGCGGTTTTGCCCCTCGGGGACATTTGGCGATATCTGGAGACACTTTTGGTTGTCTCATGTCAGGGGGCGCTATGGCATCTAGCGGGTTAGTGGCCAGGGATGCCGCCAAACACCCTGCAGTGCACGGGGCGGGCTTCCACAAGGAATGGCCGGCCCAAACTATTAGTGATGGCACCGTCGAAAACCCCCACTTCACGGAGACAAGCCAAAAAAGGGAGCCCTGGGGTGGCACGCCCCACGGCATAGGCCACAGGCGCAGGGAAGCTGCAGGAAGCCTATGGCCCCAGAGGGAAAGTAGAGGGGGAGGGAACGTATCGGGTCAGCTAAAATTGAGAAAACAGTTTAAACTTTCATCTCCCACCTCCCCAAAATGTCAATCAGCTTGTGAAATGGACCTTGAGTTAGAGAAGCTTTCTCTGGGCCTCACTTTCCTTGGCTGTGGAATACAGGGCAGTGCCTGGCAGGAAGGCCCGTTCCAGGACTGACAGCCGACCTCCCTCGGGATCTGGGTTTCTCTAGTTCCTGTTGAGCTGCCCAGAAGAGGCTTGCAATTTGAGGGACACAGGATGTGCCCCGGGGTCATGTTCACAGCTCTTCCTGATGAGCTCCTTCCTCGGGTGAACATTTATTCAGCACCTAGCTGAGTGCAGGTCCCACGTAGACCCCACCCCCACCATGCGCCTCCCCCTCCCATGCGGCCGCAGGTGCTGGAGGCGGGCATGAAGAACTGCGGGCGGAGGTTTCACAATGAAGTGGGGAAGTTCCGGTTTCTGAATGAGTTAATCAAAGTGGTCTCTCCAAAGGTAAGTCAGTGGCAGTTTCCTCGTGGGTTTCCTTTGTGTTTCTCCCCCTCTCCTATCCTACTGGCTTTCACTGCACAACTAGCATCTCCATGGATCTGAGATTCTCTGTGACCTGTCCTTAGACAAGTGGGCCCTGAGGATAGTAGGACCATACAGGCCACAGGGACAGGGAGACCGTTCTGATGGGCTTCTAGCCTAAATGTGATAAGTGACCTGGCAGTGGTATGCATATCTGGGTGAGGGCCCACATATAGCAGCTGCTTTTGTCTGGCCGATCGCACGGGATCCAAGGAGCTGGCCGCCTCATTACTCAGCTGCCTCGGCTCCGTTGCGCACGAGCGTTGCTTAAGCTCTGGCACCCACTTACAGCAGAGGGGACAGGTTTTCTGCTAAAGACATGGACTGCTTTGCAGTAGAGTGCAGCTGTGTCTCTGGCAGACGGTGAATGGAAATGCAGGGGCGGGCTCCCGCCCGCTGCCTGACCGCAGACTGTGTCCCGGACGGAACAACCCTGCCACAGGGAGCTTCCTCCCTGTGCTGTCAGTCACACTTCTCATCCCTGCTGGTTTCCCATAGGCTCGAGGGCTCTAACTTATTGGCTACCATTTCACTGCTGTGAAGAGAGCCTTCCCACGTCCCTGCCCCAGACTGTGGTTACCAGTCTCCATTTCCTTTTGCCTCTTAGTACCTGGGGGACAGAGTGTCTGAGAAAGTGAAGACCAAGGTTATCGAGCTGCTGTATAGTTGGACGCTGGCCCTGCCTGAGGAGTCAAAGATCAAGGACGCCTACCACATGTTAAAAAGACAGGGTGTGTGCCTGCCCCAGCCCCCACACAGCCCTGAAGGCTGGCCAAGGCCAAGAAGGGTGGGGGTGCCTGCTGTCCCCAAGCTACATCCCTTCCTCCTTCCCAGAGACAGTAGGAGGGGCTCGGCTGGGTTTGGTGGGGGAGGTATGTGCGGCCTGCTCCGTGCCTGCAGGCCATGACCGCAGGGACGGACCCCTGGCCGTGTGAAGAGGGAAGGCGAGTCCTCCCCAGCCGGAGCAAACCCCTGCCCTGTGTCACCCTGCAGGCATAGTGCAGTCTGACCCACCGATCCCTGTGGACAGGACACTGATCCCCTCTCCGCCACCTCGTCCCAAAAACCCTGTTTTTGACGATGAAGAGAAATCCAAGGTAAAGTTCACCCAGCCTGTAGAGTCCTCAGGCGGGGTGTGGTCTCGCCTACGCTGCGGGGCGCTCCAGTCCCTCTGAGGTCTACCCAGGTGGGGTGCTGCCTTTTGCCTTTACCTTTGATACCCTCTCATCCAGCTTTTAGCCAAGTTGTTGAAAAGCAAAAACCCAGATGACCTCCAGGAGGCCAACAAGCTCATCAAGTCCATGGTGAAGGAAGTAAGTGGGCCCTGGGCATCGGGGCGTCGGGGGGAAGAGCCCCGCCAAGCAGAATTCCCCCCCGTTGGCATTAGGCCTGCTGTCCGCCCTGCCATCAGCCCCCTCCTGGAGAGGCCGGAGGGTGGCATAGAGGAGCAAGAGTGGCTGGGGCCGAGTTT
This sequence comes from Mormoops blainvillei, assembly GCA_004026545.1. Classification (NCBI taxonomy): domain Eukaryota; kingdom Metazoa; phylum Chordata; class Mammalia; order Chiroptera; family Mormoopidae; genus Mormoops; species Mormoops blainvillei. The sequence continues at coordinate 140,184 of PVJD01000653.1, forward strand.
GGGGCTTGGGGGAGAGAACTGTTTTAAAAGAAAAACTGTCCTGGGCCGAGTGGCTCAGTTGGTTGGCACATCATCCTGTACGCCAGAAAGGCTGTGGGTTTGATCCCCGGTCGAGGGACAACCGATTGAGGTTTCTCTCTCATATTGATGTCTGTCTGTCTCTGAAATCAATAAACGTATCTTTAAGTGAGGATTAAAAAAATACTTTTAAAGAAACTATAAACCAGTTCTAAAGTCTGTGGTTGCCAGCCCTGTGCATTGAGAGGAACCTCCCGGGGGACTGGCCTCTGCTCTCGTGGTCTCCGCTGTGATCCTTGCCTTGTGGGACTCTGGGGACAGAGTCCAGTTGAGTTCTTTCTCTTTGGTCCTCCTCGCAGGATGAGGCGCGGATCCAGAAGGTGACCAAGCGTCTGCACACTTTAGAGGAGGTTAATAACAACGTGAAGCTGCTCAGTGAGATGCTGCTTCATTACAGCAAAGAGGAGTCTTCAGAGGCAGATAAAGAGCTCATGAAGGTAGCCAGCCCCCCTTGAAGATACTGCTACACACCTGGAGGTCCCTAACTTAGGAATCAGCACGGCTGCCGGGTAAAGGGGGCTAGCACCCCCATTCGACATGAGCCATGACCAGCTTGCCCTGGGCGGAAGAGCTGCATGTACACCCGAGCCTGTGGCTCTGAGACCTGTTCCGTTCTCGGCCTTGCCTCCTGCAGAGAGGCCCCTGTGTGCCCCTAAAGTGGCACTTCAGTCCTGGGTCACAAAGAAACTGAATTCTGAGCACATGCCAGCAGGAAGGCAGGAAGGGTTGTACTTCCACTTGTCTATCTGGTGACTTCTCCACCCGCGCAGGTATCTGGGTGATACAGCCTGGGTGCAGGCTGGTGGCAGGTGACTTGTGCTCTGAGCCCAGCTCTGCCAGTAACTGACCATGGTGGCAGGAGAGCCTGTGACTTCCTGGGAGTGGATGCTAAGTTAGATCTCTCCAAGGGAGCTCTGGTTTAGTCTGGGTCTCTTTCAGGAACTGTTTGATCGGTGCGAGAATAAGAGACGGACATTATTCAAATTAGCCAGCGAGACAGAGGACAATGACAGTAGTTTGGGTGAGTGAAAAGGAAAGACAAGTTGACAAGGATGACCCAGGAGTGGGATTTGTATGTGGTGGGGCAGTTGTCAGGGCCAGGAACGAGAGCTCGCCTTTCCGTTCTAGGAGACATCCTGCAGGCCAGTGACAACCTCTCCCGGGTCATCAACTCATACAAAACAATCGTTGAAGGGCAGGTCATCAATGGTGAGGTGGCCACCTCCACCCTGCCTGACTGTGAAGGTACAGTGTTTCAGTCCCTCATTCTGGACCCCTCCAGACAGCCCCAGGCCCCGCAACCCAGCCCCAGGTGGTGTCAGCCCACAGGGCCCGAGGGGATTCTAAGCTATTCCACACGGCGGTTCAGCTTCCCAGAGGTCAGCGGGTATGGACAGGGCTTTTGCCGCCTGCCTTCAGTTTCCTGTCTACCCTGCATTGCCGCCCTTGGATTAGGCCCGCTGCTGTGCAGCCACTAGGGTGGTCCCTAATCATTGCTGTCCCCTCCCTTTCACTCACCCAGGAAGCCAGCACGCCCGCAGCCAAGGCGCACTCATCGACCTGGCGGAGCTGGATGCACCGAGCAGCGCACCCCCCGTGGGGGCCCCGGCCCCTGCCGCACCCTCCTCAGGCATCCCTATTCTCCCTCCACCCCCCCAGACCCTGGGGCCTGGGTCCAGCCGCTCCAGCCAGGCAGAGGCCCCCCCAGGGCCCCACAGCACCAGCAATGCCCTCTGCTTGCTGGATGAGGAGCTGCTCTGCCTGGGTGCGTCTTGGAGGGAGGCTATATAGGGCTTCCTCTAGCAGAGCTGGTAGAGAAGAAAGAGGCGTGGAATTGGGAGGTGGGCAGGGTGCCCCATGTGCTTAGCAAGATGGGGGAAGAGTCTGTGGTTGGGGAAAGAGTCAAGCTCAGCGCCCCTCGGGCTACCAGGGCGGTCTGTGGTGCGCTGTGGGGCAGAAATGGTACATCCAGCGTCGTGCTCCGCTTCCATCTGCCCTGGACCGTGCCCACCCTCCCCCTGCCCCGGAATTGTAAGGCCTGCCCTCTGGAGGTTTTCTGGGGAACACCCCACTCCTGTCCTGTAGCCTCTCCTCGGGTGAGGTAGGGCTGGGGCCACTGGGGCCCAGCGCCTCCTCCCCTCATGGCTGTCTGTTCTCAGGCCTCACTGACCCAGCCCCCACAGCTGCTCCCACAGAGTCTGCTGGAAACGGCCAGTGGCCCCTGTTCCAGGTGGGTGACATCGCTGAGACACCCAACAGCCTTAACTTACCAGTACTGTCCTTTCTCGACCGGCCCTCAGGTGTAGCTAGCTGCAGCCCCGCTGTCCTTAGTCCCTGGGGCCTGGTCCTTGGAGGGGCTGCTTGTCAGGCGGGGTCACCAGGGGGCCGGGGTGGAGAGCTGGAATCTGTGCCCATGCCCTGCTCACTTGCACTTTCCACTCCCGATAGAATGAACAGTCGGATCTGGACTTCTTCAGCCCCAAATCGGGGACTGCTACCTGTAGCCCCCCAGACGGGCCTGTCCTCCAGCCCTCAGCAAGCCCTGCCAGCAACGCCCAGGCTCCAATACCGCCCCCTTTCCCAGCTCCTGTGGTCCCAGCCAGTGTTTCTGCCCAAAAAGGCTTTTTGTTCCCCACTGGACTACCCCCAGTTTCGGCCCCAAAGGCCGAGCCCACAGCTCCTGGGCACCATGGCTCAGCTTTGGGCGACAGCACCCTGCACAAGTTGGATGCCCTGGATCAGCTTCTAGAAGAAGCCAAAGCGTAATGAGTGGGGGAGGGTGGGTAGCAGAGGGTTGGGCCTGGGCTTGGCAAACCCAGAGGGGTTGGGGACGTTCTTTCAGTCTGACCTGAGACTGGAATCCGGAAGCTACAGGGAGGGGTGAAAACCAGCGTGGGGCGGGGGGCAGGTGGTGCTTTGTGAGGAGTTGGCCCCGCAACTATGCTTGGTCTCTGACTTGTCATCCCATGTCGCAGGACCTCAGGCCTCGTGAAACCTGTCGCTTCCAGCTTCTTCCCTGCGGCCACCGCCTCTCCTCTGACGCCCTCCAGCGCCTCAGCCAGGCCCTTCCTGCCGTTCTGCACGGGGCCCGGCAGCCCTCTCTTCCAGCCACCTGCCTGCGCATCCCAGGGGAGCCCTGTGAAGGGGCCTGAGCTTTCCCTGGCCAGTGTCCATGTTCCCCTGGAATCTATCAAGCCTAGTAGGTGCTGGAGGCTTGGGGTGGGAGGGGAAGTGGGGTCCACAACCTGTAGCATTGCGGGGCGTGAGAGGGCTGGGTCGGCACAGGCTGTCCTTGCTGGGCGCCTCAGAGTCCAACGTGACCTGCTTCCTTGTCTTCCGCCATTGCTTGTTGCCGCTGTGCACCCTTGTGATGCTGACAGGTTCTTCCCCAGACTCCTTCAGGGAGCGCCGCTCCCCCCACCTGGCTGCAGCGGGCACCCAGGGCTCTGCTGGGCATCGTTGCCCTTCTCCCCTTCCACACCCACGTGCCGCCTTCCTACAGGCAGCGCCCTTCCTGTGACAGCCTACGATAAAAATGGCTTCCGCATCCTCTTCCACTTTGCCAAGGAGTGTCCACCAGGGCGGCCCGACGTGCTGGTGGTGGTGGTGTCCATGCTGAACACTGCACCCCTGCCTATCAAGAGCATCGTGCTGCAGGCTGCAGTGCCCAAGGTACTCCCTAGGGCCGCCGGAGGCAGGCACTGCCTTCATCTTGGATGCGCTACGTTAAGGGTCTCAGTGACCAGCAGGTGGCTGTGTGTCCACTGTGACCACACTGGGTTCCGTCTCAGCACCTGCTGTCTCTTTCCCTCTTTAGTCAATGAAAGTGAAGCTGCAGCCACCGTCTGGGACAGAACTCTCTCCATTTAGCCCCATCCAGCCACCTGCAGCCATCACACAGGTCATGCTCCTGGCGAATCCACTGAAGGTGAGCGGGGTCCCAGATTAGGACCCTGGGACCATCCCCCAACCATAAGTGTTGCTATAGCATCAACCCCATCCCTTCCCTACCCGGGTTCAGAGGCTGAGAGAGGATGCGGTGGTGGGAGCAGGACCTGTTAGCACAGAAGGCCTCAAGGGTAATGGGGTCTCACGTGCTGCCCCTTTGTCACAGGAGAAGGCAAGGCTTCGGTATAGGCTGACCTTCGCCCTGGGGGAGCAGCTGAGCACGGAGGTGGGTGAGGTGGACCAGTTCCCTCCTGTGGAGCAGTGGGGGAACCTATGACCCCAGAGGACACTGTCACCTCCACTTTGAAGCCCAAGCAGGCGGCCCCGAGACGGAAGGGCTCTGAGTCCGGTCAGGCGTGTCCTGACCACAGTGCTTAGAGCGTCGATACGGGGCAGGGGCCCCGGGTCTGGCTGCCAGGAGCCAAGCTGCCGCTGCTGTGACGGTCTCTCCTCTTTGGCCCTGTAAAAGGACCCGTTTTTATCTACCCATGTGACTTGAAGTGGCCGTGCACTGTGGGGTGGGCGGTGGCCCCAGACCCTGCACCGTCCCCTGGGAACACGGACCCAAGGCTTGAGTAGGTTTCCCCTCACACTTGCGTCCCCTGGTGCCACAGGGGAGGAGGTCTCTAAAGAGATTTGCGGCCTCCTTCAAGGACTGTGTCCTCATCCCCGCCATGCTGCTGTGTGCTTCCCCTGCTGGCAGCCTACTGCTCCTACCTCCAGGAAGGTGGGCAAAGCCCAGTGGTCCCCAGCGGGCCTGGGCACAGGGAAAAGAGTGGGCTGTCTTCTGTGGGCAGCATCAGCCTGGAAGGGCCACTGGATGATAAGTGTGTGCTTGTCCCTGGCACTAGCAGGCTGTGTCCTGTGGACATCTCAGCAGGATGTGGGACTCAGCCTATTAGAAACAAAACTGGTCGTCAGGCAGCCTCAGCAGAGGCTAGGAGAGAACACAGAACCAGCACTTCCTCCTTGGGAAGCAGGGACTCAGAGCTTTCTGGGAAAAGTGTGCCTCACGGTGGGACAGGCCAGCCTACTCACTACCTCTTGCTTGGCATGAAGTAAACTGCTGTCTTGCCCTTCAAGTCTCTGAAGGGAGGACAACTCCTGCCCCCTCCGCGTCCTCCCGCTTTGGCCTCCTTCTCCCCTAGGTGGCCTGTGGTACGGTAAACGGTCAGGCATGTTGCACTAGATGTACCTGCTGCCCCGAAACACTGCTCAGCTGCTGCAGGGTGCTGTCAGCGAAATGCTGGGTCTGGAGGTGGTGAGATTGGGGGCTATGCTTGAATTGAGTCACCAGACCCTATTGCTTCAACAGTGCTCATCCCCAGCTAGCTTGTGCCGGAGTCTGGGCCTCCCAGGGCAACAGGACAGTGAGGCCCACCAGCTGGAGAAAGGGCGCACAGTTCACTGGAGCTCAGCTGGACGGCCTCAGAGCTCGGAGCCATCTTCAGGGGGAGGTGGTACAAGCCTTGTTCCCTGACCCCCTCCCTGTTCCTTGCCAGGCTTCTTGCCTCTGTCCAGAGGTTGCCTTCCCTTTCCCTCCCATCTTTAGCAAGCAGGTTTCACTGCTTCATTAGGGTAGGTCGAATGTGAATTCGTCTCACTACTTAAGGAATAAATCCAAGAACTTTCCAGAGACTGGCTGCCACAGCCCTGGGAAAGTCCATGGGGTTACTACGTGGAAATGTACCTTTATAATAAGCTTTAGACATTAAAATTATTTATGAGTGTTACTGTTCAGGTCACTGCTCCGTGACAACTATACTGGATATACCAACTCTGCTGCCCTTATTTTGCTGCATGTTAAATAAAGTCATTTTCACCCTATGTGGAATCCTTCTAACACACCATTCACCCCAGGGTGTGGGGTGAGCATCACTTAAGAATTCCGAATGTAGACAGCACCTAGGTTTTTGTTAAGAAGTGCAGGTTCCTGGATCTTTTTCTTTTCTAAAGGAGATAACTGGAGTCAGTAAATCAATGTTTCGGGTGACTGAGGCAGAGTCAGCTTTTAGAAGCACAAGCGAACCCCTGAAGGCTCCTGTCTGAGTTTCTAATTATGGGCAGGCGGGCACTGCACCCACCATTCACTTGTGAGGGCGCCTTTTCCTCTAAGGAGACAAGTCAGTTAGTTCCATGTCAGAGAACATAGCATTTTCTTATGTTTACTGCCTTAGGTTCACAGGGGAGGCAGATAAAAATGTCCTAGCTGAATTTGTAGGAGCTTGCCTCATACTTGAAAAAGAAAACATTTATTCTTTTAAAAATGTATATACATTGCCATACAAAGATACCATGCTGGAGCAGCTCTCGCCAAGTCTCAGGAACCTTCCAGTGAGCCTTCTTTTACAATGGCCCGAGCCAGATTTCGTGCAAGAGAAAGTCTCAGCATTTCCACCTTGGTGGTCTCTATGTCGTCATCCTACGAGCAGAGAGAGGCAGTGTGAGGTGCAGCGTGGAAGTGATCCTTCCAAGTTCCCAAGGGCTCTATCCATCCAAAGGCAAACAAGCCATTTAACAGTCAGCAGTAGCTTCCAAGTTCTCAATGTGAGAGCTGAATGCAAAGGACCACTGCAACTGATTAACGGGGGGAAAAACAGAGATCAGGACATTAGAATCACCCCAGTTCTTCCTAAAAAGTTGGTGTGTCAGTTACAGGCCAAGAGGTAGTGGGATAGCATAAGAGCCCTGGCTGGTGTGGCTCAGTGGATTGAGCACTGGCCTGCAAATCAAAGGGTCACTGGTTCGACCCCAGTCGGCACATGCCTGGGTTGCGGGCTAGATCCCCAGTACTTGGCACATGAGAGGCAGCCACACATTGATGCTGCTCTCCCTCTTTCTCACCCCCGTTCCTGGTCAATCAATCAGTTAATAAAAGGAGATAGTTTAAGAGGTGGAGTTTGTGGCAGGAGGTCAAGGAGCCTGAGATGGAGGGAGCCTTTTCTCATCTCCACTGAAACCAACCCAGAACCTACAATGACCTGGAGTTGCAGGGCGTCAGGTTCCCCATGCACTGGTCTTCCTGAGGTCAGGTCTTCCAGACATCTCAGCAGCTCATATGTTTGATCTGCTGAAAAAATCACCTGCAGAGAGAGAAGCTCCTTCGCTAAGCTGCCCCCAGCCAAAGCCTGCCCTGGTTGGGGCCTCAGCCCAAGTGCCGAGATGGCCGCCTTTGCACGCCCTTGAAAGGGGTTGGCGGGGTGTGTGTGGCTGTGCTTTGTATACGCAGCCCTGAGAGGGCAAAGCACCCCTGCTCTCACTCCCAGCCCTGGCCTGGGTATGGTCAGTAAGCAACGGCCTCACTTCAAATTAAACAGCTTTTCTCATGTGGGTATTAGATTTCCAGAGTAGGCGCTACGGGGAACCCTCCCTAGCAGATGCTGGATGTTGACGCACCTGTACCGGCTACAGAATGAAGCACGGCCAGGGACTGCGAAACGCAGGGAAGGAAAGCACTGTGGGCTCCGCCCGTACCTGTTTCTGTTCCAAAAGGGGTAGGGCGTCTGTTAAGAGTGTCATCCAGAAAGACCGTGGGGCAATCTGGGAAGTCATCAGGGACAGGAGAAGAGAAGCCGCATCAACAAAACGCTTGTCCCCATATAATCGGTGGAATTCACGATACTTTCCTATTGAGAAAAGAGCTCTGGGTCACCTCTGGCCCTAAACAAGGACAGACAGACCCCATGCCTGCCATTCCACAGAGCAGAGGTTCTCCCAAAGCTGTATGCAGCCAAGCGTGGATTCGAAACATACGCTTTTGAAAGGCCTCCAGCAAAACCCAGGAGAATGTAAGCATTAAAATGGAGTCAAAGGTTATGACAAACTGACTAACCCATGAGTCCACCACTGCTGTAAATAAAAAGCATAAACAGGGTCATAGGGAAAGCCTTCCATATGGTGGAATGCCAACTAAAACACAAAGAATGAGAAAATTGCAGTAGCTACTAAAATTAGTGAGTGAAAGCCTGATGAGGAACGAGACATTACGTAATTCCAAAGTATCTCTCCAAAAATTATTAAGTCCTAGGGAAAGCCCTTGGTGCACAGAGAAGACATCGGGTGGACACCACTTTCACCAAGTGAGCAAAGCAAACCCCACCAACAAGGGCGCACGCTGCCTCGGTGGCATTCCTGCCCCAAACACATAACCTAAATCTGACCAAGAGGAAACATCGGGGGACATTCTTCTACAAGACAGCTGAACTGACTTTTCAAAATGTCATGGTCAGGAAGTACCAAGAAAGGCAGAGGCACTTAAAAAGATATGACAATGAAATTCATGAACCTGCACACAAGAAAGGACACGACTGGGGCAACTGTGAACAGAATGTGGACTGTGAATTGATGAGACTATTGTATCAGCACTGAACCTCAGGATTTTCACAGATGCGGCTCTGTAAGAGAATGTTCTTAGGAAATACATGCTCGAGTATTCATGGAGAAGGGGGAACAGCGTCCCCAGCTTTCAAACTGTTTCCAAAAAACCCAACTGAGAATGATAAATAAGGCAAAATATAAAAGATTCATGAATCTGGGTAAAGTTTATATGAGAGTTCCTTATTCCTTACACTACTTTTGCAACTTTTCTCTAAGTTTCAAATTATCGGAAAATAAAATATTACTGAAAAATACATTTTGCAGAGTCTGGCACACAGGGTTCTATGTGGTTTGGAGTTTGGGCTAAACAGAAAGAAAACACTGGAGAAGTCTAAACAATCCCTCCAATCCCCACAACTGTCCCTCTGTGCCGGAAGCTCAGGAGACAGAGCCCAGAGAGACTCACCCAGGAATGTCAGTCGATCGCTGAGCATCATGGCCGGCCCCAGGTTGTCAATGAGATCCAAATCAGAAAAGCAGCCTCGCTCACAGTAATCCCTGAGGAACCTGCAATGCAAGGCCTGGAGATCAGAGCAGGGGTCCCGGGCCCACCTCTTCAGCCTCCCAACTTCCCAGGAAGCAGGCACTGGCTGAACCCACCTGTCTGATACTAGTGTGGCAAAGGCAGCATCTTTGGCTCGGATGCTCCAGGAGAGGGCGGAGCCCAGGCGATTGTTGCGGACAGCTTTCATGGCTAAGATCTTACAAATGCTGCGGACTTTCCAGGAAGAAAGAGTAAAGGCAAACCTTTCACCCTGCGGTACAAATCGCTCCATTCCTAAATCCGGCTGGGATGGCAGCAGCCTTCCCACCTCCACATAGACTCCAAATACAGCCTGGTCAGCAGAACTGGGAACTCAGGGGTTATAAACTGCCTCCTGACTGGTAACAGTTCTGACCCACCCTGACAGGGCTGGCTTTGTGAGCGGATCTGACGTTAAGGGTGGCAGTAAGATACGTATTGCTCCCCACAGGTCAGCTCTTTCGTTATCTGTCCAGGTGCCAAAAATCCTCTTAGGTTTTTCTCTCAACAGTAAGAAGAGAGGGAGCACACGTCATTCAGCATTTCCTCCCTGTTCTCCCGAAGCCGCCTCTGGTCCTGCGTCCCCGGAGCCAGCCTTAGCTGGCAGCGGTAGGCAAGCTCAGAGCTGACCCGGCCCCAACACGGTGGAGTAAATATGGGAGAAGCAGGCAGGGCGGCTCTGAAAAAGGCAACGTGCTCGACTGCCTCCAGGTTCCCAAGGATCCCCAGGTCACTGTCTCTCCCCAGCCATGGCCCCAGGCCCTCGGCATCCACTGACCGGCCTCTGCCCAGCCGGGCTGACACAGTGCTCACCTTGCTCGGTCATCCGCCGCTGCTCACAGACCCGCAGCACCTTGAGCGCTTTCTGCTCAGTGCTCAGCGGGACGCGCTCGATGTGCATCTCCAGAGAGACTCGGCCCAGCTCAGGGCAGCAGTCAAAGTAATCCACCCCCAGCTGCCACAGGCTGTGAACAAAGGTCAAAAGAGGACAGACACGAGGGCCCGGTGGGTCCAGGTGCCGCCGGGGAGCTCTGGGATAGCCCCCAAGACAGCCCATCTCCAGACCACCGGAGCACTCAGGGACCCAGACTGTGGAGAGCAGAGTCCAAGCTCTGGTGCACACACAGGCTGATGAGCGCCCTACTGTGACCCCCAGGCCGTCCTACCTGTGATGGGCAAACAGCCCCGACGCGTACTCTAGCAGGAGGAACTCTCGCATGTTGGATCCGAAGCTGGAATGGACCACAGCATGAGACCAAGACTCCTGCTCTGTCCCATTCGGGGCCCCTTCTGCAGCCCAACACCTCTTCTAGGGAACTCGGCTCACCCCTCCAGGGCCCGGGTGGTGGGGACAAAAGGATGGGTGTGGCCGTGCACACTTACTAGAGGTTGTGCGACTGGAGGAGTTTGCAGTGATCCAGCAGGTCGGTCAGATGGGCCACAAACCACCAGTTGCTTAGGGCGATACTGCAGGTTCAGAGAGTGAGGCAAGAAGGAAAGTCAGGGTGTGAAGCCACGGCCCACGTGAGGGGGCGTGAGCAGGAACCCCACAAGTCCTTTGCTTACATTGAATGAGGGAAAAAATAAAAGGAATGGGAGGGACAATGAGGAGCCAGAACGAGAGGTTTCTCCTTGCTATGTGGGGACTAACAAGGGACACCCAGGAGTTCAACCCCCAAAGCAGCAGCCAATGCCATGTCTCTATGGGGTATGTTACACAGTGAGAGAACATCCAGGGATCCAATCACATGCAGAGAATGGGGACACAGAATAACGTAGGAAAGACTGGCGGTTTCTGATGCTTGATGAAACACAGAATTCAGAGGAGTATCTTCATTTGCTTTTGGATGGGCTGCTGTTTCTAATTGTATAGCTGTTGATTAGTGTAGTTTGTGAATGTAACTACAGATGGGATTTCATTTTAAAACCCACCTTGTGTTTAGGTACCTATTAATACTTTGTATAAAGAAATTGTTTTTTGTTCAATTATATGACTTATAATTGTATTGTGTACATAATGTGACACACAGTGAAGGTCAGAAGTCCTTCTCCACCCTGGACGGGTAGCTCAATTGGTTAGAGCGTCGTCCTGTTATGCTAAGGTTGTGGGTTCAATCTCCGGTTAGGGCACATACAAGAATCAACCAGTGAATGCACAAATAAGTGGAACAAGAAACTGATGTGTCTTTCTCTCTCTAAAAATTCAACTTAAAAAATTTAAAAATTAAAAAAAAAAAAAATAGATGACATCAGAAATGACCAATCCTAAAGAAAAATAAAATGGGATATAACTGACAAAGTGTAAACTAAGATGTAAAAACAAGTTGTCTCCTCACATATACAGATACGTATCATGGCTAAGATACTCATCCCCGCCCCTCCTAGAGTAAGTTCTATGCAGGAAATTAGCCAAAAGAGAGCGGTTATCTGAGCAGAGGACTGAAGCACAGGGAACCCGCCCCAGGAAAACGAGCGGAAGGACCGTTCCTGAAACAGGAAGCGTCCAGTGAAGGCTGCAAGACGGAGCATAGTAAGCGTGTCTCAGAATATCCCACTTCAGAATAAAGCCCGTGTGACTCACACTTTGAGTTAAGCAGAGGCCCCCTCGCTCAGGGACTTGTGATGGGAAGCCATTAGGACACTAAGCAAGAGAGTGACACGTTTTAAGACTTAAAGGACTATGCGGGCTGTTCTGTGAGCATAGACAACACAGAAACCGGCGACAGAGGCCAGCTGCAGACGATGGCCGGGCCAGGGAAGCGGCTGTGGGTGAGGAGCGGCAGGTGTGGAGTACGTTCTGGATTCAGTGACAGGGCATCTTGATTGGCTGGCCGGTGCTGGGGAGCTCCGTGGACAGTGTGGACTTTGGCAAAAGGTTTTGGGCCCAAATACCCAGGGCTCAGTGTCCTCGTTTGTAAGACAAGCATGAAATAACAGTGCCATCCTCAGAGGTTTGTTGCAAAATGAAATAATCCACACAAGCTCTTACCCTAAAAAATATTAGCCGTGGTCGTCACTACTTCCCACACGGACGGCTGTACTGGCTGTAGGGCTGGCCCCCCCCACCGCTCAGAGTGCTCTTTCTCACATGCAAATTCCACGGCCCAGGGCTGCTGAAAACGCCTAGTGGCCCCCCCATTTTGTAAAATCGAAACTGCTGGGAAGAGCATATTCTGAACTACACAGGCTGTGGATCTTCACACGCACACAACGGAGAACTCTGAGCAGCCTCTACATGACACAGGCGAAGAGCCCTGTCACCCCAAGACGTTCAAGACAGGCTTCATTCACAGCCCTGGAGTGGCCTCTGCTGGAAAGGGAGGAGCTCTGGAGCCTGGAAGACCGGCCATGGTGAAAGCCATCCCCAGAGAAAACAACTGTAACCCTCCAAGGGACTGTCCTGCACTGGGGCTGCTGTCACCCTGTTACCTCACCCACTGTATCGTGCTTTCTGGTGGCTCTACAGCTGTGGACCTTTTGTAAACAGGATGTGAGAGTCTGGCCCTGGCTGGTGTGGCTCAGTGAACTGAGCATTGGCCTGCGAACCAAAGAGTTGCTGGTTCGATCCGCTAGTCAGGACATAGGCCTGGGTAGCGGGCCAGGTCCCCAGTAGGGGGCACGCTAGAGGCAAACACACAATGATGTTTCCCTCTCTTTCTCCCTGCCTTCCCCTCTGTCTAAAAAGAAAATAAATAAAATATTAAAAAAAAAAAAAAGGAGGAGGAGGATATGAAGGTTCATACACTGCATCCTGCAGCCAAGATGAAGGAGGAGGATGTGAAGGTTCATACACTGCATCCTGCAGCCAAGATGATGAACAGGGCTAAAGTTCTGGCAAGAAGATTCTAGACTAGGCATGTATTAAACTGGACATCTTCTTTTGAAGACTTGTTTCCTTTCAGTTCAATGCCCATGGAAGCTGCCACCTTGTCTAGCTCCCTGTTTCTTTTCACTGAGAAAAAGGGACTAGCTTTTAGAGGAAGCTGTAGGCCAGAGGGGAGGCAATGACGCTTGGCGGAGTCCCGACCTCTCCTTTCACCTCTGGGGATAGCAAACACGTGGCCCTCCAGCAGGGGCCTCCACAAGGCCGCACGCTCTGCTTCAGGATCCCTCGAGCCCTTCCGCCCCTTCGGGTCTGATGTAGTTGACGAATGGGACCAGCGGGGACCACTGCAGAAACCTGCACTCCAGTCCTTTAGAAAGGATTCCCCTCGTTCCCCTTACCCAGGGTACTTACGAACCAAGCGACATCACACCCACAGCAGCAAGGCTGCCCTGTGCCCCCAACCCCCCGGCCCAACTCCAGATACACGCTCTCCGCTCCCCAGGGAACCAAGCCTGGGTCTAACCAGTGCAAACCATGAGAAACTTGGTGCTCCCAACGGCCCAAATCCAATCCTTCCCATCCAGGGGGGGCGCATTTCTAAAGCTCTGCTACTCTCTCTCTGAAGACACATTGGGCCTTCCTCCGATTCCTGGGACGAGGTCCTGGGACTTGCTTTTAAGCACCTTTCAGAATGTGGTAGGAAGCAGCTCCCTGATCAGAAAAACCCCAGGCTCCGGGATTTACAGCTAACAAAACCCAGATCCTCTCCTGCTCGCCAGGCAGAGAGGCGGCCAGACTGAGGGACTGTGAGCCGACCTGCCCCCGTGAAACTGGCAGGAAGGAGGGTGAGGCCGTTTTCGGTGTCCTTCGTAACAGCCGCTCCTCGTGAGCGGCGCTTCTTATTTCCTTCTTCCGTCACTGAGTGAGAACAAGGCACTTTCCCTTTTCATTGCCTCTCCTCCTTGTTCTGCTCAAATCTATTTGGTTCCTAAAAGTCCTGATGTGGCTATGAGGCAGCCCGGTGGGAACAGCCCACTGCAGCGACAGACAGTACATTCAGGAATGCCTATTATTTCCAGTTAGAGGCAGAGACACTGACAGAGCTGTAATGACATGTGTGCCCCTTTAAGTCACTCTAACTCCCCCATGCAGATGCCCCCACACCTGCCACCAGCTGAGTCCTGTGCGTCATCTTCCAGCGCCAACTAAAGTCTCTATATTTTACAGTTCTCTAAAAAAAGTATTGACACAAACCAGTTTCTCCAAATCTGGGATAATTTTCTTGAAGCCCTGGCTTTCTCTTGGCCAAAACAAGAAAAGCACATTGCAGGAGGGGAAACCCTTCTCAAAGGCCAGATCTACTGAAATCCATTCAGCAGGACGCAGTGAACTGATGCCTGAGCAAGGCCGTTCGCTGCCATTCCTGCTTTCTCCCTTCTGGGGGTCTTCGGTGCGACACCCACTTGTCTAGGCTGCGCAGAAGGCAAGGTAAATTCTTTCTGACTTGCTATACACAGGAACCTCTGCCAAGCTTTACCGCTGATTACGCCCGACAGTCCCTCTCCTGCCTTGCTGAAGGTCCAGCACAGCGATCAGACACCCCCGAGGGGCGGCTGCACAATACCTGCTCTGAACAGACCCGGCCAGGAGCCCCATGGCGTGGGAGCCCTCCACTCATCAGAGTGAGACTGCCGAGAAGAGCCGTCCCTTAAGGGGGCTGCATGTCCGTCACATTCCAAGTCATAGGCAGCCCTTTCTGGATTTTCAATATCAAGGTAATTACTGCCATGTTATTTTGAGTAAACATCCCTGAAGTAAAAACTGTCACGAACACGGGAGCCCTCAGGCATCTGGAAGATGCCCAAGCTGGTCCGAGAGAAGCCATTACCTACCTACAGATGGCTGGGGAAGGGAGGAGGAATGTGGAAGAAGGTTAAGACACCAGCAAGAAGGGACAGGGTGTTCTGGAAAAGGATGGTAGTGAGAGTCACACAACTCTGTCAATGTGCTTAATGCCACTGAATCCCACACCTAAAGATGGGGCAGGTGGTGCAGCAGGTCTCACCTGCATTCCTTGATCACCTGGTGGATGTCAAACTCGAAGGCCGCCATCAGGATGTTGTCCAGGGGTTCTGGGCTGCTCTCACCTCCCAGAAACAGGTCAAGACTGGACTGTGGAAAGGTGGTGACCCACTCAGTCTCTGGACAGAAGTAGAGACTCAAGGGGGCTGGCAGGGCTGCTACAGAGGGAACCCTGGAGAAGGGCGATGGGTCCTTCAAATAGGTCCAAAGGAAAGCCCCTTCCAGTTCTCCATGGAGGTTCAACTCAAAGAGGCCACACACTGAAAAGGAGCCCCTAGGGAGCAGCACCCCAGGACCCCGACTCCCCACCCCCACCCCCCAGAGCTCAGGCTCACCTGGGCATAGAAGTGCAGGTCCATGGGCTTGACTGTGGGCTGAGAGTACAGCAGCCTGGTCACTAGGAAGTGATACCAGTTACTCAGGTGTTCCTTCTGCTCCAACAAGGCCGCTTCATCTCCCAGCATGATCTGAGGACAGAGACGTGTGCCCTGAGCTCCGGGGGAATGCTCCCTAATTCCCCTGATCGCCACGAGGGCACCTGAAAGCTCCCTCCTTTCCTGCAGAGAATGGACAGCCCTGGCCAGGGAGGGCCAGGTTTCTGCCATGACTGGACCGGATGCCAAACGCCTTAAGGGAAGCCACCTTGGACCCAACCTGGACTTGGCTTCCCGCACCTTGCAGAGAGACTCCAGGTGAGGACTGGAGGCGAATGTGCCGTCCTGGAGGTGTCGCTCACATTCCTCGTGCCAGTGCTGCCACTTGAGCTCCAGCTCTGTCAGGGTCTGCGTGTTGCCAGGCTGAGGGAGAGATGCAGTGAGACGCCATCACCGCATAAACCCCTTATGCTTAAGAAATGAACCCGTTTCCCAGGAGGCAGCAGGGCAGGGCTGCTCCCACGTACGCTGAGAATGGGCATTGTCCTCATCAGGTCCCCCAGGATTCGGCACATGCCTGCAGAGGTGGGGTTGGCGTCGGCTTCCTTGCAGAGCATCTGTCGGGCCTCATCCAACCGGCCCTGCAGCACCAAGATGGTCACCTATGGGGACACCCGAGAACATGAGCATTTGCAGGAGGCATAGAAGCCATCCCCTCAAGCCCCGCGTTGGCTTCCTAGCCTGGGGGAAGCGTAATGGTTCCCACCCTCCAGAGATAACCTAGCTCATCCAAGTCTCAAACTGACATAGCCTCTTGCAGATTGTGACCAACTTTAAAAAAAGAAATGAAGTAGAAAATAGCAAAGGACATCAAATAAATTATTGGTTCATAAAAGTTTCAAACACACACACACTTGATACAAATACAGTACTTTTTTTTTTTTAACTTACTTATTTTTAGAGGGGAAAGGATGGAGAGAAACATCCATCGGTTGCCTTTTGTTGCCTTTTGGACGCAACCTGGCCTGCCACCCAGGTATGTGCCCTAACTGGGAATCAAACCAACAACCTTCTGGTTTGCAGGCTGGTGCTCAATCCACTGAGCCACACCAGCCAGGGCTCAATCCTCTTCATTCAGAGTCCATATCTGTACATCTGCCTACTTGCTAAAATTTATCTGTAACCCCAGAATCATTATTGGAGGGGCCGTCACCATCATTTGTGGACAAGTGCAGGGCAGCAAAAAAGTGGAGTCATTTGATGCACCTGCTCCCAGCCAAGCGAACAAGGCAGCGCTCTGCCTTCTCGTATCAGTTCTCACACCAAACAGTATCTTACTCGCAATCTATTTAGTGCCAGGTTTTCTTGCCGGGAAACGCAGCTGGTTAGTGTCATGCCAATACCCCAAGGTTGCAGGTTTGATCCCCGGTCAGGGCACGTACAAGAGTCAACCAATGATGCATCAGTAAGTGGAACAGCAAACAGATGTGTCTATCTCTCCCTTCCTCTAAAATCAGTTTTTTAAAAAAGGACTAGAACAGGAGCTCTTCACTGTATCTGTCAGCTACTTTACACACAATTATGTCCTTTAACTAGTTTAATTATAACAGCCCTATGAGTGGGTGGGTAGGTGTTGTTATCGCCCTTGTACAAATCAGGGAACTGAAGGCTGTGAAGTAACTCATTCACGACCTCACAGCCAGGAAGAGGCAGAGCTGGAATGAACGCTAACCCTGGCGGTTTGGCGCCACAGGCCGTGGTGCTCTGCTGGGCCACCTCCCCAAGAGCTGAAGTCCTTGTGACAGCCCAGGAGGCCCCCTCGACCTGGCCCTGTACCCTCCCTGCCCGTAACTCCCCGACTCCCCCCAGCCCGCCCCCACCGCTCCCGGCTCCTGGCCTCCGTGCCGCCGCTTGTCCGGCACGGAGCCTTTACAGGCCTCGCTGCTGGGATGCTTTCTCCCCCACCAGCCCCCAACCTCCTTCAGGTCTCTACTCGGGAACTGGGCCTTTCCACTCCCCCTGCTCTTAAAGCCCCAGTTACCTCCCTCGCTCTATTTCTCTCCGTGGCACTTCACTGTTAGACGCGCTACATGCTTCACTCGTTTCTGTATTTATTCCCTGTCTCCCTACGCAGGACATAAGCTCTATAAACAACAGCATGACCCGCTCTGCTCACGGTGGTTTTCTCAGCCTTGCAAAGAGTAGCCCTCAATAAAATCTCAGTGAATGAACGAATCGGGGACTCAAAATCTGGGCCCAACACCTCCTGGGCAAAGGCTCCCCTCTTAGCTGCACAGATCTCCTGGACCAAAAGGCCCAAAAATAGTCTCAAAGGCAACAACTCTTGACCTGAATTCCAGGTTTTACAAGCCTAATCAACTTTCCATTATTCAGGTCAACCAGCAACCCCTGCCCTGCTCCCTCCCATTGGGTCAGTAGAGGCGAATGGAGAGACAGAGCAGTGCACACCCCCCAGGCACACACGGTGACTTCCAAACTGATAACCCGAAATGACTTTGGGATCATCAATCACTCTGCTTAACAGCTTTATACAGTTATAATTTACACACTATAAACATTCACCTATTTAAGTGTATAACTCCCTGGCTACGTGCCTCAGTGGATTGAGCGCCGGCCTGCAAACCAAATGGTCGCTGGTTCAATTCCCAGTCAGGGTACATGCCTGGGTTACGGGCCAGGTCCCCAGTAGGGGGCGCATGAGAGGCAACCACACGTTGATGTTTCTCTTTCCCCCTCCCGAACCCTGATTAAAAATAAATAAAATCTAAAAAAAAACCACCTGTATAATTCAACAAGTAATAGTAAGTTTGCCAAGCTGTGCACCATCACAATCATTTTAGAACATTTCTCAAAATCACCCCTCAAGTTCATTTACATCAATGCCCCACCCCTAGCCGCTATCATTGGTTTTATGTTATTTTCTTGTGTTCTCTCCCTTAGATCCACAAAGGAGCCAAATTTCCCTTCTCACCGGAAAGTCTACAAAGCACCACTTTTCTTACGTGGTAACCTAGTTCTAAACTAGGGTGTCTCCATGACACAGAGAACCTGGCCACATACACGCAGGCTCGGCAAGCAAACCTCTGACCTGCCGGCGAGCACCGGGAAAACAGAACGTGAGGTGTCAGACAGGGAGGCCCAGCCTGCCTGGGGTCCTTACCAACTTCCAGAAGCTCTCATGTTTGCTTGGATTCTCACTGCCCAGAACATCTGCCAACACACTGTCCACCTCACACACATGCAGTCGGACCCAGTCAAGGAGGTGGAGGAGAAGCGGGCCAGCTGGGGGAAGAGAGGAAAAGACGATTGTCACATGGCACACACAAAACCTCGGCTTCATGTGCAGCAAATTCCACTTCCCTACAGTATAGAGACTGTAGGGCAGACAAGCTCTGCAGGAAGTAGTTATGCCTCTTAAATGAGCACACGTGAGGTCCTGAATAAAGGACTGTACCAGCAAATGGATTTCTATGGACCACCTCCTCTGTGTCGGGCAGTAACACCTCTCAGTAAGTCCTGGAAAGGACTACCCATGCCCCACGCCTCCAGGCTCTTTGTGATTATTAAACTCAATGGCTAAATAAGTAGTGGTCATTAGGAACGGGTGCTGATTAGGTGCTGGGTATGCAATAAAAAATAGTGACAGCCCTCAAAAATCTACTGGAAGAGACGGGCACGCAACCAACTAATTTTACTTCAAGTTGCTCAGTAGTTTATTAAGAGAATGGATAAATAACTATGACTGCACAGAGATTATTAATACTCTTTTACGGATAAGAGCAAACACAGACCATTAAAAGAATGCAAAAAAGCCTGTAGCAATTCCACAGAGAGCCCACTCAAGCCAGCATACTGTACTGACTATAACTTAAGAACAGAATAATCTGAAGTAGATAGTTAATGCACAGTGTTGTCACTGTCCCAGTCATAAACAGAATTCTCAAAGTGACTTTGCCTCCCACAGCCTAACCCCTCCTTCCATGACTAAAACTTCATTTTCCCCTTTTTATTTAGTTTAGAGAGAAAGGGAAGCAGAGGGAGGAAGAAACACAGATTTATTGTTCCACTTATTCATGCATTCATTGGTTGCTTTTTTTTTTTTTTAAGATTTACTTATTTTTAGACGGAAGGGAGGGAGGGAGAGAAACATCAATGTGTGGTTGCCTCTTGCACACCCCCTACTGGGGACCAGGTACTCAACCCAGGCATGCGCCCTGACTGGGAATCGAACCAGCGACCCCTTGGTTTGCAGGCTGGTGTTCAATCCCCTGAGCCACACCAGGCAGGGCTCATTGGTTGCTTCTTGTATGTGCCCTGACTGGAGATAGAACTCACAATCCTAGCCTATCGGGGTGAAGCTGTAATCAACTGAGCTACACAGACAGGGCTTTATTATTATTTTCCTCTCTCCCTCTCTCTCTCCTTCCTTTCTCTCGCTCCCTTCCTTCACAGCAGAACTCCAATGTCTTGCACTTCTGCGAGCAGTGTGACACCAAGGCGCCGACAGGGTTAGCTCCTCTTGCGGGTCATGAGGAAGAAATATGTGTCTCTGCCTCAGCTCCTCCGGAAACTTGCTGCATCTTGACCAGTCCAGGGTACACATACCGACACACTAGTTCACACACTAGTTCAATGTGTTTTCTTGGTATTTTTCAAGAGTCACCTGCCTAACACTTTAGGTTTCTGGAAGACATTCTATCTGATTCTTTTTGCAGCACCTGACAAAGTGACAGGCTTCTCGGCTGTCATGCGATGCTTTCTGATGGCTGTGCTGATGAAGAGAGAACTCTAGACAACCAAACACTCAACACAGCACATAGGAAAGACAGAGGAAAGGCAGGGGACACCTCTGACGCTGTGACGGAGAGAGTCCGTGCTCACCTGGGGCTACTTCAATAAAAAGAATCTCACAAAGGTTCCAAATGAGCTCCATTGCTGATAAGATGGAAATCTAAAGAGGAAGCAGAGACATTTTGACTGAAAACATTCCTAGGACTTACTCTTAGAACAAAGGAACAGAGCAGAGTCTGGGCCCTATGACGGTCCGCGTACTGAGAACCGCGTACTGAGAACCACTGGGGCAGGGTTTCCCACAGCCAGCGGGAGAATTTCAGGGGGTGGAGCATGAACTAACCTTTTTTATTTTAATGGTTATGGTCCTAGTTTAATGTGCATTAGAAAAAGAATAATAACTAGCTCATCACCCCCATGATCTTGATGAATACTGTCTTCTATTTGACGCAATGTGGTTAGGATTTATATTTCCCATAAGATCTGAAAACTCTTACAAATATTTAGCAAGTACATACTTTGTTTCAATATGCTGGGCCTTGAAGGGGCACCAGGAAGTTTAAGGCCATCTGTACTACCCCAAGGAGCTGCCTGTCTACTTGGGAAGAACAGAGTTCTGCAAAAAAGTGATTGCGAAATCGCCCCAGGTGGGTGCCGAGGTCACAGAAAGTTGTAACAGCGCCAGCCACCGTGAAGGCAGATAGACTCACCTGACTGCTGAACTGGTGTCCAGTGGCTGGGTCTTTAGCAGCAACTAACAAAACAAAAACCATTTTAAGTGAGCAATGGAACTTTCAGTCTTATTGTTATAACTTCACATAACAGATTCTGAGGCTTGTGCCTTTGTTTCTTCTAAGAACCACTCGTTTTCCCCATAGATTTTTTAAAAAATGCTTAAGACTAATGATTCTCAAACCAAGACCCTGAAGTTAAGAGCAGCCACATTTAACTGCAATGCAGTAAATACAGAGACCACCATGTTACATAAGACTACCTAGCACCTGGAAGCCACAGTGTTGCCAGGGTTATGGCGACTTTCAATCATCAAGGTCAAAGACCTGAGGATGCAAATTTCAAATATCCTTAATGTGGTCCTTTTACCCTTATACCTGTCAACTCTGTATGTTCTAGCTTGGGAAGCATACTCGGGATGACTGACGAAAAAATTAAGATACGAAAGTAAGAGTTTTGAACTGGAATGCCAATCAGATTTTACCTCGTGGTACTGTATCCAGATAAATACTTCAATTACTATTACATATACACGTACGCACACAAAATCCTTACTTGCGACCTGGTGCATTTCCTCCATGCATGCTCTTATGACTGATCGATAGTTTTTACTCACTCGAACCAATCTACAAAAAAATCGAAGTGACATACAAGATGAGCTTGAAACATCTTGTGGTAACAGAAAGATAGAATAGGTGATAGGAGCTTGCTGAAAGACAGGAGCCAAATTGAAGGAGCTTCTAATGGCCAAAGCAGGAAGAGTTGAGCAACAAAATAAATAAAATACAATGTAACACTTGGAATAGAATAAAATAAGTATCCATGAGTCCATATTGATACTATTGCAGATAAGACCCACTGATAGACACTAAAATCAGTGGTTGAAAATTTGAGAAGACCTGCATAGTCTTTTATTTTTTTTAAGATTTTATTTATTTTCAGAGTAGGGGAGGGAGGGAGCAAGGATGAGAAACACTGATGTGAGAGAAACATCGATCAGTTGCCTCTCAAATTTGCCCTGACTGGAACTGAATCCGCAACCCAGGCATGTGCCCTGACCAGGAATCAAACCGTGACATTTTGCTCTGTAGGGCAATGCCCAACCAACTAATTGCCCAACCAACTAAGCCTGAACCACACTGGTCACGGCAGATCTGCATAGCCTGAAAAGCTTCTCCCCCAAATACCTTAACTTTATAGTGAAGAAACCCAGTAGAAACCACAGTAACCAAGTGATCAAGGTCAACCTCACCAGTGAGAATAAAACATCCCCACCATGAACCCCATGGTAAGATGTGCTGAGAAGGACAGATCATTACATTGGTATTCTTGCTAAAAATCCCTAACCTTTGTCCAATCAGCAGAAAATAGCAGAAAAACCAAAACTGAGGAGCAGTCTCCAAAATAATTGGTCAATATTTTTCGAAAGTGTCACAGTCATGAAAGAGGCTAAGAGAAAAAACTAAATGCAACCTTGCCCTGGTTGGTGTGGCTCAGTGGATTGAGTGCCGGCCTGCTAACCAAAAGGTCACCAGTTCGATTCCAGGTCAGGGCACATGCCTGGGTTGCAGGGCACAGGCCAGGTCCCCATTGGGGGCATGTAAGAGGCAACCTATCGATGTGTCTCTTGCACATCCGTGTTTCTCTTCCTCTCCTTCTCCCTCCCAGAGGCGGATTAAGGTCGGTTGAGGCCACGGGTGCAGAAGAAAATGTTGGGCCCCTTAAAAAAAAGAGAGAGAGACAGGGAAAATAAAAACACATGCTTTCAGAAGTCGAGGCCCAGGGCGTGCGCCTGGTGCGCCCGCCATTAAATCCACCTCTGCTCCCTCCCTTTCCCTCTCTAAAAATAAATAAAATCTTTAAAAAATATGTACATAAAAATATTTTTAAAATAAAATAATAAAATAAAGTTAAAATAAATTTAAAAAATAAAATCATAAGAAACTAAATGCAACTTCATTTAATTACAAAAGAGAAATTGCTAAAATTCCAATAAAGTCCTTAGATTACCATATCACATCAGTGTTTAAATAACAGTAAGATGGTTATGTAAGACATTAACATTAGGAAAGCTGTGTGAGGCACGTACACAAATCTATTATTTTGTACCTTTTCTGAGTCTAAAATTAGTCCAAAATAA
This sequence comes from Mormoops blainvillei, assembly GCA_004026545.1. Classification (NCBI taxonomy): domain Eukaryota; kingdom Metazoa; phylum Chordata; class Mammalia; order Chiroptera; family Mormoopidae; genus Mormoops; species Mormoops blainvillei. The sequence continues at coordinate 163,076 of PVJD01000653.1, forward strand.
AGTTCTTTTTTTTTTTTTTAATGACAGAACAAAACAAAGATCTACGAGAAGGCAACGGGTTGTTAATTTTTAGCAAGAAAAAGATCAGTTCCAGATGAAAAGACCTGAAGATTACCTACTGGCTCCGTTTAAAGATGAACAGTAGCTGCGCTCCGCACCTGGCTGACAGAGCCAGCGGGGGAAGCACTCCGCCTGCACGATCCCACCCGACCCCCACTGCACCCCCTTTCAGTCACGGTTCACCAGCCGGAAACGAGGTGATATGCTGGCTCCCGTGCACGGAACAGGAATTACCACTCCATCGTGAAGACACTCACACATTCATTCAGTCGTTCAGCAACACTTTCCAGCACCTACTACACAGATGCACAAGGATGGGTGGAGCGGCGGGCCCACACAAATAGGACTGCGTCCTCACTGTCAGCGAATGACAGGATGTTTGACATGTTTTTTTCATATAACTGGTAATAGGTTTCCCTGAATTACCAATATTCTGTACCAGAGCTTCTTGAAACCAGTGATCTCTTACACACACGCACACGCGTGCACAGACTCAGGTATCTCTAGGACATGCTTCATTTCTAAAATGATTATCAAAAAAGTAAAATACTGTGATATTGTATGTATGTCTGATTCTTTCTCCCTAGTTAGTTTCTGACACACAGCTCCTAAAACCTTTGTAAATTCCTAAGTGGTAAGAGTACTGAAAGCATCTTTAGCTCTAATGAGGTCACTCCTGGACTCCAAGTTGGGGCTGGTTCCCAGAAAGACTAAGCGATGGTTACAAGCTTCAAATGTCTCCAGACCCCCTCTGCAGAGACGGGAGAGGGCTGAAAAGGATCAATCATGAGGAAGCCTCCCTAGAATCCCAATAATACGGGGTTTGGAAAGCTTCCAGTTGGACAGACACATCCCAGTTCCAGAGGGACTCTTTTTCTTGGGACACCCCCAGGCCTCGCCATATGCATCTCTTCACTTGGCTATTAGTCTGTATCCTTTATCATATCTTTTAATAAACTGATAAACCTAAGTGTTTCCCTTAGTTCTGGAAGCCATTCTAGCGTATGAATCAGACCCAAGGGGGCCGGGGAAACCTGATTTGTACCTGGGGACCCACTACCTGCAATTGGCATCTGAGGAGCTGAGCAGTCTCTTGGGGCTGAGCCCTTAGCCTACAGAAAATGCACTGTCTTCAGATAGACAGTGTCAGAATTTAGTTAAATTATGATGGGATGGGGTCCAGCGTGGAGGGGATAAAAGGAAGAAAAAAATGAGACAATGGTAATAGTATAATCAATAAAATATACAAAAAAAAAGTAAAATTACAGGACACCCAACTATGCAGGACACAGAACTACTTGGTGGGGGGAAAACCCATACACACCCGGTGGCCAAAGTGTTGCGAGTGTGGCAGTGCTGTGAGGGTACAGAAGACACAGCGGAAGAGGGGAAATGGGGGGTTTTCAATACAGATACCACTACTGCCCATGCCTAACCATGTGAGTGGACACTGATTAAAACCTAACACAAGGCTCCCAAACTCTATTGTGCTTAAGACTCACCTGGAGATTTTAGGACCCACCCCCAGAAATTTTGATTTTGATGATCTGAGCTGGGGCCAGAAGTCTGCAGTTAGCAAGTACCTGTCACTGGTGCGGTTAACTCATGCACCCGCATCTCAAATAACCCGAGCTATAAACAGGACAGGAGTGTTCCAGTCTTTTGCTCCCTCCCGCCCCCCGCCAAAACAAATGCCTTGATAATAATTCTTGAAAAACAAAACAGGAAAAAATACAATAACGATTAAATTTAAAAATTCATTTTGATATTAATTTCAAAATCTACCAATAGTGGGACCTGACTCAATGACTCTCAGACACCTATTTGGCCTACATTTTCTTCTTTGGAGAGTAAATGAGAAGGAATACAAACGAAGAAAATGTATCGAGCCAGCAAGTCAATCAATGACATTTACACATCCCCTGTAAGACATTTCAGCCACGTACACTGCCCAGTACGGAGGCAACAAAGAAGGACCAGGCGTCCCTCACCGCTCTAGGAGACGCACCCATCATGCCAACGGACAAGAATGTGTTTCGTTTGGCTTCTCACGACAGTTTACAACGACAGTTTAGTCGTGCACTTCAACACCGATCAGCAGCCTACTTACTGGGCTTTCCTGGATTTTCCAGGTAAGTCTTCTTCAATTCTCTGGAGGCCCACAAAGATTCCATGGGATTCATTGAAAAGTTTCCTCAAGATTTGAGAGTAAATATCTATATCCTTCCGGATGATAAAGATAAAGGGGCAGCCTGGCAATGTCTCTGATTTTCCTGAAACAAAGTAGAAAAAAAAAAGTTAACATCCATCACAACCACCTTTATGAAAGAGCCCACTATAAAATTTTTGAGTATCTAATTACAAAAGCTTTAGCTTTTTGCTACTGATTCCACTTATTTAAAATGATATAAATTATAATTTATCGATTATCCACACATGAATTTTTTAAATAAACGTTTATTCTGACTTAACACCTCAACTTACTAGAATATTCTGAAACTACCTTTTCACCTCTATCACTTGAACGCTACTGAAAAAAGTATACTAATTTAATATTAGTCTATGTAAAACTTGATAAATAAGATAAACCTATAGCCAAAGTATTATATAAACTCTACGTCAAACAAAATTTTTTAAATATTACTTTTAATCCTCACCAGGATATTTTTTCATTGCTTTTAGAGAGAAAGGAAGGGAAGGAGAAAGACAGAGAGAGAGAGAAAAACACTGATCGGTTGCCTTCTTCGGCCGCCTTCTTCGATGTGCCTCAGCTGGGGATTGAACCCGTAACCTGGGTATGTGCCCTGACTGGAATCGATCCCATGACCTTTCAGTCTGTGGGACAATGCTCCACGTGAGCCACCTGGCCAGGGCTGAAAACTCTTCTTTAATACCAGGAAGGCTACTGTTAATTTTTCTAACCTGCACTCAGCATCTGTCAGGTCTCATAAATCAATGAAAATCTTAAACAGCTAAAGTTTCGAAAATGGTCCAACATAAGTTCAACTGTATCACGCCTCAGCTAATCAAATCTGGGAGAATAAAGGGAAGCAAACAACAATAAAATGTGCCAAAACACATAATCTGGAAGAAAAAATAATACCAACTACCTTTTTTGTTGAAGGAGGTTTCACACACCAGCATCTCCCCTGGGCCCCAGTCAAAACACATTTGCTTCTTCTTGGAATTCACCCCTGGGATTGACTAGTGAAAAATAAGGCACAGAAACTGTTATTCTTACTGAAGGCTTTGCTTTCAAATGGTCTGCAGGTATTGTACAACCCTCGCAATCAGTGGTCATGAATGTTAAGGGCTTCTCTATGCACACAGCTGCAGGTGGTTCAGATCCGCCCCGTCTACCGGACCACGAGTAAGCAAGCGAGTCTGCTGAGCACCTCAACCCCGCCTGCCACTTCTCAAGTGTTGATAAAAAGGAAAGTTACGCCTTAACCAATTATTATACAGTAATGCAGTGATCTGTAGTTTAGAAAAAGGGAAATTAAAAAAAAGGAATAGCACTGTTACTCACTGAAAACAGACCTCCAATCCCATAGCTTCTATGCCGTCTCTTTGAAAATGACACTCGATTTTTCTCAGATCAGTCTCTTTCAGCTTCACACCTTCAACTGCCTGATCTACACCTTTATGGATTATCTAACCTCTAGAGTTCTAACTACAACATCGAGAGCCAAAAAAAGAATCCTTTTTTCTTTTAAAGAACTCAACGCTCATCCCCAAGACTCATACCACTCCCTCGCTGGGACAAAGCCTCCCCCAACTGGTAGGAGTCATCCTTGATCCTTCTCCTTCCCTCTCCAACTGTGTCCTATCTGTCCACACACATCCATTCTACTCTGAAATAGGCCTGAATCCAACCACTTAACCACTTCTGCCAGTGTAATCTAAGCTGCCATCAACTCGTGTGGACCACCGCAGGAGCATTTCTCAGTGTCTGAAATGATTCTCCGACATGGTTATTATGTGCCCTGTAAACAGATGAAAGTTCACAAGGGCAGGGACCTCTAGGATTCTCATTCACTGCCTAGAAGTGACCCTGGCACAAAGCTGACACCTGATAAATATCTTTGGCAGACAATGATTTTGGCTGGCAACAGTCTTGTCTAAAGACAAGTGCATTCAGTTCTTAGGAAGGACGAATGCAGTCACTGAACAATGAAGCAATGCTTATTAAGCCTTTTTCTGTGCTGGGCTCTAAGGATACAGCAATGTGTACTACAGTCTCTGACCTCCCAAAGCTAGTGGTCTACCAAGGAAGGCCAATAAACAAGCAGGCAGTAAGAAAACTGGAGATAGGTTAAGACAGATACACACAGGAGAGGATCTGTTTTAGCGGTCTTTTCTTTTTTTTAAAGATTTTATTTGTTTGTTTTCAGAAAGAGGGGGAAGGAGGGAGAAAGAGAGGGAGAGAAGTATCATTGCCTCTCACATAGCCTGCAACCCACCTTGTGCCCTGGTTGGGAACTGAACTAGTGACCTTACAGTTTGCAGACCAGCACTCAATCCACTGAGGTATACAAGCCAGGGCTGTTTTAGCAGAGTCTTACTGGATGAGTAGGCCAGGCAAGGGGGAAGCATTATACACAACGGCATTGGAATAAATGGGTCCCACATGCAAAAATAAACCTCGTACACAGATAAAAATTCACTAAAAATTAGTCAGAAACAAACGTAGAGCAAAATCTACAAAACTTTAAAAGTATAGTAGAAAATCTTTCTAACCTAAAGTAAACAAAGATACTATATAGAACACAAAAAGTATAAGTTCTAGAAGAAAAACCCATTGATAAATTGGCCTTCATCAAAATTTAAAACTTTTGCTCTTCAAAAGATACTGTTAAGAAAATGAAAAAGCAAGCCACAGGGTGGGAAAAAATACCTGGGAAACATATTTGATATCTAGGACATATAAAGAGCTCTAAAATTTAATAAAATAACCCAGTAATAAAATGTGCAAAAGATTTTAACACGCACTTCACCAAAAACATACAAACAACATATAAGCACATTAAAAGATGCTCAATCTTTCATCATTAGAAAAACACAAATCAAAATAATGTGCTACCACCATATACCCACTAGAATGGCAACAGCTAAAATTCAAAGACACCATTCAAAGAACTTGATGAGGCTGTGGAAACACTAGAACGCTCACACTCTGCTGGTGCCAAAAAAAAAGTATAAGCATGGTATAAGCATGTTGGAGAAGTGACTATTTCAGCTAAATATGCATCTCTCTGTCCCACTAACCAGCAATTCCACGTCTAGATATTTATCTGAAAATAAACAAAAAAAGACAAGAAAAACTGTAACTTACATTTCTTAGGAGCCCTTGAACCAAAAAACCACTGGTCTAGAGAAACTACTCTAGATTATTCTTTCTATTTTGAACCTACACTTAAATATCCTAGAATCTGCTAACTGGCCTTCGTGTTCCCGGATAACAGGAAGCAGCTATGTGAAGAGCAGGCACAATCGCCATGAAGGGTGACTTCATGGTATCCAGGATTTTTCCATCAGCGTGAGAGTGTTTACAGTAAGCCCAAAATGCAGTTTAACACTCAAATACAGGCGTGACGGAGTTTAAATGTGCAGAGTTCAGGTTCAAACACTAGACTAGAGAGTTCTGCCAAGGTAATGACCCTCTGTGAGGCTGTGCCTACCAGGCCAGCCAGTTTCCTACCTGGTCTTCCCAACACCAATATAGAGCTGGGTTATCACAAGTCAATTCATCACTACTGGAATCAAAATAAATCTTAGGTCATCTTCATTCCATTTGTAAATGCATTGCTCATTATCTTGCCTCAATATCAAAGGAGTGGTTCTCCAAGGTAGCACGGGGCACTGGGGAGGTTTCCCCATCCAAAGATTCTGACATCGTGGAGGGAGGAAAGTTTGAAAAAGTTCCGGTCATTCTGATAGTCAGTTTTTTTCTTCCCGCAAACACTGACATAGTCCTTGATGGATATTTCCTATTTAAAGTACTTTATATACGACTGAAATTCAAAGCCTACTCTACAGTAAGCCTGATAGAGCAAAACCACCCAAGTTAACTGCTACTTAATATCTCATGCCTTGTTTTGTCCTGTTAGGTTTGAAATTACTATTTTCACATTTTTGTTTTTGTCAGATACTGCTTTGCAATGTAATGGCTTTTGCTGAAAACTGCAGACATCTCAAATTTCTAAAAAGCAAAAACACAGCGTCAGGCAACCCGCAGTTTAGCGGGGTTTATAGGTTATGAAGAGCTAAGAGGTGCAGAATAAGCCTATTTGACCTACTCAAGGAGGTCAGGAAAGGCTTTCTAAAGCAAAGGCCGCTGGCGCTAGCATTTGAAAAATGAGCCAGAGATAAGAGAAGAGCATTCCAGGCTGGGGGAACAGCAGGTACCTCGTATCTAGAACATCACAGATCAGCAACACGACATACTCTCTTAAAGAGTTCAGTTAAAATGGAAAGCAAACAGAGCAATAAAAACAGAACTAGTCTCCAGAGGGAATAAGTAACATTTAGCAAACCTTGGGCAAGCACAGCACGACAAACACAAGCCAAGCTCACGGCGCTGCGACATGAAGCTTAGTTCGACTGCAAGAAGAAAGCCCTAATTCTTTAGTCCGAGCGCGCTCGTTAAGAGCATCAGCCCAACGGGAAAAGGGAGGGAAGCAGAAAGGAGGGAAGAGAAAGGATGGAGAGGGACGGAGTGAGGCCTGTGGGGCTAGGTCTTCTGAGTACACAAAGCAGCAGAAACCCAGCGACCACTGAGACCCTAACACGACCACTAGTTAAAGTAACCTTCCGATAGTGGCCATTGAGTCGAAAGAAGGGGACGGACGCCTCGCGGGCGGCAGGGAGATAGACAACCCTGCAGTGACGAAGCAGACTCAATCCTTGGACTGCGAGGGCAAAGCCTAAAGGCGCTTTGGGGTGCCCTTACAGTGACTACCGGCTCGCCATCAAGATCCTCCATAGCGCCGCGCCTCAGCCGCCTGGAATGCACAAGGTCCCCAAAGCTCGCGGCTTAGACCTCCCGCTCCGAGCCAGCTGCAACAGAGGACCCCCTCCCGAGCGCCTCTTGCACTGCCTGCAGACCCAAATCCCTAACAATGCAAGGGCCTCTCCTCTCGGCCACGACCACCCCTCTGTGGCATTCTACACGTGTCCTTTCTCCCTGGCCTCGACAATACGTCAGGGAGAATAGCAGAACAGCAGTACATCCTAAGAGCGACCCTTCTGCCAGGTCAGGCGCCACTGAGGACAGACCCGCGCCGGACAGGGAGAAGGCCCCCGGAGACGGCGGGAGCGGTGGCGGTGCGGCAGTGCGGCTGCGCGGCTGCGCGTGCGCCGGCCAGCCGCTGTTGGGCGAGACCTGGGCCTGGGTGGGGCTTGAGCAAACCACTGCCATTCACGGCCCAGGGTTTTTTCGCCCCTTGTTTGTCTGCAGGTTAACGTCGTCGCGGCCACTTCTCTAAGCGGTGTCCAGGGCAAGGGAGCCCCTTCCTTGGTCCCCGTCGGCTCACTGGTTTGTGTACGAAGGCAGTCGCTGCTAACCCTTACCCGAAAACCTCCAGAGGCATGCGGACAAAATTGGTGCAGCTGAAGCAACTGTGAAATCGAGATAGCGCGACTTGGTTAATTAAATACAAATACCGGTAACTGGTTTGTTACCTCACCAAAGAAAAGAAGGGGAAAAAAAAGGGAACTCTGGGTCTTGTTAATGGAAAACTCAGAAGTGCCCTAAGATCATAAAGGAGTTACTTATTTTGTTAATGCCACATTTACAAATACGTATACGAGGAAGAGAATAGTGCTGGTTCTAAATTCCCGAATAAGCAACTTTTTGTAACTAACTAAAGATAATTGAAAATTTAAAAGTAAGCCTTAAGAAACGGTGAGAAACAGTGCCTGAAAATGTAGCAACTTCTTTTATTTAAGTAAGATTTGATCTGAAAACATAAATTGGGGAAACAGTTCGTTTCGTAGGATTACTCTGAACGACCTATTTCAATTAGTGGAAGTAAGATGACTTGGAGTGATAAGGAAAATCTTGTCACCCCAACAGTTTGTTCTTTTGAGGCACAAATTGTTAAGGAGGGAAAATCCTGTGGCTATCACAGTTTCATCCAAATCCCTGCCTCTTGAGAAGCCATCCACAGGGTGAAATTTAATGTGATTTTGCACAAAACTTCACATTTTGCCTTCTGTGTTTTGCTGTATTTCCCAAATGTTTCAGGAATTTCACTGGTCTGAGTATTTCTGACACCAGTGGTGGGGCTATGAAGTATAAGAAATTATGCATGTATGTTCCCATTTTTAGAGGGTAAAAAGAGGCCCAATATTTTACAAAAGTAAAATAGTAGCAATAAATCAGTTTTTAAAATTGCTTTAATCACCTAAAACAAAACACAACAGTCAAACTAGAAATCACTTCATCACTCCAGAGTCAAACTTACAGTCATTCTCAGATCAAACAAGAGGAACGATGCTAGAAATGTGGCTTCTGTAAGGGGTTGAGTGGATGCATTTGATGCAGCCTAGTAAAACCAATGCTCCCTAGCCTGCAGAGAAATAAATACATAATCATTTCAAGAAACAATAATTTTGGAAAACAAGGTAGAAATCGATTATCAAGAGCCACATATTTATGCACTTTGACCCAATGAGTCCTCTCTTGAAATTTTATTTCAAATAATTTCAAAACACAAAAGGTATGTGAATTCTGGTGATTTATATCTTACCAAAATGTATATATTACATACATGTCACAACAAAAATTTCTCAAGCCTCACACTATTGAAATTTTGGGCCTTATACTGTTGGACCTGTCCTGTGCATTGCAGGGTGTTTAGCAGAATCCCTGGCCTCTATCCACTAGATGCCAGTAATACCCCTCAAAAATTGGGACAACCAAAAATGTCTCTAGATATTTCCGATGTCCCCTAGGGGGCAAAATCACCTCTGTTAAGAACTAGCGGCAGAGATGTTCAACCACAGAGAAGTAGAGGAACGGACAAGTAAATATAATTTACAGCAATAAATTTCACTCTTTACATTTTTTAAAAATTTAAAGACTCAACCAAAAATTATGTATTTCTAGAATTATGCAAAGAAGAGTGTGTGTGAATATAGCCTTTGCTGGTGTGGCTCGGTGGGTAGGGCTTTATACCCTCAGACTAAGGAGTTGCCTGTGGTTGCTTTGTGGGCCGGGTCCCCAGCTGAGGACATACAAGAGACAAGATCAATGTTTTTCTCCCCTCTCTCCCTCCCTTCCTCTCTTAACAATCAATAAATGAAATCTTTTTTAAAAGATTAGAAATTAAAATTGAGAGATAAGTGTTGTGTTACAGGACTATGAGTTAAAATTTTAAATTCTTTTTTAAATGTTTCAAAAAACAAGACAAAACAAGTAACCCAAAGAGAAAAAAATGTTTCGCTGATGTTTTAAACGCATATATAGATACATACACATGTACACAAACATGAATAAGGTACATACATATGTACAGGAACATGTTGGTGAAAACCTGCTTTATAGTCCTAATAAGGTATATTTAGCCACATCAAATTTCAAGTTGAGAATTACAATTATAATGTAACAAATTTCTTATTGGAGGGTAAAAACTGCTCTAGCCCTGTGGCTCTCAAACTTCAGTGTTCTTCAGCCAGGGATGTCCAACTCGTAGCCCAGAATGGCTATAAATGTGGCCCAACACAAAATCGCAAATTTGCTTAAAACGTTATGAAATTTGTGTGTGTGTGTGATTACGTGTCGTGATGGATTTAATGTGTGGCCCAAGACAACACGTCTTCCAGCGTGGTACAGAGAGGCCAAAAGGTTGGACACCCCCGAGGGTGTGTTAAACCCCTAATTCCTGGGCTCTGTCCCCAGAGCTTCTACTTCAGTAGTTCGGGGTATGAGCACTTCAGTGCCCTGGGTATTTGTACTTCTGACAGATTTTCAAGTGGAAGTGATATTGTTGCCCAGGGGCCACCCTTTAAGAACCATCTAACTCTCTGCCTCAGGGTGAGAGTAGTCAATCACAAACGAGTGCGAAGAGTACAGGTCGTATCTGTGTTTGCATGGATGAAAGATACAAACTTTGTTTGATTTATTTTCATTCATTTAATGAAACAAACAGCCTCATGTCATTGGGCCGTACTTGAATCCAGTAATGAATAGGGAAGTAGGATTGAAGCATTAATGGTGTTAAAGGAACTTGAAATTGTCATACCAATGTAGAGGCTGCATAACAGACACTCGGGAACCATAATTTAGGCATTTTTGGTATTCTCATGACAGCTGCTAAGTTACTATTACATCAATAAGTCAATAAATTCTTACTGATCACTTGCTCTGAGGCCTTTGTTATTTGCTGAGACTATGAGGATGAAAAGCGATAACATCTGCCCCCCAAAAGCCTACAGGACCATTCTCTAAATATGTTTGTGCAATATGTATATGAATATCAGTGAATGTATGATATTGTGAAAAGGAACACTATCTCCCTACTTTATATACCCCGGCTGACACAGATAAAGTGCAATATCCCAGTTTCTTGGCTTTGACTGCTGGCATTATCTTGGGTCCCACCTTCTTTGCCGTGACCCAAGAAGAGAAAGCAGAAGGTTTCTACGTCACCATTCTGCTTCCAGATTTCCTGCAGTATTCAGGAATTCAGTATTCAGTATTCGCGTAGTATTCACAGGGAGCTCAAGTACTTACTAATCTTAGGAAGAACCTGAAGGAAATTGATGGCACAAATTGCGTAGTTTAGTTGTCTGTGTTATATATTCAGTTATGTGTTTCTCAACGGTTTTGGCAAGGATTTAAAGCTCTCAAGAAAATCTATGATTTGTGTTTTCCTGAACTTTTTAGGAATGATGTTTTTTCCTTTCGTATCTGACCCTGAGGAGTACATTCTGGGTGGCTTACCCTATTATCCTCTACTTCGAAAACAAATAAAATAACAATAGTATTTTAATATTTTATTGATTATGCCGTTATGGTTGTCCTGACTTGTCCCCCTTTGCCCCCTGCCACCCAGCACACCCCACCCCCTCAGGCGATATTCACACCATTCTTAGTGTCCATGGGTCATGCATATAAGTTCTTTGGCTACTCCATTTCCTGTACTGTACTTTACATCCCCGTGGCTACTCTATAACTACCTATTTGTACTTCTTAATCCCTTCACATCTTCACCTATTCTCCCCCACCCCTTCCCATTTGACAACCATGTGGTAACTAACTTCTTTCCTCTTGCTGCTTTTAAGATTCTCTTCATCTTTAACCTTTGGCATTTTAATTATTATGTGTCTTGGAGTGCGCCTCTTTGCATCCATCTTGTTTGGGACACTCTGTGTTTCTTGGACTTACATGTATATTTCCTTCACCAAATCAGGGAAGTTTTCTTTCACTATTTTTTCAGATGGATTTCCAATTTCTTGCTCTTTCTCTTCTCCTCCTGGCACCCTTATGATGCAAATGTTGGACCTCTTGAAATTGTCCCAGAGGCTGATATACTATCCTCATTTTTTTGGGGGGGGGATTCTTTTTTCTCATTGTTGTTCTGTATGGTTGTTTTGGATTCCTTATGATTCTCAGCTTCATACACTCTACTGCAGTTTCCCTGCAAATTGTTCTTCATGTCAATTAGTGTATCTTTCGTTTCTGACTGAATGTTTTTTATGCTGCTGAGGTCCTCACTAAGTTTCTTGAGCACCGTCATAACATGTGTCTTGGACTCTGCATCTGAGAGATTGCTTATCTCCATTTCGTTTAGCTCTTTTTCTGGAGTTTTGATCTGTTCTTTAAGGGCCATGTTTCTTTGTCTCATCATTTTGGCAGTATCCCTGTGTTTGTTTCTATGTATCGGGTAGAGCTGCTTTGACTCCATGCCTTGATTGCGTGTCCTAATGTAGTAGATGTTCTGTAGAGTCCAGTGGCACAGCCTCCCCATCACACAATCTGGGTATTCAAGGTGCACACTTTGTGTGGGCTGAGTACACCCTCCTCTTGGTTGCTGTTGGCAGACCAATGGGATGGATTTATCCAAGCTGGTCAGCGGCAAGGACTGGCTGTAACCACTAACCACCAACCTGTGCCCTCCGTGGAGGATCAGCTGTGCAGGCACAGGGCGGTTAGGGTGCTCTGATGTGGTTTATAGCTGTCCACTGGGTGCTCTGGCCCTGAGGTTTCCTGGGTGGTGCAGGCCAGCGTCAGCCCCCACTTGTGTTTTGCCCAGGGCACCCTGTCTGAGCTGTAAAGCAATCTGAGATGGCTACCACTTGCGCTAAGCTTGGTGATCCCCAGGGGAAACCTATCTGTGGATCTATGCCGGCTGTTGCTAGTGCCAGGCCTAGGGCTCACTGAGGCCAGCTGCTACTTGTTTGATAGGATTTAGGAAGTGAGGCATGAGCCAAGGCCGGCCATTCATATGGAAAAATGGCTGGGGCGGGCCCGTAAGTTGGATCAGGAAGAGTCTCTGGAGATCTCCAAGACAGGTCAAACTGCATTAGCAATGTTGATGTAGTCTCAGGTATGGCACAAGCTTGCCATATCTGAGAAGGGGGATTGCTTAGCAAAGGGACAATGGACTCTGTTTGCATTGATGCCAGACACTTCAGTTTCTCCCTGTATATCACTGGTGCCTTTCAAGATGCTACCCCGGTGCTGGAGCTCAGAGGGCGTGACTCTGAGTAGGTGGATTCTTTAAGAGGAACTGCTTGGGACTCCAGCAGCTTTTTCCAGGGACTCAATCCCCGTTGATTTTTGCAGCCAGAAATTGTGGGGATTTATCTTCCTGGCACTGGAATCCTGGGCAGGGGGCCTGGTGTGGGGCTAGGACACCTCACTCCCAAGATATCGCTCCCAAATTTCTACCCACCATGCATGAATGTGGGACCAGCCCGTTCCGCATCTGCACCCCTCCTACCAGTACAGATGGATGTGGTTTCTTTAATTCCGCGGTTGCCAGACTTCCACTCAACTCGCTTTCTGACAGTTCTGAGTGATGGTTCTATATTTCAGTTGTAATTTTGATGTGGTTGTGTGAGGACGTGAGCCATGTCTTCCTGCCACCATCTTGACCAGAAGTCCAGGGTTTTGGTTTTTGTTTTTTTAAGATTTTATTTATTTTCCGGGAGAGGGGAAGAGAGGGAGAAAGAGTGGGAGAGAAACATCGATGTGAGAAACATCGACCAGTTGCCGGTCTCATGTCCCCAACTGGAGACCAGACCTACAAGCAACCCAGACACATGCCCTGACTGGGAATCAAAACGGCAGCCTTTTGGTTTGTAGGGTGATGCCCGACCACTGAGCCACACCAGTCAGAGCCTAGTACTAGTTATTGATATTTAATTAGAATTCTAGAAAAATTAGGGCTTTCTTGCCCAAGTTCCTAGTTAAGCTGTCATGGCGAAAACTGCTCACTGCACAACTCCCTGCTCATTCATTCCTTTTTCGGCCCATTAGGATCCAGGACCTGATACAATGTGCTGGGAATAAACTGGAAACAAGACAGACATGTCTCAGCTTTCTTTCATGGAACTCATTTGTGCTGAGAGAGACAACCAAACAAAAATTTATGGCAAAACAACTTCACTGGTGCTCCTGGCATCATTCTAGGATATTTTTCTGCATGTGTTCTCTCTGTAGCCTTTCCACAGGGGCCTGGATGCAGTGCTACGGTAACCAGGCGCCGGGCTCAGAGCCAGCAGCCCTGAGTTTGGTATGATGCTGTCCCTGCCACTGTAAGGTGGGTGGGCAAACTGTCCAACCGCTCTCTATCTCACCTTCTTCATCAGTAAAATGGGGATATTAATAATACAGCCTTTGCGAGAGTTAAGGGCTTAGTGCAGAATCTCCCCATGATTGCCACTGAATTAATGTCTGCCACCACTCTCCTCTATATGGTAGTCCTTTCACTTTCTTTTTCCAAAGCACCCTTTTCCAGTGCTCAGCCATCCCCTTTCCTACCCCTATAACGATGATGGAGGGAGAAATGTTATGTTAGGAAATTTCTGTCTTTTCACATTTCCCCCCCTGGAAATTGGAAAGAGACTCTCGATATTCAATTTTAGTAGATCCCTGAGGCACAGCTCACAGAATTCCAGTTTGCCATTGGAATGTGTGCTGCTCGCACATTTGAATATGCTTAACTACCTTCTATAGGAATTCTTCCCTTGCCTGAAGGTAATTTTGTAATTTAGCATACACTTGGAGAGGGGGCACATTGTAGGACACACTTGTCACCCAGAAGCTAAAGATTAAATATGCATTTGATTACTGGAAGTTCCCACATATTAATGAGGGAAATTTGGATGTGACATATTCCTCTTTGATGGTTCTGCAAGTCTGGAAAGGTGTGTGATGGCAACAGAAGATCCGGATTCAGGACAGCAAGGATAGCATGTCTTTCTTTCTCTACAGTACCTGGCACAGCACCCAGCATGTTCATTCCCTGGCATACAATAGGAGTTCGATCAACATTACCTGCCAGTTGTGTAATACTGGGTAAGTTACTTAACTCCTTTTGAGTCTCAGTTGCACTCTAAATAAATAAATAGTACACTCGCTTAAAAGGATTTGTGTAAAAAGAAAAAGAGCTATTATTAAATCCCACTCAGTGCCCATGGCATGACAGTTGATTCTCTTCCCCTTTCACTTCTTGTGTATTTCCTACCTAACCCCACCCCCAACCCCACCGAATTACATTTTGAACCAGGGGCTTTGCTTTTCTTTGTCTCACCAATGACTAGCACAGGGCTTTTGTATGTGATAGTTTCAATTTATTGATGCATTTGGTGAATCTTTGAGTACTTACAATGGACAAAACCATAGAGTTGGGGGAAAGCAAGTACATTCAGGAACCTAAGAAATTGAATATGACTGAAGAAGCAGAGGCTTCCAGGAGGAAATGGTAAGAAAGAGCTAGAATGGTTAACCTGGATTAGTTCTTAAAGGGCTTTGTAGGTCTTTTAGTAATTTTGGATTTATATGAGGCAGAGGATTCCCATTGAACCAAGGAGTGGCAGAAACTTATTATGTTTTAATTTTAGAGTGGTTTGTGTCTCAGACTTTTGCATGCTTAAGAATCGCCAGACATGTGCTCTCTTTGACAGCACATATACTGAAATTAGAATGACACAGAGATTAGCATAGCCCCTGAGCAAGGATGACATGCCAAAAATGAAATGAAATGAAATAAAATAAAATAAAATCACCAGGTAAGCTTGTTAAAAAGGAGGGAATCCTAGGTCCATCTAGGTAGCTCAGTTGGCTAGAGCATCGTCCTGATACATCAAGGTTGTAGGTTCAATCCCCTATCAGAGTACATAAATAAGTAGAACTAACAAATCAATGTTTCTATCATCAATAAATTAAAAAAATTTTAAGTGTCATTAAAAAAGGAGGGATTCCAGTGCCCAAGAATATGTATTTATTTTTTATTTTTATTTATTATTTATTGGCCATCGAGGCATTTTATTTGCACATATGTATTACATCCCTAGAAAAAAAATTCGGGATTTTTCCCTCCTGTGTGTTTTTGTCTTGCGTCTTCATGGTCCATCATTCCCGCTGACAGAACGGAAGCAGGTTATTCCGTCATTTTTCTAGATTTTTGAGTTGCACATCAAATCCGGGGCTGATCACTCCATGCTTGTTCTACCTGTCTGTGAGGTTCACAGCAACTTTCCAAGCTCTGTGGCCATCGATAATTACAAATTCGCCAATGTAACCCTGCTTCATCATCACAATTGGAAACCGGATGATGACTTTGGAGCACAGCCTAATAAAAACCTGGTGTTTGACTCTCTTTTCGGCATCGTTGATACTCATGAGAGCATCAGCCAGGACAATCTTGAGCACCATTATGGTGGTACAGAAAGAGGGCAGCAAGGGGACAAGAAGGGGCGAGTGCGTGAAGAATATGCATTTAAATCAGCACCCTAGTTGATTCTGATTCACTTCAGGTACAGCCCTGGCTGGGTAGCTCAGTTGTTTGGAGCACTGTCCCAATATGCTGTTTTGGGGTTCCAGTCCCTGGTCTGGGCTCATGCAAGAGGCAACCAATGAATGCATGGGTGGGTGGAGCAACAGGTCAATCTCTCTCTCCCTCTCTCTCTCTCTCTCTCTCTCTCTCTCTCTCTCTCTCTGTAAAATCAGTAAATATTTTTTAAGAATTCAGGTATAAGTAAGACTTACCTTAAAACAAAAAGATCAGTTAGGAGGTAACTGCAGTAGCTCTGGGGAGAGCTGACTTGGACTCAAGCTTCCCGTGCCTCCCCTGGTCACTCGGCTTGTGTTACGACTAAGGCCTTCTGCTGCCTAACCCAGAGACTGGACAGAGGCTGAAGAAAAGGAGGAATATTTGGTAGGTATGAGAGGGCAAAATAGACAAGACTTGGAGGTGGATTGTATGGGGAATGTGTGGAAGAGAGGAAGGAGTCAAGGACGCCCCCTTTGGTGGCTTGGAGCAGTGTGGTAATGGCGTGCCATTCCCTGAATCAGAACGATGGAGAGGGGCAGGCTGGAGAAGGTCAAGTGAGGGATTTTAGTTGAGATTTGCTGAGTCTGAGGTGGCTTTGGGACATCCAAGCGGAGACGTTCAGAAGTCAGTTGGATTTATACGTTGGAAGCAAGCACGGAGCAAGATCTGGACTAGAAATACAGACTTGAAAATCATTAACAAATAGATGGGTCATGGAAGTGGGTGAAATCATCCCAGGAGAGAGAATAGAATGATAAGAGAAAGAGTCTAGAACAAAACCAAGGAACATTTGAAGGGAAGGAGTAAGGGGGAAAAAATGCAAAGGAATCCGAGACAGACCAGAGTCATAGTGCGAAGTCGCGGGGAGTTCAACAGCAGCGGGGCGCGGCGAGCACACTGGCTTCGCACCGTCTGCCGTGACCTTGCAGAGAGCAGCTTCTGCGGCTACGGGGACCGCACCGACTGCAGTGGACTGAGGAGTGAGTGGGAGGTGAGGGAGTGGAGACAGCTGGAGCTGGCATGGACATTCTTTCAGGATGTTTGGCCAAGAATGGAGAGAGATACAGCGGCAACTTATGGCGGAAATAGAGCTGAGTCTTTTTCTGTGCTGATGGAGTGGAAGAACATACAGGGACAAAGAAAATAATAAAGCTCACTGAGAGAAGTGCGAGGAATCCACTGCACAGAGGCCGGGATTTGTCCTTAAAACGGGAGGGACCTGACTGCCTGGGTTGGAAGCTTGATAGCGGGTAGTTCTCTGGGATGGATTGTTTCCGGTTGGAGACGGGGGGCCAGGCCCTGAGTCTGGGTTTTGTAGGATGAACATCTTTCCTCAGCTGGCCAAAGGATAGGATTATCAGGAGGGCGTTAGTAGTCACTGCACTGAGGCAAGAGAGTGGTGGGAAGCAAGTTGAGGTTGCAGGTTCAACATTCCAAAGATGAGAGGCTGGCTGAGAGGCAGCGTGATGTTCCTCTAAACGTGGAGAAAGCTGCATTTGCCCCAATGATCAAGGGGGATATGTTTTTTCCCCCCAGAACCTCATGCTGGGACTATGATTTAGGCTCTCCCTTCCTCGTGCAGTCAGTCTGCCTTCCCGGGTGTGTGTCTCACGTCCAGGCCTCAAGCCTCCTCGTCTTCAACGAGGACCAGCTGGAAGCCATTTTGATTAAGCTCCACCACAGAAGGACAATACAGCCCCGCCCAGAGCAGGCGCGCCCCCGCGGCGGGCAGGGTGCGCGTGTCCGCTGCTCTTCCCGCCGGCCTGGCGGGCGCCGGGCCCAGGCCGGAGCAGCGCGGGGCGGGGGGGTGGGGGTGGTTATGTAAGCGTTGCGCGCTCCCGCGAGCCGGCAGCCAATGGGAAGGTCCGGCGGCTCGTGCTCGCGCACGCAGGGTGGGGGGAGGGAGCGCACAACGTGCGCGCGCCCTCACCCTCCTCCACCGCTGCCGCCTCCTTCTTCTGCCGCTCCTGGTGCTGCTTGTGTGCTCCTTCGGTGCGGACCTGGTACCTCTTTTGTGAAGCGGCAGCTGAGGAGACTCCGGCGCTCGCCATGGCCGACGAAAAGCCCAAGGTGAGCTCGCCGCCGGCCTCCTCGCCTTGCCGCGCGGCGTGGTCAAGGCGCGGGCCGGGGGCTGGCCCAAGCCGCCGCGGGCTCCCCGCGCCTTCCCGGGCCCCCCATGGGCCGGCCGCGGCTCAGGCTCGGGCGTTCCGCGCCATTTTCCACCCTCCCCTCTTCCTCCCGCGCCGGAGGAGGCCCCGCGGCCCTCCCCCGCCCCCGGCCGCCTCGGAGTGCGCGCCGGGCGCGAGTAGGGCGGGCGGATCGCGGACGCTCGCAGGCCAACCGGCTGCGAGCGGGGCTCCTCGGGCCCGGCCCGGCGGGCGCGCGTGAGGAGGGGCGTTAAGGCGCGCAGTGTCTCCACCCTCCGCGGATCCCGCGCGGAGCCGCGGCGGGTTTTGCCGCCGCCTCGGTGGCGGGGAGCGCCCTCCCTCCGGAACTTCCCGCTACAGGGATGGGAGCCGCGGGCATCTTGGGACCCCTGCCCCGGGCCGCAGTGGCCCGCGGAGGGTTCGGGGCGAATCAATGGGCTGCAGGTGGGCCGGTAGCCGGATGCCCGTCGGGCCGTCGCGAGGGGCCGGGGATTACCTACCGGGGAGCATTTCCTACTTTAAAGACCTCAGAGTCCCAAGGTGCGGGGGGATGGGCGGGGGCTTTTCCTTGGGGGTTAAATAACCCTCCAATCTGCGGAGGCCATGTGGTTCCGAGGAGTCGGAGGCAGAGGTCCGAGCTGGGACTTCGGACGCCGTAGAGACGCGAGAGGGCTTAACTTTTCGGCGCGGTCCGGATGCTCCGGGAGCCTTTTGCGTGAGGACGGGGGCACACGCTGCTCCCTGGCGCGCGGGGCTTGGCTTTTGGTTGGTTTTGTGACACCCTCCCCTTCCTTTCTGAAGTGATTTAAGGGCACCAGTTCCCCCGCCCTCGGTTTTGGTGAACTTACGATTGGGCCGAAATCCTCAAGGAGGACTTGGAATACCGTGTACAGTTGCCTCCTGTCAACAAAGGGGAGGGGAGAGCAGGAGCTCTTAACTTAAAAAAAAAAAAAAAATGAAGCTGCAAACAGAGGCGGACGTTAACAGTGGCTCTGAGTTTTTGCCGCTGCTTCAGAGACTATCAGGATATTCCTCAGCTAGGTTTCTTTCTTTTTTTCTTTTTAATGTAGTTTGAGATTTAAGTTATAAAACCGAGTTCGGTGACTTTAGGAGAATTGTAATGAGTTTTGAATTGCAAGCTCTCGACCCCCCCCCGCCCCCCGCATTCTGTACTTAAAGTACTTTGAAAAAAGAAAGAACACTCATTTTTTAATCTTTTTAAGGGAAAGATTTGGAAAGTGATATAAAATAGACCATTTCGTACAATTCAAGAGAACATTGCAGTAAAACGAGTGGGACCCATCATTTAAATCTGTTGCTGCCACGCTCTTACTGCATGAGGTTTCGTTTCTGTTTCTGTGACAGCTATTTAATACTGTTCCTCGAGGATTTCTCATTTTTTCAGGTTGATTTTGGCGGCCGAAAACAGTTATATGCTCTTTTATCATACAGAATGAGAGACCTGTTGATTTCTGAAGCAACTTGGGCTGCGGCTGCTTTAAAAGGTGTTTGTTTTTCACATTTTCCAAATTATACTTTTATTTTTCTTTCAACAGGAAGGAGTCAAGACTGAGAACAACGATCATATTAATTTGAAGGTGGCGGGGCAGGATGGTTCTGTGGTGCAGTTTAAGATTAAGAGGCATACACCACTTAGTAAACTAATGAAAGCCTATTGTGAACGACAGGTGAGGAACTGACTTGCACTTTCACTGAATAAAACTTGTTTAAATAAAAAAACTTATTTTCATGAGAATAGAAACTAGACTAGCATAATACAATAGACTGGCTTTGCAGAATGAACATGCACTTAACGTCCTTTATCATACATCTGGTATGTTGATTCTTTGTGGAAAACCCTAGGATGGTGTGGTTAATGTATGATTCTAGTCCTGTGCCACAAATGCATCATATTATACTCACAACATGTGGTTTGTTTCCAAAGGAGTATAAGAAAATAAGAATGAACAAGGTAAATTTTCTTATCAGCCTCTTTTTTAAAATTTAGTATATAATCTTTATTATATTTTTTCCTTTACCATTTAGTCCCCTTATACCCTCTACACACCCCCTTTTTGGGGGGTTCACTTAAAATTTGACATAAGTCAAAACCATTTTAAGTATTTTAACCAGTTTGGAAATATAATTAAATGTGCATTTAAGGACATTGCCATTTTCCTGAACCATATAAAATTTTAATATTTCCTTTTTACACTGATAGTAGAGGTCAAGAAATTTAACCTGAGCCAAGCACAAACATTTTTATATTAGAAACATTTGCATTTTACTCAGACTATAGTTATTAGGCATCAAGAAGAGGAAGTAGAAATGAACAGAGGCTGGGAGGTAAATGCAAGCTTTAAGACAAAGAAGTTTCCCTTTGTGATGAGCCTGTAACAATATAACTTTAAAAATGAGTTTTGCAAGTGTAGTAAAAACTGTTACCTAGATTGGTTAATACAGTAATAATCTGGCAGGTGTATTTTTCTTGCTCAACTCCGAATATATAATATATAAAAGTTGAGAAATTCATTCTATTAGACTAAAACAACTTGTCTGCATTGCAGATTTTCCCAAAAATAGGCTCAAACTAGAATAAGGCTTAAACTTATAGAAGTTGGGAAATTGAGTTCGAGTTGAAACTTGAGCTTCCTCCATGATACAAGGGCATTTTGGAACTGAAGATATAAATTCCTTTTTGAATTTGAAGCTTTATTTTATGCCTGACTTATTTAAAACACAATAAGAGAATACTGTGCTTCTAATTCTTTATCGTCACATGTAAACTTTATTATAGATCCTTACAAAGAAAGATAAAATCTTCAGTACACTCTTACTTGAAGAATTTTGGTGAAATATCCCTAACAGTACTTGTTAATTGTGCTAGATTTTTTTGCACTGACATCTTTCGTATTTGAACAGTAGTTTCTCTTCAGGTTACAGGAGAATTTTAAGAGCCAAGCATTTTGTAGAACTTTTAAGTCACTGAACCTTATACGAAATAGAAACTTATCTTTAGATTTGATAGTTTTCAACAAAATTTTCTGCATATCTTAAGTTGTCTCTAATTTGCTAAATTTTAGCCTTTAAATGGTCGTATTTTTCAATGCTTATGAAAATAAAGACTTCTCATATTTCTTATAGAGGCCCCAAAGGATCTTTTTATTTATCTGATAATTACTATATGCTTACCATGTACTGGGGCATCATAATGTGTGCCAGAAAAGCACACACATAAACACATCCTCTGTATTGCAGATTGTCTGTGTGGGAGATTGTCCTATAAGGTCATGTTGGTGGGACAGTCAAGAATTTTTTGTTTTTCTGCTGTTAAAATAAATTGGGTAATACAGTAATAATCTTTGAAATTTTTCAGTTATTGGGCTTATATTTGACTAAACTTGTTGGGGCCACTCTTAATTTGCACTGCAAGAAAAAGAAGCATTGGTAATTCATAAAAATAAATTCCATTGTATATCTGGGAATGCAAATACGATTTGAAGATATGGTTCAGGAAGGGTTTGGATAGATATTTCTATTTTCCTCTTTTTTTTTTTTTAGATTTTATTTTTAGAGGAAGGGGAGGGAGGGAGAGGAGAGAAACATGAATATGTGGCTGCCTCTTCCACGCCCCCTACTGGGGACCTGGCCCACAACTCAGACATGTGCCCTGACTGGGAATCGAACCAGTGACCCTTTGATTCACAGGCCGGCACTCAGTCTACTGAGCCACACCAGCCAGGGCTCTATTTTCCTCTTAAACTGGGAAAAACCTTGGCGTGTTAAGTGAAACAAAATCCCTGTTTCAGTTTCAAATGGTTTCTCACATTCTAGGGAAGAGGGAGTTAAAGTATATCCCAGTTGGGCTGGTTCCCCACTTGTTAAGTGTAGGTACAGGCTAGCAGAACACTAGAATTTTTTTAAAAGATTTTATTTATTTATTTTTAGAGAGGGAAAGGGCGGGAGAAAGAGGGAGAGAAACATTGGCCTGCAACCCAGGCATGCGCCCTGACTGGGAATTAAATGTGCAACCTTTTGGTTTGAAGACCAACACTCAGTCCACTGAGCCACACCAGCCAGGGCTAGAATGTTTCTTTTAATCTAGTTTTTCTGGCTAGAGTCTTCTGATTTCAAATTGAACATGCAACAGAGGGCTCTTGATTTTACTCATAGAAATCTTTTTCTCTAGTGTCCTCTACTCAGTAAACAGCACCGTTCAATTCTAAGGTCAGAACCCTAGGGTCATCCTCGATGGTACTTCCTAACTCAATAGGCCATGAGCACGTTCCGGTCTCTACCTAAATCTGTGCTATCCAGTATAGTAGCCACAAACCACATGTGAATATTTACCACTTAAGATGTGACTAGTTCAAATTGAGATGTGCTGTAAAGTGTAACATATGGCAGATTTTGAAAACTCAGCATGATAGGTAAAATATCTCATTTTTTAAATGTTGATTACATATTGAAGTGTATTTTTTGTTTTTTTAATTTCTTATTTATTTTTAGAGAGGGCCAGAGACATCTACCAGTTGCCTCTCATGAGCCCCCAACTGGGGATCTGGCCTGCAAGCCAGGCATGTGCCCTGACTGGGAATCTAACTGGTGACCTTTCAGTTCACAGACCGGCACTCAGTCTGCTGAGCCACACCAATCAGGACTGAAATAGGTTTTGAATAGGATAAATTAAAACATTTTATTAAAATTTTCCCTATTTTAAAGTTTTTAATGCAGCAACTAGAAAATTTATAGTGCACATGTGGCTCACATATTTCTGTTGGATATCATAGCCAAGCCTTCAACTATTTCATTCTACTCATGCTAAGTTATTACCTTGGAGATATTTCTGATTAATTCAGAGTTCCTGGTCCCATCACTCAGTCCTCTCATTCTCACTTGTTTTATTTATTTTCTAAAATTGATCATTACCTATATTTGTCACCGCACAAAAAAACATAAGCTCCATGGGCATGGGGCCTTTTTATTCACTATTTCTCGAGAACCTAGACCAGTATCTGGCATATCAAACATGTTCAGTAAATGCTTGTAAAATGATAGAGAACATTCAAACATCTCCGGAGATTGGTTTGTAAGTAAGTTTTTCATTCACATGTAGAATTAGAGTTTGCTTCCTTGCTGTCGGCCACATAGCCTTCAGTTAACTGATTGAGAACATACTTTTCCATTCTGTTGTGGATTTACCCTAACATCATTTCATGGAGTGTCAGGTGGTTTCAGAGAACACAGATTTATTGATTCAGTCTGATCCATTTTTGTGAAATGAGAAAATGGACCCAAAGAGATAAGCTCACCCAACTCTTCCAGCACAACTCTAAAGTTTAGGGATGAGATTTATTCAGAGGAGTCCAAGTACTGGTTTAATGTAAATTCTTTGAATTTACATGGTTTATGCAATCTTGAAAACAAAACTTTGGATTTTGGGCTTTTGCTCTCTAGCATAGTCTTTTATTGAGGAAAAGCATTAAAACAGGTGCTTATACATAAATACAATGTGCTTATGTTCTTCTCCCCCACACACACACTTATTTTGAATGGTCACACCATTGACATTTATGACCTTACCACTGGATGTAGTGAAGGAAGAACCCCACCTATAGGTGGTGTTTCGTATTTTCTTGAAGCAAGTAGTCTTCAATGGAGTGTTTGTAAATATATAACATTTGGTAATTAATACTTGGCATTGAATTCTTGGTTGCTTTTGTGTAATCGCTAATTAAAATTGAAAGTTGTGAGGAATTATGGTGTGGATGTCACCTACCTGGTGGGGGATTACTTGTGTTCCTCAAGACAGGGCTAGTCTAAAAGTGGATTCGTCAAAGGCTATAATTTTAAGGAAAGTAATGTGGTCTTTGTGATACAGGTAGTTTTAAAGACATTCAGTGAATCCTTGCTAAGGGAATACAGGTGTTATGCAAGTATTTGTTCAGCACTTTGAATGTTTTTAGTCCTAGGAACTCAGTTTAATTTTCTCTTAAATATTCATTGAAGCAGAGAGTTTGAATAACAATAATTATAATTTATAATTTGAGCATGACGTAGGAGTGACTTTTTGTAAGATGGTTTCTAGAAAGCTATCTTTAAACGTAATATATTTATAGCGTACTTCCGAAGATACTTTATTTTTCTATCTTGTCTCCATTTGTCTGCAGTTACCAGCAGCTTCACGACTTTGTTCCGTTCCCCTTTTCCCTACCCGTGTTGGGAAGGTAATGCTTGATAAGTAGACCATTGGAATCCCCTTTGCAGAAGGGGCATGTTTAGACTCATTTATCTTCTTAATGCATGTAAAAGTTTCTTGAAGCTACATTCTAGTAGTATAATTTTAAAATTCCCCCTCCTTTTTAAAGATTTATTTTATTTTTAGAGGGGAAGGGAGGGAAAAAGGGAAAGAAACATCGATCAGTTGCTTCCCATTCCCATATGTGCACCAACTGGGGACTGAACTTGAAACCTTTTCTTTGCAGGATGACGCCCAACGAACTGAGTCAAACTGGTCAGGGTTAAAAACCCCCTTTTTATTAATCTTCCCCAACTTAATAGCTTTAGATTAATTTTTAAATTAAAAAAATTGAAGCAGGATTAGGGGGATACTGCTTTTTACTCATTCCATCAATATTTAGAGAGCACCTACTATGTGCAAGGAGTACAGGGTGACCAAGAAAGACAGCCTGGGTTCCTATTCTTTGCAATGCTTATTTACTTCTTTTTTGAAAATGATCATCATCATATTTATTTATTGATTTTAGAGAAGGGGAGAGAGAGAGAAACATCGATTTGTTCCACTTGTTTTTGCATTTATTGGTTGTTTCTTGTATGTGCCCTGACTGGGGATCAAACCCGCAACCTTGGGGTATCTGCACGGTGCTCTAAGCTCCTGAGCTACTTGGCCAGGGAGGTCCTGAAGTTTATTTTCTAGCAATAGATTGACAAGTAATAAGTAAAGCTTTAGGTAAGTATTGATACTAAGAAGGAAATTGAAAAGCAGGTGCTTCTTTTGAGCTATTCCAGGAATTTCATGAGTGGATTGTGGTCTTATGAATGCTTTTAGAACAGTTATTGTCTTGTGTTCTGGTGGAAATGTCCCAGCTACCTAAGAATAACTTATTAAATATCTCTTGGTGTGCTTAGCATTGTGTTGGGTCGAGGCATAGGTTGCTTGTGCATACTGGTAGGAACTGTTAGGATAAAAATGAAGGTAAGATAGCGTTTAGGCAAAATTTTATTTTAATCATTATATCTTTGTAGATGACTTCTAGTTTTTATTATTATTAAGGGTGTTTCATTTTTCTTTTGGAGAACTCTTTAGCATGCATTGAGGAATATTGCTGTATACATCTCTTCAGATTTTCTTTTAGTATCTTAAATACACTGTTTGACTCATGGTGTGATCTGTTCAAGCTTGGAGTAGTTATGGTCCGAAAAGCAATACAGCTTTTTTTAAGAAGACCTTTATTTAAAAATCATTTTCCCAAAGAAAATCAGATACAGTTTAAAGATAAAGTCACCCTAAATCTTTTTACCCACATAGAAATGTTGGTAGTGTGTTGATGATGATTATTTAGTTCTCTTTCTTAACACATTCATGGCTAAATGTGCCTACAGTTTTATTTCTTACTGTTTCTTTGCATTCTTACTACTTTTAAACTCTCTTGTCCAGGGTTTGTCAATGAGGCAGATCAGATTCCGATTTGACGGGCAGCCAATCAATGAAACAGACACACCTGCACAGGTAAAAATCTTTTTGTGCTAACTAGAGAAATCAGTTATTTTTGTAATTTTCTCAACAGCTTTATTTGTGAACTTTTAGATGTTGGAATGTAATTCTTTACCACAATTCAGACCTATTTAAAATATGATCAAAGGGGAATAGAAAGAAAAAATTGAAATAGATTGAGGAAATGACAATAGTTTTAAAGTATCTGGTTATCACTTAGTAAAGCTAATAGGTCATTTAGTCACTTTAATCCATTTTTTTTCCTATTGTGGGTTTAATTTTTTTAATTTATTGATTTCTTAGAGGGTGGAAGGGAGAGGGAGAGAAACATCGATTTGTTGTTCCACCTATTTATGCATTCATTGGTTGATTCTTGTATGTGCTTTGATCAGGGGTTGAACCTGTAACCTTGGTGTATCGGGATATTTCTCGAACCAACTAAGCTACCCGGCCAGGGCTCTTTTCCTTGTTCTTGTTGCTGTAGCTCTTGATGGTACGTGGGTTCTGTGGACCAGCTGGCTTTCAGTTCTGACCATTTTAATTCCCATGCCGAGTTTTTTTGCCTATCCTTGTGAACTAAAGGAAACTAATGACTGTCACAGCAAATCTCTTGATAGCTTAGTTTGACAGAGAGGGCTCTTCACAATAGGCTGCTTTCCAGACCCTCACTGTATCTGATCCCTTCTTCTCTTTGCCTGTCACTTCAGTTGTCCTGTCACTCCGTAAGAGATCTGCTGGGCTGTCTTCTATTGCAGAAGCTCTTTGTTTCTTTTTACCTTTTCAAGTTCCATTTAAGACTTCATTTTTGGGGGAAATTTTTTTAAGCAGTAATTTAAATTGGAAATTTCAATTAGAGCATGTATTTTTGAAAATTTTTATCACCCCATAAAAACTAGACTGATAAATATGGTATGAGTAAGCAGTATGTCAAGATTGTGGTTTCATTGATAATTAAAATTTTGAAATGTCTGAATTACACTTGTTAGGAGAAGATTTTGAAGAAATTTCCGTTGGTGAGTCTCTAAGGAGCAATTATAGTGCCTAGCCACAAGGAGGAGCTCAATTCTCTTGATGAAATAAAGAGCTTTTATCCTTTGAGGGCATTTAAAGTTTCACTATAAAATTTAACGTTCCAGTAGTTTATTTCAGTAAATAAGCTGAAGACCTCTTTTGATTGTTTTAAAAGAATAAAAAGAATCCATTGTGCTAAATTGTGATGATTAGAATGTATTTTCGTTCTTTCCCTTTTTTTAAAGGTTTTATTTATTTTTGGAGAGAGAATAAGTGGAAGGGAGGGGCAAAGAGAGGGAGAGAAACATCTGTGTGAGAGAGAAACGTGGATTGGTTGCCACTCACATGCCCCCAACTGAGAACCTGACCTGCAACCCACGCATGTGCCCTCACCAGGAATCGAACCTGTGAACTTTTGATTTGTAGGCTGGCGCTCAATCTACCTATCCACACCAGCCAGGGATCTTTTCTTTTTTAAATTGTTTTTTATTGATTCGAGAGAGTGGGAAACATTGATTTTTGTTGTTTCACTTATTTATGCATTCATTGGTTGACTTCTTGTATATACCCTGACCAGGGATCAAACCCTTAACCTTGGTGCATCAGAATGAGGCGCTCACCAACTGATTTACCCTGCCAGGGCTAGAATGTACTTTCTGTCTTTTTTAATTATTTTTTTAAAGACTTTTTTTTTTTTTTTAAGAGAGGGAAAGGGAGGGAGAGAGAGAAACAGCAGTGTGTGGTTGCCTCTTGTGTGCTGCCTATAGGGGAACTGGCCCACAACCCAGGCATGTGCAACACCTGGGAATCAACTGGCGACACTTTGGTTCTCAGGCCAGCGCTCAGTCCACTGAGCCACACCAGCCTGGGCTGTATGTTCTGTCTTATGAAGTTCTTACCTACCACCACAAAATAATTCTGGAAATACTGAACTGAGGAGGATTTGTTCAAAACATCATTATAAAATCTTCAAATGAATTTGGAATTGAACTCATTTTAGTATTTAGAATTCATTTTAGAATGAAATTGATTTGTTAGAATTGTTTTCCCAATATTAAATTGAGAAATTATAATAAATTAGAAAATCTTATCAGCCAATTTTAATAGGAGCATGATTATCATGTGCCCATCATTCTGTTAAATACTTTCTTCGACTTAATTCTCATAACTGAATGCTCTGCCACTTTTCAAAAGAAGGAATTAAGACTCATTTATTACTATTTTAATGCTTTAGCTCTACTTTGAGTATATTTCAACTTCATTAGAAACAGTTCTCTTTCTTGTCTTTAGGTCCCCCAGTTTGTTTTATCTTCAAAATTACCCACTTTTAGAGGGGGTTGTTGTTGTTTTCAATTTTAGAGAGAGGGGAAAGGAGAGAGAAAGGGAGAGAAACATCCACTGGTTGTCTCTCGTACACCCCCAGCTGTGGCCCTGGCCTACAACCCAGGCATGTGCCCTGACTAGGAATCAAACAGGAAATCTTTTGGTCCCCTGGCCAGAGCTCAGTCCACTGAGCCACACCAGCCAGGACATTTTAATTTTATTTTTAATTATATTGATTATACTATTACAGTTGTCCTGATTTTTTTTTTCTCCCTTTTGCCCCCCCTCCACGCAGCACTCCCCACTCCCTCAGGCAATCCCTGCACCACTGTTCATGTCCATGGGTCATATGTGTAAGTTCTTCGACTACTTCATTTCCTGTACTGTACTTTATGTACATCCCATGGCTATTCTCTAACTACCTAGTTGTACTTCTTAATCCCTTCACCTCTTCATCCATACCCCCACAACTCCCTTCCATCTGGCAACCATCAAAATGCTCTCTTATCCATAATTCTCTGTTCTTATTTGCTTAGTTTTTTAGATTCAATTGTTGATAGATATGTGTTTATTGCCATTTTATCGTTCATAGTTTTGATCCTCTTTTTCTTAAGAAAGTGATGAACTCCTTTAGTTTTTTCTTGTCTGGGAAACTCTATCTGCCCTTGGATTCTATATGACAGCTTTGTTGAGTAGAGCAACCTTGGCTGTAGGTACTGGGTTCTTGAGGTGCAGCCTTCATGTGGGCTAACTGCACCCTCCTCTTGTAGTTGAGCCTTGGTTGCTGTTGGCAGGTCAGTGGAAGGGATTTGCCCAGGTCAGTCAGCTGCAAGGACCGGGTGTGACCACTGACCACCAACTTCCGCCCTCCGTAGAGGATCACCTGTGCAGGGGCAGGGTGGTGGTGCTCCGAGGTGGTCTGTAGCTGTCCAGTGGGTGCACAGGCCCTGGGGTTTCCTGGGTGGTGCCGGCCAAGGTCAGCCCCCACCTGTGTTTTGTTCATGGCCACTCTGCCTGATCTTTATAAAGCAGTCTTAAGTTGGCTGCTACTTGTGCTGGGCTTGGAGATTCCCAGGTGAAGCTAAGCTGTGAATCTAGGCTGGCTGCCGCCAGTACAAGGCCTGGGGCCACTTAGCAAGAGGTGTGGCGGGGCTCACTGAGGCCTGCTGTTGCTTGTTTGAGAGGATTTAGGAAGTTGTGAGGCATTAACCAGGGCCAGCCATTCATATGCAAAAGTAATGGTTAACAGGTTGTAAGTTGGGTGGGGCTCAGAGGATCTCCAGGGCAGGGCAAGCAGTGTTAGCCAGCTTGATGTAGTCTCAGATATGATACCTGCCTACTGGTTCTGTGGCTCTGAGAGGAGAACTCAGAAAAGGGACAGTGCTCTTGCCCACCTTTCTGTCTGGGAGAAAACTGTCCTCCAGCTCCAGCCCTGATGGTAGACACTGTAGTTCTTCCTAGTATGCCACTGGTGCCTTTCGAGCTGCTATCTTGGTGCTAGAGCTCAGAGGGAGGGAGTGAGTCTGAGTAAGTTCATGCGTGCGTTCTTTAAGGGGAACTGCTTGGGACTCTAGAATTTTCTTCCACCCACTCAGTCCCCACTGGTTTTTGCAGCCAGGAGTAACAGGAACTTCTCTTCATGACACTGGAACCCTGGGCTGGGGGACCTGATGTGGGGCTGGGACTTCTGGCTCCCAAGATATCCCTCCTGAACGTGGTTGTGGGAGCAGCCTGTTCCACATCTCTGCCCCTCTTACCAGTCTGGATGGATGTGGTTTCTTTAATTCCGTAGTTGTCAGACTTCATTCAACTCGATTTCTGAAGATCCTGTTTTTGTTGTAACTTCGATGTGGTTGTGCGAGGAGGGAGGAGGTGAGCCATGTTTACCTATGTCGCCAACTTGACCGGAAGTCCCTCTAGGGCATATTCTTTAATAACAGCTATGTGCTATTTCATGTGTAAATGTATCGTATTTCTTTGGGATTCTCTGGATATTTAGGTTACTTTTAGTTTTTTGCTCATCTAAATAACATAGCAGTGAGATTCTTTACATGTATAACTTTTTAATTTTCAGTAATTGCAGGAAGTGACTTAACTCATAGACATACTCAGTTTTTTAAAGATTTTATTTATTTATTTGTTTATTATTTTTAGTGAGAGGGGAAAGGAGGGAGAAAGAGAGAGAATATGGATATAAGAGAAAAACTTTGATCTCTTGTCTTTCATACATGCCCTACAGGGACTTTACATGATGGTGTCCAACCAACTGAACCAAGCTGGTCAGGATAAACATACTCAGTTTTTAATGTAACTTTTCTGTAATCTTCATAAAGAAGACGACCAAGTAAAATATTACTTAAACCTAAGGCCAATGCTTAATTAGGCTCAGGGATGTCTAAACTAATGAACATTGGAATTAGGTGAAACTTGAGCAGTTTTTCAGGATATTTAGGTCTGTCTGATAGTTATAAATTAAAATTTTTTTAAATTTATTGATTTTAGAGAGAAGAACATCGATTTTTTCCACTTATTCATTAGTAGCTTCTTGTCTATACCCTGTTTGGGGATCAGGCCCGCAACCTTGGTGTATTGGGACAGTGCTCTAACCAACCGAACTACCTGGCTAGGGTGATAGTTACAACTTTTAAGAGCTGAATAATCAGTGGCTTTCAATTTGTTTTTTTCCTTTATGCTAGTTGGAAATGGAGGATGAAGATACAATTGATGTGTTCCAGCAGCAGACAGGAGGTGTCTACTAAAAAGGGAACCTGCTACTTTACTTCAGAACTCTGTTCCTCCAGACCAAGAAGACATTCTCAATTAGAAAACTGCAATTTGGTTCCACCACATCCTGACTACTACAGTATAGTTTTCTCTATTCTTTCATTTTCCCTTTCCCCATTCCTTTATTGTACATAAAGTAACTGATGTATGTGCACAAGCATTTGCATTTTTTTTTTTTTTAACTAAATGGCCAATGGTATGTTTTGATTGACATCACATGGAGATGGGATGGGGAAAAATACTGGTTCTGTGAAGATACCCCCTTTCTCCAATAGTGGCATGCTCACTCAGCTCTTATCTTTATATTCCAGTAAGTTATTTTGCTCTCGCTGTTTAACAAAAAAAAAAAAAGAACAACATAAAAACCCTTGCATACCTTGTTTGATTGGAGAATTTTAATGTTTTTCATTTATCATTGTAAAACCAAGGACAATTTTATAACTTTTTTGTACGTAGCTGTTACATGTAGGGCAATCTGTCTTTAAGTAGGGATAAATTACTCTAAAAGAAATGAATCCTAGGTAGTTTTCCCTTCAAGTCAAGCGTCTTGTTGTTTAAATAAACTTCTTGTTTAAAATGAGCTGTTTTGTTTATTCTGAGGAATATTAAATAGAAAATTGAAGTTTAGGAAAAGACATGACAACAGTAGGCCTGCTAGAAGTAACATTTCAAGGAAGAAATATGGCTACTTTTTATTTGTGACAGGTTAGCAAAACAAAGAGTGACAGAGCTATAGAAATGACCACCAGTGGACATTTTAGCCTCCTCTTTGTTCAAAAAGCTTAGGCACTTCCAAATATGCAACTTCACTAGCCAAAAACAAAACAGGTTACAATGTGTGGGTTTACTCCCAAGCACTCTTTTCTGTAACCACTGCCTGAGACGGTGCATTAGTAAATGAAACTAGCGAAAAATTCTGGTTTAGCTAGTTATGCTGATAAATCACTTAACCCTTCTAGCTTTTGCTTGGATAAGTAAATATTCCCTAACGTCAAATAGTCTGTTTCTTATTTGAGGGTGTTGAAGAACAGAAAGTGTATATCTAAGTATATTTCTTACAGCTTTATTAATTTCTTTTGTAAGATTTGATTTTTATTTTTAGAGAGGGGAAGGGAGGGAGAAAGAGGGAGAGAAACATCAATGTGTGGTTGCTTTTCGTGCATCCCCTACTGGGGATCTGGCCTGTAACCCAGGCATGTGCCCTGACTGGGAATTGAACCGGTGACCCTTTGGTTCACAGGCTGATGCTCAATCCGCTGAGCCACACCAGCCAGAGCTATTTCTTATAGCTTTAGATATGCAGGTCACTACTGTCTTAAAATTCACATGTATGGGGGAAAGGTCACAGCTATAGAACCAATAAACAATATTAGAGCAGGAAAGATTATTTAATTCTAAAGCGTTGTAGAGATGAGGAAGCAAATCCAGAGGGTGTTTGTCACACAGCTAGATGGTTATAAAACTGGGACTAGAGACAGGTTTCCTGAGGCACATTAATTCCAATTAAATTCCAGTTGAGTTCTCTAATACTGGTTCTCAAGAAACCAAATTCCCACCCCTGCTACCTTCTACCAGTGTGGCCTTTTTGGATCAAGTCCACATGTGTTCTCATACCTTGTCAGCCTTGTCCACTTAATTCATTCTACCTCTGTTGCAGTACGGTCTTTTTTTTACATTACCTATATCTATAGAGAATGAACTCCAGAACCAGGGATTCTGTAGATTTTTGGCTCTGCAATGTATAAGAGTTAACCTTGAATCAACTTTTATTTTGCTGTCAACCTATTTTTACAATCTATATTGTAAGAGTGGGAAGCCTGCCCCCAAGAATTCTTAGAAGGGATCAGGTAAGCACATTTCTCTTGACTTTCTGCTCCAGGCATTATGACATAGCGCAGTTTCGTTGTATACTAAATACTAAAGTTATTGAAATTCCAGTCAGAACTTTATTATGGAAAGGCTTTTTTTTTTTTTTAAGATTTGATTTTATTTATTTTTAGATAGGGAGAAGGGAAGGAGAAAAAGAGGGAGAGAAACATCAGCATGTGGTTGCCTCTCATGCACCCCCCCCCCCCCCCCACTGGGGACCTGGCTTGAAACCCAGGCATATGACAGGAATTGAACCAATGACCCTTTGGTTCACAGGCCAGCACGCAATCCACTGAGCCACAGCAGGTAGGTCTAGAAGATGTCTGGAATTGGGCTTTTTAGTCAGAGGAATTAATACTGTGAGTTTGTGCCTTGTGGCAAGATAAACTTAAAATACTTCCATGGTAGAAAAGCTTCTGGTAGAATTAAAAAGAGCCAAAGGGAAATGTGCGAAAAGGCCACTTTAATAATACAGTATTTTGTACCTTCCATGAGCTTTTGTGTGTGTGTGTGAACAAGGCTTTGTTCACAAAAAGCAGGAAGAGGAAGAAGGGGGATGAGGAAGTAGAAGATCATGAAATTGACACAGATTTACTGGAAATAGGTGAAGTAAACAAGCAAAATTTAATTGGAAAGGAAAATTAGAACAATGATAAATGGAGTGTAGGACATGAGATATTAGAGGTGATAAAACAAGTTGATCTAAAAAGGAATCATTTTGGGATGGGTGAATAATTTTTAGACTTTGCCCTATCTTTCAGCCTTTATATCTACTTAGTTACCATGTTCTGCTGACAGTAGAATCCTCAGCAAAACTGGAAAGTACTAAAAATGGCCTTCAAGCTACTCTCACCACCTGTACCTCGTCCTAATTCATTCCTCCAATCCTATCCCAAGTTCTTACTATAAATTTTATTTCTAAATAGTTTTGTTATCAGTGAAAGATAAATCTGAAATTCTGAATTTTATTTAGATTTTATTCCACTCATGGAATCGTTTACATTTCAATAAGGGATGCTAGCCTGAAAAAGCCTTCAAAATTCAAGTGCCATCTTCAGCCTCACCTTGCCCCCTCTTGGGTTTAATACCCGACCAGTGTTTCTAGTCGCCCACTGTAAATGTTCACCTGAATGTCCTTTAGATACTCAAACTCATGCCCTCCGAACTTTCTCCTCCTCCTGGATCCCACATCTTTCCCTCATCCCTCATATTAAAAAAATTGTACCCCCTAAAATTCCTCTGAACTCATTCCCCACTTTCTGTTCGCCCTGCTAAGGACTTAGTTCAGTCACTACTCATTTCTCATCTGGACTTGTAGTAGCTTCTAAATGGTCTTTGCCTCCAGTCCATCTTCCATTTGGCCATCATTCAAAAGTACACAATAGATCATGTCAGTTTCCTGTTTAAAATTTCTCCAGTGGCTTCTCACTACCTTTAAGGTAAAAAAAAGTGCACGCACATGGCATACAAGGTACTTTGTGAGCTGGTTTCTGTGTAATCTAATCTCTTTCTACCTCATTCTTTAAACATAGTGCACCTAGTCATGCTGAACTAATTGCTGTTTTTCAAACAAATTATGCTCTTCTGGCCTTGTGGTCGAGCTCTTTCTTCAGCCTGAAATGACTTCCCTGTCTTTGTCAACATCTACCTGCACGCTCCTACTCATCTCGAAGACTCAGTTCATGTCCCATTTTTTCTGAAGACTTTTCTGGCCAATTTAGGCAATAGTTTCATATAGACATTTATTCTGTATAAGCATAGTGTTTTGTGTACTTACTGCTGCGTAATGAATTATCCTAAAGCTTAGTGACTTACAGCAGTAATAAACATTGAGGTCTCAGTTTCGGTGGGCCAGGAGTATGGGAGTCGTTTGTCTGGGAAGCTCTGGCTGAGGTTTTCTCATGAGGCACAGGTGACTATCGTCTGGGGCCACAGTCGTCCGAAGGCTTGAATAGGGCTGGGGGACCCACTGCCAATGGCTTACTCACAAGGCTGGCAAATAGGTGCTAGTTGTTGCTGGAGGCCTCCGTTCCTCTTCTGTCGGCCCCACCACAGCTACTTAGAAGTCTTCATGAGCCCTGGCTGGTGCGGCTCTGTTGGTTGGAGCGATATCCCGTGACTGAAAGGTGTTATAAACATTCTTGATTGTTGAGCTTGCCCATTTCACGTAAGTTGGTACCAAGAAATACTCCATGGAAAAAAGTTTATGGAGTACTTCTTTAAAAATCACTGAAAAAAAGTGAAATTGTTAACAATTGTTGGAACTACTGAAAGTAGTTTTTGCATTTTAATTTTTTTAGCTTGAGAGGGCACATTCATATCATGAGAGTCAACCTGCCATTTTGGTTAACTGTTCCAACAATTTAGCTCAGCAGCTCTTTCCGGCTACCCTCATGTTACTGAGAGTGAATGGCAGATGGGAAGGAATAATATAGTTGGACGAGAAATGGGAGACTTGGGTAAAAATGTGTGAGTAGGTTGGGCATCTTGACAGCAGCAAGTGAGTGGAATCCCAGGATTTGAGGGAGGCCTGTTGGAGAGTTTTTTCCAAGGTGGGGGTGGGGGCGGTGTATCAGAGAGGGCCAACTGTGCTGCTGAGGGCTATTTTCAAGTTAGGATGCTGCTACCTTTAAATATGACTAACAGTGGTTTTGGATCGTGGTTTTGCATTAAAATGCCTGGATGAGCTTTTAAGAAATACCAGGGCTTCTACCCTACCCCGAGAAATCAGTGTCGTTTCAAAGCAGTGTGGAATTGAGAAGCCAACCTGGGAGGCATCCTCAGGACTCTTAGGAGTTAAGCACCTTAAGGTAAAGATTAAATGCGGTAATGTGTTTCTTTTAATTGATTTTAGAGGAGAGAGAAACATCAATTTGTTCCACTTATGTATGTATTCGTTTGTTTATTGTATATGCCCTTACTGGGGATTGAACCTGGAACCCTGGTGTGTCAGGTCGATGCTTTAACTGAGCCACCCGGCCAGGGCCTGTGAATCAGCTTAAAAGTCCAAGAATTGTTGCCCTGGCCAGGAGCCTCAGTTGCTCAGAGCTTTGTCTTGTACACCAAAATGTTGCAGGTTCGATTCCAGGTTGAGTCACATTCCTGGGTTGCAGGTTTGATCCCCAGTCAGGGTGAGTACAAGATGCCACCAATGGCTATTCTCACATCTGTTTTCCGTCTCTCCCCCTTCCTGTCTCTCTAAAATCAATAAAACATACCCTTGTGTGAGGATTAAAATTTTTTTTAAAAGTCCAAGATTTGTTACGTAATATCTTTCCTTTATAACCCTAATACTTCACATTTAGGATTTCACGTTTTTTAAGGCATATGTGATTAAGTTTGCCACAAGTTTTAGAATTAGGAATATTAAAGGAAGGATATTCCCACACAGTTTTCTGGGCATACCCTTTAAAATTATTTGATGTTTAAAATTAGCGATTATTTTTGCTCAGGAGGTGATATTCATTTCTAGGAGAGTGGGACAGAATTGTTAGAGGAGTTTTTGCTCATTTATTAAATAGAGAAATAACATGCAGTTGGGGAAGGAGGACAGACTTAAACCACATGATCCTATTTTATTCAGCTCAATCTGAGAAGAGGAAATAATGGGGAGATATGAATTATGCTCTCCCCTACAATTCAGTGATTTAAAAGGACCTGTGAGGGATATGTCAGACCTTAGTAGAGTGTATGTAAACCATTCGGTTTACTTTAACTTTGAATAAAGAGGGCAGGAACATGACCAAGCTATTTTCCGTATTTAAGACTTCTCCGTGCATTTGTTTAGTGGTAAGTGAGTTTTAAGAGAACTTGGGCTGTCTCGGTGAGCACTGATCTTGCCCTCCCTCCACCCTTTTTTTGGTGAGGAAGTGGCTAAGAAAAGAATGGACAGATGCATACTAAATTTGCCTTTAGGAGCGGTGGATGCAGGACTTACGTGTAAATAGATGTGGTTAAGTCATACGTACAGATACACTTATGAGGCACATCCATATTAAAGGAAAAGTATTAAGGCTTTAAATTTATTTTTTTAAAGATTTTTATTTATTTTCAGCCCTGGCTGGTGTAGCTCAGTGGATTGAATGCCGGCCTGTGAACGAAGGGATCGCTGGTTCGATTCCCAGTCAGGGCACATGCCTGGGTTGGAGGTCAGGTCCCCGGTGGGGGCCGTGGCATGTGAGAGGCAACCACACATTGATGTTTCTCTCCTCTCCCCTTTCCCCTCTCTCTAAAAATAAATAAATAAAATATTTTTTAAAAAAGTTCCACCTGAAATAGCAATATGCAAATCACTTTAGCATATGATAAACAACCAAGAAAGTGATGCTATTTAAAAAAAATTTTTATATTTATTTTCGGTGAGAGAAGGGAGAGCGAAAGAGAGGGAGAGAAACATCAATTGGTTGTCTCCTGTTCGCCCCCAAATGGGGACCCGACCCACAACCCAGGCATGTGCCCCCACAGGGAACCAAACCCACGACTTTCTGGCTTGCAGGCCGTTGCTCAATCCACTGAGCCACACCAACCAGGGCTAAACATTTTCTGACAGAAGTAAATCTTGATAGAAATACTTCTCAGCGGGCCATTCGTTAATTCAGTCATTAAATCAAATTCAAAAGCACATGACCAGCATGTTTTTAAAGAATAATAAAATAGGATAAAATAGTAAGGCTATGTATTAAACTGGTTGAACATAAGCAATTGCTATTCTTACAGATAAAAAATTGTCAAATATCTGCAGTTTCATAGAGTCCAACTTAGTGTATGTGTATTGTATTTCAGTGAAAGGCATTGATCTAAGGTATTGGTTCAGCACTGGCTGCTGTGGCTCAGTGGATTGAGCGCAGGCGGCAGCAAACTGAAAGGTAGCTGGCTCCATTCCCAGTCAGGGCACATGCCTTGGTTGCAGGCCAGGTCCCCAGTTGGGAGCATGTGAGAGGCAACTGCGTTGTATCTATCACACGTCAGTGTTTCTCTCCCTCTCTTTCTCCCTCCCTTCCCCTTTCCATGAAAGTAAGTAAATATAGTCTTTAAAAATAAATAAATAAATTTATAAGAGATTGGTTCAAACCCAATTGCAGATTCTAGGGAGGGTAAATTCCAATAATGAGGCCAGTTAGAGTGCTCATTTCCTCTGACATTCTGGAATAAATTGGGGCAGGTTGAACTTGGGGAATTTTGAACACCGCCTGGTAGTGGGAAAGCTAGTAATATTTAAGGCAAAAACAGCTGCTTGAGAGCTAAGAGATGCTGTGTTAGTACATGCTTTTGTGTTTAGTTAACAGTTATTATCTTAGTAGGTGCAAGTGATGAGAAACAAGTTCTGGATTATTCTATTTTGAGTAGGTTGTGCATTGTATTCTTGGATAAAACTCTCCACATATCCAGCAACAAAATTAAAAACCAATGGAATTCCTGTCCATATTAAAGGGAAAGTATTAGGGCTTTAAACATTTTCTGGCGTTTTATTTATTTTAAGATTTTACTTACTTATTTTTAGAGGGAGGGAAAGGGAGGGAGAAAGAGGGAGAGAAGCATCAGTGTGTGGTTCCTCTTGAGTTCCCCCTACTAGGGACCTGGCCCGCAACCCAGGCATGTGCCCTGACTGGGAATAGAACCGGTGACTCTTCAGTTTGCAGGCTGGCACTCAATCCACTGAGCCACATCAACCAGGGGATTTCCTGACATTTTAAATAATACCTTTCTTGCCACCTGCTTCAGCAGAATAGATACTGTGTTCTGAGCAAATTCTGAGAATGTTGCATTTACACAAACCTGTTGGGAAAGCTGTTTACTAGCCTTTCTGAATTGAATTACATATGGATGACCAGTACTTTCAATATAACAGGGAAGTGGCAGCGTGGACTAGAGTAAATGGAAGAGCACTTAATTGCTTAAAGACACGAAAAGTTACCCTGACCTGTGTGGCTCAGTGGATTGACACCAACCTGCGAACCAAAGGGTCACCAATACGATTCCCAGTCAGGGCACGTGCCTGGGTTGCAGGCCAGGTCCCCAGTAGGGGGCGAGTGAGAGGCAACCGCACAATGATGTTTCCCTCTCTCCCTCCTTTCCCCCTCTGTCTAAAAATAAATAAAATCTTAAAAAAACAAAAAGACATGAAAAGTTATGAAGCATGTGTGCACCTGCTCATTTCTCTCCCCTTGACTATATTTAAAAAGCAGGCAGTGGTTTTAAAATTTCATCTATTGGAAACCCAGGGTTGTACGAAAAGGTAGATAGACTGGACAGAAAGGCCGGCAAAGGACCGGGAGGCAGTGAGGGCTGAGATTTGAGACCAGCTCAGCTTCAGTCACAGCTGCTCTGTTGTTAATGACTTTTACATATTTTGATTCTGCTTCATAAAGGTTTGAAAACATTGCTATCAGTCAAGAAATTCCTGTTAGGCCATTCTTTCTCATGAGATTTAGTGTCTTTGATTTTAGGGTTTGTTTTTTTTTTCCCCCAGAATAAATATTTTAAAGATTAAAAAAAAATTTTATTGATTATGCTATTACAGTTGTCCCATTTTCCCCCCCGTTTATCCCCTCTGCGCTGCACCCCATCCCATCATCCCCACCTCTTAGTTCATGTTTATGGGTTGTACATATCAGTTCTTTGGCTTCTCAACTTCCTATACTATTCTTAGCCTCCCCATATATATTTTTTGGGGGGGGTCAACGTTTTCCCATCAGCACTTTCCCCAGTCCCACCCAACCCTACCTCCCACCCTCAATCCTTCCCCCATTCGGCTGTGTCCGATGGGTCCTTTACGCATGTTCCTTGATGCCCCTTCCCCTCCTTTTCCCGTTATCCCCCTCCCTTCTGGTTACTGTCAGTTTTGTTTTTTATTTCAATGTTGCTGGTTATATTTTGCTTACTATTTTTTTTATTAGGTTCCACTTATAAGTGAGAGCATATGGTATCTGTCTTTCACCACCTGGTTTATTTAGGTTAACCCGAGAATGTGGAAAAAATTTTATTGATACAGACATGTATATTTAAGACCATAACGACAGGCCGCAGATTCTGAAGGCAGGTGTTCGCACTGCCCTATGCTTTTGCATCTTTTGATCCTGATCTGTGTTGATCTTTTGGACAAAATGCAGTTTTATGCATGTCCCATTTTCAACTGAGTTAGTCACCTGGAGCAAAGGTTATTATAGCAGAGCTACAGTTTATATCTGTTTTACCCCAAATCTCTATCCTTCTTACAGCAGCAAGTGGAGGGTAGTGATTTTAGTCAAAACCATTATAGTACATGAACGAGTAAATAGGAGGGCTAGTTGTTGCAGATATTTCTGGCAGTTTTACTTTAAAATACAATGAATATGCCAAACAGGCCTGCCTAAAATGGCCTTAATCTGATGTCTGTTTTACATAAATTTCCTCTTCTTTATAAATCAGAGTAGACGAGTGAAAAGCATTCTCCTGGGACTGATTTCTTACCTTTGAAGCAGAGGTTCTCAGCCCAAGCTGTAAGTGAGAATTACCGGTTTGTCTTCTTAAAGATATCCATGATGGAACCCCACGCCCAGAAATTCCAATTTAGTAGATGTTGGA
Organism: Mormoops blainvillei; assembly: GCA_004026545.1. Taxonomy (NCBI): domain Eukaryota; kingdom Metazoa; phylum Chordata; class Mammalia; order Chiroptera; family Mormoopidae; genus Mormoops; species Mormoops blainvillei. The sequence goes on from PVJD01000653.1 coordinate 203,575, forward strand.
TGGGGCCTGGCATGCGTGTGTACTCCTTAAAAGCTCACAGGTTATTCTGATATGGGTGGGGCACCTCTAATAGAAAGCGTTCATTTACTAAGTACAACATTTGTATGATTCTTAGCCCCATTTTACAGATGAAGTTGGGCTCAAAGGCATCACCGTATTTGGAAGTGTTCCATTGCAAAAAAGCCGACCCGGAACCTAGGCTTTTTGATTTCCAGTCCAGGGCTGGATTGCTACGGCAGCCCATCCTCTACCGGGGATGGAGGCAGTAACGCAAGTCAAGTACAAATTCAGAAATTCAGGCCGAAAGGGACCCTGAAGAGTCAGGTGCAAACCCCTCATTTAACACAACATTTCAGATTGCTAGAAAATGTGTGAGTATTTTCCAAGTAAGTCAGAACAAAAATGGCTGTCCCTTTGATGACTTCTTATATGTCGGGCCATGCAGTTTATGGCTATTGCCTAATTCAGTCCTCATGACTCTACGGAGTCGAGATACTATTTTATCCTTATGTTACAAATGAGAAACCGTCCTCAGATTAAAACCCAGATTTCTCCCAGGAGAACCTGAGCCAGCAACCACCGTACTTCTCTACCTCCTAGTCTATAGTTACATGATTTTTAAGGAGGGCTGGCATGCTCACTAGCTAGATGGGTCTGAAGGATTTTTTAAAAGATTTTATTTATTGATTTTTAGAGAGGAAGGGAAGGGAGAGAGAAAGAGGAAGAGAGACATCAGTTGGTGGTTGCCTCTTGCACACCCCCTACTGGGGACCTGGCGGGCAACCCAGGCGTGTGCCCTGACTGGGAATTGAACCAGGGACTCTTTGTTTCTCAGGCTGGTGCTCAATCCATTGAGTCACACCAGCCAGGGTTGTTTGTTTATTTTTAAGGTTTGGGAAATTTAGGCCCAACCTTTAAGAATGGAAAGATTGTAATCCAAACAAGGAATGTGCTTCATGCTTTTGGGTAAGCACATAAGACACTATCCATGCCTTCTAGAAGAAAACTTATCTCTGGCTTTTCATGAAAGCCCAAAAGAGTGGTTAACCAAGAATATAAACTTCCAACTGCCCAGAAGGAGGAGGCCATGCAAAGAGGAATGTAGTTCCATTTTTATGGAAATACTGAAAAAGAGGTCTGCCTTAAGGAAACATGCATGACATAGAAAGACCTCCACTCTTGTTTTGCTCAAAGCTTTCCTGTTACGATTTTGTAAATAGTCATTCCTGAGCTCTCCAAGTATGTCTGCATTTGTTGCAGGGATAGACTTACCCAGACAGGTGGAAGAGTCATGACTTAAGGGTTATAAACAGCTGCAGAGCTCTGTGATGGTCTTGGTGGCAAGGGATGTGGCCATTTCCAGCCGCCAGGCATTAACCAGCCTTAGAACAGGCTCTCAAATCGGAACGATTGTAATTTTGGTCTAGTGCATGCACCGCCCATGACAGCTAAATAGTAACAATTAAAATGTAAAGAATTTCCAGTCGTTTTAAAAGGGATTATCTTGGCGTGCTTTCTGTCGCCGACTCATAACGCTGCTGCTTTGGGACTGTCAGGTTTCCACACGGGATACAGTAAGTATTCAATAAATGTCAATTCGGAGCAGTAATTTTAATTCCTTATCAAGGAACATGTCCTTGCTATCCCACCATAAGTAAGGCAAATATGTGTATGGTAACGACAAATCCGCTCTGCACTGTGGGTTCCAACTTGCCCAGAGCGAGCTTTCCCCTCTGACAGGTAACTTTTTTTAAGTGACAGCGAGCAGAACTCGTACTGAGCGCCAGGCAGATTTGGCCTTTGTCCAATCATCTCCGAGATATTGGGGTGGGGGGAGGGGGAATTTCCCTAGACCTTCCCTGACCAGGAAGCGGGCGGGTTTGGGCTGAGCAGGGGCCGCCACAGCCAGTCTTGACGCAGCATGATGCTTGGCACTCCAGAGAACCAATAAGTATGAAGAGACCTATTTGAATCGGCCAATGCCGGCAGGCTGGGGGCGGGGTTTTCCAGCCCTATAAAGGCGGCCGCTGGCCAAGCAGGCGGTGGCGGAGGCTCCCGCAGCGGTCGCGGTCGGTGGGGTTGGGACCTGCCTTGCGACCCTCGGAACGGATTTTTATACTACCGCTCCAGCCTACCTCGCTCCTCGGCGCCATGACCACCACGACCACCTTCAAGGGCGTCGACCCGAACAGCAGGAATAGCTCCCGGTGAGGCGAGGGGCAACGCCTGCGCGGCACAGGGCTCGGGGTCAGGAGGGACGCTACCCCGCGGGGCCACGCGGGCCGAACGGCCGATCGTTGGTAGTAACGTGTCCGGGTCGCCACGCTTGCGTCCGACCCGGCGGCGGTGCTGGGCTGCCGGCCCTGCCTTTGTGCCGCACCTCGAGCCCGGCACGGCGACCCCACCCGATTCCTGCTCCTCTCTCATTCATTTCTGCCCCGGAGCGAGGGGACAGGATGGCCGGGGCCGCTTGCCCTTACAGCGCGGCGAGTGTAAGTTGGGACATGTCGTGCGGGTTCGCGCACTCCCCTTTTTGGAGTGGCCTGCCCTGTTCCAGGGCAGTGGTCTTGGTCCCGGGTGCCCGGGCAACCTACGGGGCTCCTTGTTCAGGCCCCATTGTCCCACCCCACGGCCACGCGCTCCTGTCACTGGTCCGGGGCAGGTGGCGGCCGTGCGATCGGCGTGGAGATCAGATTCTGCGGTCGCAGCGATCGGTTCCGGCGCACTCCTACCCACTGGGGCTGTCTGGCAGGTGGCATATGTGGTCAGGCGGGGATGGTCATCGTGACCCCCCACCCCTTTCCGGGACCTAGCCATCATTCCTTCGTGAAGTGCCTCCGCTCTGATAACAAAGGAAAGACCCCTGCTCCTTCCTTGCCCGCTCCCACTTCCGAACCGGAGGGGGAGTGCGGCAGTTCGAGCGGGTTTCCTGTGCTCAGACCTTCGGACCTCGGTCCTTGCATCCCACCTCTGTTGCTTCCCGCTTTGACGTTTGTTAAATGAGTTCATCCCTGGCGCTGGTTCCCTTGCTGGAGGAGGTTTCCTGTTCTTGGGCGGGGCCGGAGACATCCATTGTCTCTTCCGTGTTCTGTCTCCACCTGGGAAGTCGGGGCCTTTCTGGCCACTCGTGCCACAGCATTTGGGGGAGGGGGCAGTGGGCACGGAGTTCGATCTGGGGATCTTTTCCAAGCGGTTGCCTAACTTGGTGGAAGGGTTCGGATCTGGTGCAACATGTTCACATTGTCCTGGCTAATTGCACAGGGCCCTTTAACGTGGGATACAGGCATCTCGGATCCTTGCTCAAGGCTTGGAGGAAGCTTAGGCACCACTTTTTCTGGGCATCTATTCGTCATTGACGGTGAAAGGCAGTCATGTGTGGCCAGCCTTGGGGTCCTGAGCAAGTGGCACAAAGGGAGCCATTTTGTGGGGCTAAGAAGACAGCCGTGAAAAAGCAGTGTCTCATAGGGGTTGGAGAACTTGAGGACAAAAGCAGGCCTCAGCAGTGAGTCTTAGGAGGGAGCTTTGGAAATGACATTTCTTTTGTAACTCATTCTTTTCCCTTTCACAATGTAGGAAAAAACAGTAAAAAATTTAAAAACTAAATTAGCGGCTCCTGGGAGGATGGGGGAGCTTGGGTAGCATAGACCTATGAGAATACTGAAGAGGGTCACTCCCTCTTCTGTTGTCATCCTTCCAATGAGATCATTTTTTCAGAGGACAGTGGAACAAATTGAACCTTGGTTTTTCATTTTGTGCCATGGGGTCAACTTTCTGCGGCTTAGGATGTGGTGGTTGGAATGTTAATGTGTAAAAAAAAAAATCCAGGGTTCTATCCTCTGGGGTAGAGTGCAGTTTAGTGCTTCATAAAGAATTTCAGTAACCTGGTCGAATGAATTCTCGGGAGCTTTTTGTTATGTGTATTTGAACTGTGAGACAGAAATGAGTTTTGGTTCTGCAAAATAAGTGTTTTAATTCACCTTTTGTCATCAGACTCACTCCAGCGTTGTGACCTCAGGACTGCAGCTTTGTCTCCTTATCGACTTCCTGCCTTTCCTTCTGTGCTCTCACCTTCATGCTCCTAAACTTCTTTTCTCCAGGAACATTCTCCTGGCTCCATAATCCTGTCATACATTTAGTCTGTTAGGAAATGGTCTGCAGAGACCATATGGGAACTCTGGGTTTAAAGAGAGAAGAAAGAAGTAATTTGTAAAAATTGCTATCTGCAGTGCATGGCGACATTGTTGTCGAATCTCAAATATGTGGTTCTGATTTTGTTACCATGTGTGTGCAGCTCAGAAGGAATAGTAGGGACTTAATAAATGAACTGGATATGATTTCTGTCTTATGATTCAAATCCTTTGTTTGGGGATGTCTGGCTGGTACAGATGGGCTCCACAACACTGACGTCATCGGAGAAGGTATAACCTGCTGTTACACGAGAAACACAGACCTTGAAAAAGTTGGGCTGGTCAGAGTTCGAGTTTTTTTTAAGCTTGTGTTCGGATACTAGTGTCTTTTTTCTTTTTTCTTTCCTTCTTTCTTTTTAATTTTAAGGCTATATATATATATTATTTCCCAGCCCATTAGGGTTCTGAAGATTTTCATCTGGCTAAAAATTTATGAAGGTTTAATTATGATGTAAGGGGGGGGGAAATCACTGTAATCTCTAGGGAATGAAGGGGAAGACAATGAAGCAAGTTAATTTAGATGATGAGATTTCCAGTATCTTTGTTGGCTTGGGTACAAGTGTTAAAAACCTAGTCGCCTCAAACTTCAGAATGAGGGAAAGCTTATTAAGAATTTATCACATACCTTTAATTATGATTTAACAATTTAAGCTAGCGTAAAATTACCATCTTTATAAAATATATGCCTGAATACATTTATCTTCATATAATGAATTTAATCTGAGTGGATGTTTAATATCAGACGTAAAAAACAACAGCCCTGGCTGGTGTAGCTCCGTGGGTGGAGAGTTGGCCTGAGAACCAAAGGGTCACTGGTTCGATTCCCCAGTCAGGGCACGTGCCTGGACTGCCAGCCAGATCCCCAGTAGGGGGCGCGAGAGAGGCTACCACACATTGATGTTTCTCTCCTTCTCTTTCTCCCTCCCTTCCCCTCTGTCTAAAAATAAAATAAATAAAATCTTACAAAACAAAACAAAAAACAACGATGACAACAACAACATTGGGGTTTTAAATGTTTGACATGTTATAAAAGAATACAATAGATCTTCTACCCTTCAGGGGAAAAACGACATTTTTATTTAGTGTAAATTGAGTACCGAATTTTACTATGGCCAACACAAATATTAGATTCAGAGACCTATGCAGGAAATATAAAACAGTCTAGATTAGAAAGATTAGAAAACAAGAAAACTAATTAAAGCACCAACTATGTAGGTTTGTAGTTTAAAGAGAAAAAGACCTCATGTGGTTCCCCTATATCAGTGCACTTTGAGCCAATGGTATATGCCTTCCAGGAACGGGGGATTTGGGTTTCAATTCTGACTCCGTCAGTTAACTAATGTTGACCAATTTATTTGGAACTTCTCAGGGCCTGACTTGGCCATCCTAAAAATGAGGCTGTTGAACTGAATAGAGCAGTGATTTTCAACCTTTTTCATCTCATGGCACATATACAGTAATTACTAAAATTCTGTGGCACACCAAAATATGTATTTTTTGCTGATCCGACAAAAGATAGGTGTAATTTTGATTCATTCACATGGGACGACTATTGTGTTGGCCGTTGTCATTTTTTTATTTGGCAGTCTAAGGGAAAAGAGGTCAGCGCCCCTGACTAAATAGTCAGGTATCGCACGTTTAAAACATTCTTGTGGCACACTGGCTGCAAATCACTGGGATAGAGGAGAGCCCAGCCAACTACCACCCAAGGGCCAAACCCAGCTGGCATCAGATCTTGACATTTATAAATGGTTGGTTAAAAAAAAACAAAAAACCCAAGAAGAAGAATATTTCATGACTTGTGAAAATGACATGAAAATCAAATTTCAGTGTCTATAAATGAAGTTTGACTGGAACACAGCCTCACGTGTTCATTTCCATGTTGTCCGCGGCTGCCTTTGTGCTGGGCGACGGAGTTAAATAGTCATGCAAGGCTGTATGACCCACGAGCCCCAAAATATGTACTATCTGGCGCTTCACACAAAATGTTGGCAGCCAGGAGAGGATCTCTAGCATTTTCACCTCTTGGGTTCTACCCCTTACTCTCTGAGATCACGAGGGCTCTACCGGTCGGCTTCCTGGCAGAGGTGAAGGTACAAGGGTCACCGAGGGCAGCGTGAAGATGGGCTCCAGGGCCCCGAAGTATGGGAGTAAATGACCCGAGGGGGAGTCCAGCCAGAACTGTGAGGAACAGCGAGGTAGCCTAACGAGACTGGTGAAGAAGACAGTAAGAACAAGGTGTAGTTGAAAGAAGGCTACATTAGTGGTCGGCAGAGCCTGTCTGATTTCCCTTGGTTCTTCCAAGGCTGAACCAGACCTTGCGTCTTGCTGGCTTGTGGGTAACAAGGATAAGACAGAACAGGCGGGCTTGGTAGGAAAGGACCCAGGACAGGGCAGATGATCACCCCTTGGGCAGGAAGGGGCAGTGTTAGGGAGCCGAGGCCAGGGTGTCCACCCGCACCCAAGGGAGCAGAAATGCCGGGATTTCTGTCTAGAGATGCAAACAGATGCTGGTGCTCAGGAAAGATCACCTATAATGTCCAGTGTGGGGAAAGCAGTAATGTCAACAGAACGTTGGAATCCTAGAGCCCAGAAGTGGCCTTTAAAGGAATTTTCGAGTAACAGCAACACAGAAAAATATGAAGTATAAGAAAGACATTGAAACACACCGGAAATACCCTGGGTAACATGTTGGTGCACAGACTTTTGGACATTGGTGTCTAGTTATGCTTATTGTCATAGCTGGGGCATGTGATCGCCATGGTCCAGTTACTATTCTAAGCAAAGTGATATCCTCAGTATACTCTTATGAGGGAGCTAGTGTTTGCTTTGTATAGAAGAGAAAACTGAAGCTTAGTGAGGTTAAGCAACTTACCCAAGGCCACACAGCTAGATAAGTGTTTATCCCTATACACATCATTTTATACATGTAATTGGGCTTATTTTTGTTCTCTAGTCTTTTTTATTCCCTGGGTTTTGGGTAACTTTTGTATCTACTAATAAAAGTAAATCTCGCCCTGATGTATATAGCTTAAAAAATACATATTATTGATTTGAGGCCGGGGGGTGCGAGGGAGAGACACGTCGATTTGTCGTTGCACCTGTTGGTGCATCATTGCTGGCTTCTTGTACGTGCCCAGACCGGGGATCAAACCTGCAACCTCGGCTAATTGGGATGACACTCTAACCAGCTGAGCTGCCCAGCCAGGGCCTAACGTATATAGCTTTTCCGCTGTACGGACCGACTTTGATAACTAACCCCTTACTATTGGATAACTAGAGTTTTCCAACTTTTTACAGGTTAACCTATTCATAGGAGTCTCCTTGTACATATGTCTGGTTATCTACTTAGGATAATTTCTGGGGGTAGAAATGCTAATTCATATAAAATGCAAATTTAAACATTTGATACATATCAAAATGTTATTTAGCAAGTTTGTACAAATTTATTCTCTTACACTTCGATTAATGCTGGGAATTGGCTTTTTTTTTTTTCATCTTTACCACTCTAGTAAGCAAAAACAAAACAAAACCCAAAAAAACCCTATCACCTTGTTTTAAATTTCATTTATTTGCTAGTGAGATTAAATTTTTAGCGTTTAGAGGCTACCCATGTTTTTAAATTTCCTGTTAGTAACTTTTGTCCATTTTTCTCCTGTTTTTTTTTTTTTAAGTATTTTTAAGAGCATTCCATAATACTAGCGATATTATCCTTTGTCAATCGTTATGTGTGTTTTTGCCAAGTTTCATCTGTTCATCTTATGATTCCTGGTTTTCATCTTGTCCTTGGAAAGAAAGCCCTTTTCTCCCAGACTAGGGCACCGTCATACATAGCCTCCCAGCATTCTTGTTTCAGTTGTTAAATGGAAATATTTGACCTAGCAGGAACTTCTTGGTGAGTGAAGTAAGTTAGGGATATGTATTTTGTTTGTTTAATCAAATGACTAGCCAATTATCCAATGCAGTTTTCCCCACTGATCTAAAATGTACCAGTGGCCGTCTTTGTGAGAGGAAACTCTTTATCTTGACAGAATTATGAGGAGAAACTGAGAAACCCCCATTGCAGTAGAAGTTGTTAACAGATTCTCTCAGTAGGCGATAAAACATTTAATTAGTAGGTTTGAACAGTTCGATTAACACGCTTGATCTAGGGGGTATATGGGACATGGGCAAATACACAGAAGTTCCCAGTGCGTGTAGAGATTTGCAAAACTGACCACACACTAGGGCCATAAGGTGCATCTCATCAAATTTCAAAGGATGTATGTCATGAAACTTTTGTCTATGTTGTAATTAAAAGCTAGAAATCAATAAACTAGAAAGACCCCTATATTTGGAAACTTACAAATGCACTTGTAAATAATTTATGGGTCAAAGAGGAAAATAATGGAAATGCGGAAATATTTAGAATGGAACAATAGTAAAAAAAAAAATCAATTTGGGGATCCCTTTAGTATTGTACTTAGAAGAGAATTTATACTTTAATTGTTTAATTTTTCCTTTATTTTCTGACATAAGTTTACAACTGACAATTGTATTTATTTGGAAACTCGGATGAAATGAACATATTCCTAGAAAAATGTTTCTTATTCAAACTGACTTCAGAAGAAGTAGAAACCGGACCACTCCTATCCCTAATAAAGGAATTGAATCAGTAGATAGAAAATCTTCCCATAAAACCATCCCCATTTTCTGTGCTTTAAGAGGTGCCAGGACAAGTTAAATTGAGTTTTTCCAAGGAGGGGACCAATTGGTTAGCCTGTGGCAAGAAGATTTGGAAATGCGAAAGTACCAGATTCCTTATTGGGCAAAAGGCTCTACGTGGTGTCCAAAGGCATATGTGCAGAGAACATGCCACGAATCTTACTTATTCTCTCCCATTGACTTTCTCCCTGTGGCAAGTCACTCGTGTTTACCAGTGATGATAGGAGGCACAGCTGTATTAAACGAGGCTTGTCTGCACTGTGCTGTGTGGAGAGGAGAGACGCTTTATTAATCGCCTTTGCTTGGGCCGCTGCATTGGTCCAGTTAACTTTTATATGAATATTCTTCTATTTTTTATGTCGTTGAAAGTAAAAATGGAAAAATAAGTAATAGTATGTGCTTCTGAACTTCCCTGGCATACAGGGTGGGCAAAAGGAGGTTTGCAGTTGTTTGTATGGAAAATAATACAATAGTCAATAACACACGAATAAACCATTTCTAGTACTCATAGCTGTAAACCTCCTTACGCCCCACCCGGTACCTCCAGCTGAGCCAGGGGTCAAGGTCCCTCTGGTCGTTGGCCATTTCCTAAAAGGGGACGCCAGCCAGGCTGTTTGTGATGACTGCCAGACAGCCTTACTACAAATGTTATAAAGCAGCATTTCATATCTTAACATCCAGGGTTGAATTTATACCCCGTGGAATCAGTTCTTCCCCATTAGCAGCTCTTTTTTGTTGGGAGGGAAGGGGAAGGAATGGGCGAGGAAAATGAAGTGAAAGATACTTGACAACATTTTTGCCAAGAAATGTTTGGTTTGAAATTGATGTTTTGCCATTATTCCTAGGGTTTTGCGGCCTCCCGGTGGCGGATCCAATTTTTCACTAGGCTTTGATGAACCAACAGAACAACCCGTGAGGAAGAACAAAATGGCCTCTAGCATCTTTGGGACACCTGAGGAAAACCCCCCTTCGTGGGCCAAGTCAGCAGGTATGGGTTTTCTCTGTGATCACTGGCCAAGGGAAGGACCCAGGGTGACACCCACAGCTGGTTTAGGACTGTTGAGCAAAATCTAGCTTTATCGTTGTGAGATAAACAACAGTGAGAGCTGCTCATTGGAGGAAAGACTGGGACTAAATACCCAGAAACACAGAGTTTGTGGGATGGATCGGAATACGGAGTGACATCAGACTGGTTTATTCAGTCACTCTGTCAAATTTTTAAGCCATCACTTAAACTCTCTAACACTGTTTGCTCATTTTGTAATAGGAGACTGACATATACTATTCACTACAAAAGTGTCTGCTTTAGGTCTTCCTGTTATTATTCCTCAAGAAAGTGTATTTTGATTCAGGTGCCAAGTCGAGTGGTGGCAGAGAAGATTCTGAGTCGTCTGGACCGCAGAGAAGAAACTCTTCTGAAGCAAACTCTGGAGACTTCTTCGATCTGAAGGTCAGTGTGACAACATGGGGAAGAAGACAGGCTTTGACGTTAATTCGGTATAGAAATTAGATTCCCCCAATGTACTAAGAGCTTCAGTTCTGCCTCTAGAGTTGTCCATGCAGGTTATTAGGAAAGGAGCTGGGGCATATTGGTGATGGGAAGATTGACAGCTAAAGGGAGGAAAGTCAGAAAGTGAGTAAACAGTGATCTTGGTCTGTTCTTTTCTTTTTTTAAAAGATTTTACTGTTTTCTAGATAGAGGGGAAGGGAGGGAGAAAGAGAGGGAGAGAAACATCTATTAGCTGCCTCTCACACCCCCTGAATTGGGACTGGCCTGCCACCTAGGCAGGTGGCCTGACCTGGAATCAAACTGGTGACCTTCCGCTTCTCAGGATGGCACTCCAACAACTGAGCCACGCCAGTCAGGGTGATCTTGGTCTGTCCTGATGTCTCTTCAACCCTTAGGACTGGTCTCTATAGTACTGAGTTTTAGAACTTCCAAATCACACTCACTTCCGGTGTATCTCATATATATAGTGGTATTTCTGAGTTCAGGGACTGTTTAAATCGTTGGCAGATGTTGTCTGGTTGTCTTCAGCTGAACCTCGGGGGACTGCAGCACCGCCCCACAGCCGCCAGCTGTGTGTCTGGGAAGCCTGGTAGGGAGCCCTGCCGAGCAGGGATCTCAGGGCTTGTGGAGGCACCAGCCCCTTTAGTGCGAGGAGACACGTCGAAGGGCCTTTGAGTTGTTAGATGCCCTTCCGCTCCTAGGTAAGAAGAAAGAGGGAGAATGGAGGGCTAGATTCACCGCTTTCCCATGCTGATAAAAGAGCCCCTGAAATGCTGATTCATACAGGTCATCAGTGTAGATGTTAAGACTTTTAAAAAATTTTAAATTAAATTTGCCCTGACTGGTGTGGCTCAGTGGATCGAGTGTCGTCCCACAAACTGAAACAGCGCCAGTTCAATTCCCAGTCAGGGCACATGCCTGGGTTGTGGGCCAGGTCCCCAGTTGGGGGCGTGTAAGAGACAACAGATTGATGTTTCTTTCCCTCTCTTCCTCCCTCTCTCCCTCTCTTCCCCTCTCTCTAAAAATAAGTGAATAAAATCTTTAAAAAAAATTAAACTTACTGGGGCAATATTGGTTAGATGTTAAGGGTTTTTTTTTTTTAATTCTGGGCATGTTACTGGCACTGGGGCAATCAGTCCAGTGGCATTTTGGTATAGCATTGTCCCCCAGTTGAATAAAGGCTGCTTACTGTAATGTGGCCTAACCCGGACCTTGACTGTGTCAAAATGAAAACACTTGGTTTCAGAGAGACAGTAATCTCTCGGGACTGTTTTATTTGTATGTTGCAAGGTTAAAATCTGAAGTAAATTTTTAATGTCTTTTCTTTTCAGGGAGAAGGTGACATTCATGGTGAGTACTTCTGAAGCCCAAATTTCTGGTTCCGTAAATGGTTTTAGAACAGATTGGAATTTTGGTCCCAGTGCTGTCCTGGGGAGTCGAATCTGGCTCGGCCCGAGTGCCAGCCCAGTCTGGGTGGAGGGGGCAGAAAAATGAAGCAGGTAGGTTAGCAAACTCGCCTGCGTTTGGTATCGGCCAGCAGTGAGAGCGATGCTAGACATGTACAGAAAAGGGGGAAAAGCCAAAATCCTTTCCCGGTGCATTGACCGGGCTGGTGCTGGCCACACGTCATGGCAGCTTTTTGGTAAATGGCTCTGGCAGTCCGGGCTCGGCCCACTGCCTTTCGTTCGACTTTTACGTTGCGGTACTTATTCGTGGAGGCAGTGGCAACCCTGTGATCTCGTAAGTCATGACTTAGGGGGGCTGATGTGAATTTCCAGTTAGCATCCGTGTGGAAATGAGCAGATATCATTTACTGAATTGTTTTAAATCTTTAAAGTGTTTATTGGTGTTTCCTCAACAAGTGCGGCAGGTCTGCTGACAAGGCCAATGTGAAGTGGACAGACACTGAGCAGCAGTAGCCGGGTCCGAATGGGCTCGGGTCCGAATGGGCTTGGTGCCGGGCCACCTCCGTGGGCCTTCTGGGCGGGAGGAGGTGGCTTCCTCGTGGCCTTTTCCTGCCAGGGAAACAAATGTCTAAGAACCACACTCCTCTTCTGTCCTATCAAACTGTCTCTCCCTCCCCCTCCCTCCCTCCCTTCCTTTACCTGAGAATATGTTTATTGGTTTTGGAGAGAAAGAGGGAGAGAGAAACACCGATGTGAGAAACATCCCTTGGTTGCCCCCATGCTCTCCCTGATCAGAGATCGAACCCAAAACCCTTGCTGTGTGGGACAGCGCTCCACCGAGCTGAGCCGCCTGGCCTGGGACGAAGGCCCTTTCTCATGGAGATGGGGGTGGAGGTTCTTCTGAACCCTCGTGAGCGTAACCTGGGCTTGTGCTTACTGGACAAATTACTTTTTCACTAGACTGAAGGTCGATTTGTTTTTGTTCCTGATTTGTTCCATTCGGAAGGACTTTCCTGGAGGTAAAATATCTGGGCTCTTTGGTTCCGCTGCTTTTCATGTCCTGCAATGTTTCTCCTGTTCGACCTTATTTAACCACAATCTTTTTGCCTAATTTTGGCCAATGAATATAATTAGGAATTTGGGGAACCTTGAGAGGTATGTGAGAATCCTGATGAAAGTGAAAATTGTGTCATTTGTCCTGCTGAATAATTAATAATCCCCCTCAGCTCAATTTGTTTTAGATTCTTCAGGTAAACAGCACACTGAATTGTGTAGTGTGGCAAGTCCTTCCTCTTTTCTTTTTTCTTTGTTTTTTTAAAAATGACCATCAGTTTTGCTACCTGATTATTTTGTGTTCCTGACGCTGCAACTTTTAGCTTATTTGTCATAAAACGGGAGGGGCCTAATAATTCAAGATACATCTGGGGGAGCAGAGTTCAACCTCAGTTCCGTTGCAGAGTTGACTCAAAGCCAAGCTACCCTGCTCAGTTTAAATAAAACAGATTTGGTTGGATATAAGGAAGGCTGTCCTCATCTTTTGGGTAAATATAGGAATGGCCACAAGGAGGACTTGGGAAATCTATTGGGTTAGCCAAAAAGTTCGTTTGGTTTTTTCCTTATAATGGCTCTAGTAGCACTCAGTTGGCTTTAACTTCACTCAAAGCAATTTTGCTAGATTGTATTGTGAAAGCTGTTGCATCAGCACGCATTAAGAAAAGAAAATCAAAATTGGTGAAGTTTTTCATTCACCAGCCATTTTAATGTTGAAGATGGAAGAAAATAAGCAATGCTTTCGGCATATTATGCTTTATTATTTCAAGAAAGGTAAAAACACAACTGAAAGGCAAGATTTGAGCAGTGTATGGAAAAGGTGCTGTGACTGATCAAATGTCAAAAGCAATTTGTCAAAAGCAAATTGTCAAAAGCAATTTGCAAAGTTTCTTGCTGGAGATTTCTCCCTAGATGATGTTTCACGGTCAGGTAGACAGGTTGAAGTTGATAGTGATCAAATCGAGACATTAATTGAAAAGAATCAGTGTTGTACCAGGGGGGGAGACAGCTGACATACTCAAAATATCCAAATCACTAAAGTTATTGGTGAAAATGAAAAATGTGTCTTATCTTATGGAAGAAAGTAAATGGACGTTTCGGCCTGCTCGATATAAGAAAGAAGTAGGTCCAGGAAATCTAGGGCAGAAGTCTTTCCCTACCTTCAGGCAGGCTACATGGTCTGCTACATTTTTTTATGGTTCTAACTTTCTTATCCTTATAGTGAGTCATTTTTTCCTGTTCTGACAGAGATGTCCGTTCTGTTACTTTACTGACGCACCAAAGAAGAAAGACAAGTCAGGACAATATAAGATGGATATATCCATCTTATATTGTGGTAGAATTATTTTTGTTTAAAGTCCTTTAAAAACATTATTACATTCAACAGACAAAAGCTTCATGAAGTTGCTATTGCTGTAGAAGTTCCTAAACCCTTGCTCTCAGTTCCTTCTCACTGCAGACCTAATGAGTTCGAGTAACAAGCAAACTCCCATCTTCTCTGGCTGGAGTATTTATTTCTGACAAATGGGCATTTAAATTAAGGCCTGCTGTTTTCCAGTCTCCATATGTGCATTTTTTTTCTTTTGTGGTGTGTTGTTACTTCTTTGTGAAAGACAGAACAGTTCCATTAATAATAAAAGACAAGTAGATTGTTGGAAATGAGCTTGATTTCCCTAAAAACCACTTTCAGGAAATTGCCTACCATGACAGAGCATTAACTGCTTGGTCCAGATGGCCTCTAGTCCCAGCCCCAGCAGCAGGCCTCGGACGGCTTGCAGTGAGCACGAGCACGAGCACGTTGGCTCAGCCCGAGTGCCTGGTCTGTGTTCATCTGTTTCGTATTGTTGTAAAATGTGTTTTCTGCAGGGGTTGTTTGCATTTGGAGCACGTCTGACGTAGTTCCCTAGGCCGTGTGAAGGGCACTTATTGCAGGGCTTGGGCACTCAGTGTTGGTGCGCTTGACCGCTTCTTGTGTAATAAGAATGTGGCAACAGGACCCTGAAGGGCGACCCTCTCTCTCCGAGCTTCAGTTCACAGCCATGAGGGCTGTCATCTTGGAAAGCGTCATGGTAGGTTTTACTGCCAGTTCAATAGTTATGTATATCGTATTATGTTACTTCTGTAGACTGTTCCAAAAATTTACAAAATGCAACATTAACAGCAGCAGTAGCGTATTTCTGAGATTTTTGTTGTGTTTCTGATCTAAAACCTCTTCCCGCTTGGACTTCTCGGTTTTAGTTGGCTAAATCAAAAGTTGGTACAAGTGGTTTTAGGAACGTGAACTTTTAATGTTTAGTTTTTGAAAAACTTAGAGAAACTACACTTTTTTCAAAATTCGAACTTTTTACTGGCCTTCAGTAGGTGTCCAGACAGAGTTCTTAGCCAGTATTATGTGATAACCAGTAAGTAGTTCGGCCTCACTGCCTCCAGGGTTTTGGAGCTCCCAGACTCGGGGAGGGGGTAAAAGTCTTTAACCCTTACGGTTGGCTTCCTCCCAGGCTTCTTCTAAAGGTGTCTCTGTGTGATTACTCTAAGGTAGGTGTTAGAATATGCAACTGAATGTGACGTGGGGTTTTTTTTTGTTTTTTAAAATAATTTCTTCCTAGGCTCTTAAAGATTTTATTTATTTTTTATTTTTAGACAGAGGGGAAAGGGAGGGAGAAAGAGAGGGACAGAAACATCAATGTGTGATTGCCTCTCACACGCCCCCTACTGGGGACCTGGGCCACAACCCAGGTATGTACCTTGACTGGGAATCAAACCAGTGACATTTCGGTTGGTTCACAGGCTGGCGCTCAATCAACTGACCCACACCAGCCAGGGCTGCATGTTTTGTTTTTTGTTTTTTAAAAATTTGTTTATTTTTAGACAGAGAGGGAGAGAAACATCAATGTGTGGTTGCCTCTCGCATGCCTCTACTGGGGATGTGGCCCACTACCCAGGCATGTGCCCTGATGGGAATCGAACTGGCGACACTTTGGTTCACAGGCTGGCACTCAATCCACTGAGCCACACCAGCCAGGGCTGAATGTGGTTTAACACCAAAATGAGACCTGGCATTTTTTTAAAAACTAAAAATCTAACATGTCTTAAAACTGTTGAACTCTTCATAGAAACATTTTTTTTCACAGAAAATTCTGAGTTTTTTCTTCTGCAGTTACTCTTGACTTTGAATAAATGCCTTCTCTGATTTTGGAAACTGCCTAGTTAGGAATATATGCTTGTTGGGAATTTCACAAATCAGCCAGTGATTCAACAAGCAGTATCCAGGATATTGGATAATAATACACTGATTCTCAAGACTTTAATGTAGAAAGTGCCCAGGTGATAAGGGAGGGGAGTGACCTGGTTAATGGTTATTACTAGTCAGCAGGGGAAACGTGGACTCTTTAATAAATGTTGATGGCACACTGGCAGTCTGCGTGGTTAAGATAAACCTCACCTAGTAATCACGGACACGTAACAGAAAGCAGGCGTGCAGTCACATTTTTCACCCATCAGTTTGGCAAATACTAAAGTGAGGTGGTTGTTCAGTGGCGGATATGCAGGGATGTACGGAAGGCATATTCCGATGTGGGCTCTAGGGAGGAACGCGGCACAGCCACTTGGGGGAGGGAGGGTGGTGAGTAGTGTCTGTTCAAGTCGAAGACGCGGCGCACGTTCCCGTGTGTGTGCGTTACAGCTCTGGTTGGAATGGCTGGGTTGGTTCTGGTTTGTTGCTCTCAGAAGAAGATTGGACAAGCTTGCACTATATACACACACACATATATTATGAAACAATTTAATTAAGCAAGGTGAATTATAGCCATGTGTATAAATACGGGTAAATTTGCCAAAGAGTTAAAAAAAAAAAAGGAAGCTGGTATCATTTACGTTAAATACAACAAAAACGATATTCTGCGTTACCTATTGGAAATAAAAAACACATAAACTATGCATGAAACAAATGGATTAGAAGAATACACACAACTAGCTGTGGGGCCTCTGGGAATGGGGCGCGGAGACCCACATGAAGGCAGGTTAGGGGCGAGGGATCTAGAGCTTATCTGTAAGGTTGTAATTTAAAATATTCATGTTTTCATAGTTTGTATAATTGAAAAAAGAACATACGTGGAAAAAGGCCGGGGGACAAATACGGCAAAACATAAACAGTGGTTGGTTCTGGGTAGTGTGGACGTGGCTGGCGACTGTTGCTTTGTTCTTTATCTCTCTAGGTATGCTTTGATCCTTCCTCAAAAAATATATCTTAGATTCTTCATCTTCACTGGAAGGAGTTGTTAGCCTTAATTTCATTCTATTTTCCTAGAAAACGTGGACACAGACTTGCAGGCCAGCCTGGGGCAGAGCGAGGAGAAGCCCGTGCCCGCCGCCCCTGTGCCCAGCCCGGTGGCGCCGGCCCCGGTGCCCTCCCGAAGAAACCCCCCTGGCGGCAAGTCCAGCCTCGTCCTGGGTTAGCTCCGACTGTCCTGAGCGCTGTCGTTTTGTCTGTCTGTTTTCTCCGTGCTCGTGAACCGCACAACTTGAGCCTGACTGTACATCTTTTGGATTTGTTTCATTAAAGAAGAAGCACTTTATGTACTGCTGTCTTTTTTTTTCCCCCTTTTGTTTTTAAAGAACAGGTTCTCTTGATCTGTCCTGACTCCTCTGGGTCTGTAGGCCATGGCATGGTGTTTTCTAGTAGTAGATTGGAGGGAAGCTTTGTGACACTTAGTATTGTGTTTTTAAGAACAGATTATTTGGTTCCAAATCTGTTAGAGGATCTTTTGTACTGAGGTTTTTAAACCCCTTTTCTTGTCAGCTTTACTTGGGTTTACCAGGCCTTGATGGACAGGCCAGTAAACAGGCCACAGGCACCGTCCTTACAGGCCCCCAACACAGGGTTGTCTTTATGCCGCACCTTCTTGGTGTTGCCCTAACTTGTCAGTGCCCTTTGCTGAAAGCACCTTCCTGTGCCATATGGAACAATAAAGGGGCCTGCGCCTCATGCCGAGCTGCCTGCAAAGCAAAGAAACTGCCTTTTCTTTTTGAACTTTAAGAAATAAGCCAGATACTAACGTGACTGGTGGAGGAGCAAAGCCCCCTGCTCTCACACAGAGGAACCGACCAATCCCAGGCGGTGGAGCGAGCAGGGGGGTCCTCTCTGGACCCGGCCCATGGGGGCAGCAGCGCTCTCAGATAAGGCGAAGCCGTGTGCATGATGCTGGTGCTTGACCGTGAAACGAAAAGTCTCATCCTCAAAACGTGTGTTGTACTTCCCAAGCCTGGACTGTTGCTTAAAGTAAACAATGTACACATTTTGAAATACTGTGTCCTGTGTCATCTTTCTGAGACTCCGTTTTACCTGTTCGATTGCTTTTTTCCTTGTTACTGGAAATCCTGTTGCTCAATGATTTGAAGCGTCATTCAAGTTAAGACAAACTAGTGAAGGCCCGAAGACGAGTGGGCTTCTCTCTAAAGAAAAGTTCTCTGAAGACAGCAGGTCTCAACTCATAGAATGAGTTCTAAATGCCGCCAAACTGATTGCCTCTGTTATCTGTGGTAATAAAATTCAGGCATAGTAAGATGAATTGATAACCAAAATAATTATTAGCCAAAATATCTTGGGCTCTTAAGTCCTCCTGCACCTGCAAGCTGCTCCTCAGTTGTGGGTGGTCAAAGAAGAGAGGTCCAGAGGCAGAGTCCACATCATTAGAAGGGGACAGGGATGGGGAATAGGGGATTAAGAGTCCCTTTGAGTGACACAGAGACATCTGGGTTCTAGGGAGAAAGTTCCGGGTCAACATGCAATATTAAATGTCTAAATTGAGCATTATTATTAAGACCTGACTTTTAGGTCCCACTGTGCTACTGACCAGCTGTATCTGTTGGCTGGTCATTTGGGACTGGATTTCCTCACTTAAAAAAGGACCCCTTTGAAGTAGGTCATTTCTAAACCCCTCCCATGATTGAGATAAGCTTGGTGTGTGACCACAGACTTATTTGAACTTATCTGGCATATCTGTAGGAAGAATAATCATATTTATAGGCTGTGGGGGTTAAGTTTTTCTTAGCGTGTAAAGCACACTAGCCTTTCAGTCTCTATTATGACTTTGGAGGTGGGGGCTCCTGGAAAAGAGATGCCCCTGATTTGCGTATGACTTGTGATTTGCTGTCGATTCTATGAAGATAAATGCCTAATCAAAAGGTGTCCTGGAGGGGGTTCTTATTTTTTTTTGTTACAGCAAAAAATAAAACAACTGCTAAAAAAAATTAAGGTGTTCTGAGGGAAAGACAGTTCTGCCTGTCATTTTACTACTATCAAAATTACATAAATTTTTCAGAAATTATGTAAACATGTTTGCTAAAGGTTAGTGTTAAATTTTCCAGCTGGAGAGCTTAGGGTCTAGCAAGTGAAGTTGAATAATCTTAAAATGATGCCTGGAATCGACATTTTGGACTTCTTACCCAGTCTGTGTGACTTAGGTGGCTTGGTGAAGGGGTGGAGAGGTGAACAGTTAGGTTCTCAGTATTTACTGCTTATGCAGTAAATTCTTTTTTCCCCTTTATTTTTCATTGTTTAGATCATTACAGTTGTCCCTACTTTTGTCCCCTTTGCCCACCTCCCCGCCCCGCCGCAGGCTATCACCACACCGGCTGTCCTCTTCCAAGGGTCAGGAGTATAGCAGTATGTTGTTTGGCTAATCCCTTCACCTTCTCTCATCCTCTACTTTTCTTAAGCGTTTTTAAAAGTCGGTCACCTTAGACTGAACTGAGGCGCCAGGCCCCCCTTTGTAATGCTTCTGTTGCATTGGTTTGGCAGTATCGGGGCGCTCATCTGGGGAACTACACGGATGTAGTCAGGAAATTGTGTGAAATCTACAAAGGGGAGGGGGGTGTTAAAAAAATTTAGCAACATCCATCATTTTCTAGAGGGGGATCTAACTGCCCATTCTAGAGTCGAGGCGCCAGTTCCACGGAGAGAAGGGCGGTCCCGATGACAGGCGCTTGACGGAAATCGTCTGTCAGGTGGGGTTGCGTGTCTTAAGTAGAAGCTCCCACGTTCCAAATCGGCAGGTGTGCGCATTCGGCTCCGGGTCCGCAAGCAAGGGCTGGCGGTCTGGGTCCTAGGAAAGTGGGAGCCAGCCGCCCCGGTTTACGGAGCCTCGGCTCGGCGTTAGAGGTGGCTCCTCAGTCTTGCGGGTCGCCCCCGTCGGCCGGGGTGACCGGCGACGCCTGCGGCAGCCGAAGACCAAAACCCTGATCCACCGCCTGGGCCCGGCGAGCAGGGCTGCGCTGCGGCGGGTGGGCGGGGCCTTGCCAATACGCCCGGGGCGGCCACGCCCCCGCGGCTCCGGAAGCGGGCGGCCCGGCGCTCCGCGCGCTCCCGGCACTCCTTCCGTCCTCGGCCCTCGCTTTCGCCGGTGCAGGCGCTCCCGCGGTGGCGATGGCGATGGCGGTGCGGCCCGCGCGGCCCGTGCGGGTGCTGGTGGACATGGACGGCGTGCTGGCCGACTTCGAGGCTGGTCTCCTGCGGGCCTTCTGCCGCCGCTTCCCCGGGGAGCCGCACGTACCCCTGGCCGAACGTCGCGGCTTCTTCGCCCGGGAGCAGTACCGAGCCCTGCGGCCGGACCTGGCGGTAGGGCGTGGGGGTGGCGGGCGCAGGCGGGGCGTCCTGGGAGGGCCCCCCACAGGCACCCTGAAGGGGGGATCCTCCACCCCGCGTCTCCAGGAGCGGAAGTTCCGACCCCGCAGGACACTTTAGGAGTAGGGAGTCCTACCCTGGGGCAGCATGGTCTCTGCTTCACCTCTGGGACACCCCCTTCCTGCTTAAAATGAACAAAATTCACTTAAGAATACGCAGTTCACCCCAGGATAAGAAGAGCCCTTCCCCCGCCTTTGAGATCCTCGCTGGGGGTAGGTCTGCGGAGGCCGAAGCCAGGATGGGTACACTGTCTTTCAGGACAAAGTGGCCAGTGTGTATGAAGCCCCCGGCTTCTTCCTAGACTTGGAGCCCATCCCTGGAGCCCTGGAAGCCATGCAGCAGATGAACGCCCTGCAGGAGTGAGGAAGGGGGGCGCGGGGGCGGGGAGCAGGGCCGGCCCCGCCCTGTCTAACTGGCCCCTTCCCCGCAGCACGGAGGTCTTCATCTGCACGAGTCCTCTGCTGAAGTATGACCACTGTGTGGCAGAAAAGGTGCGGCTGCCCCAGCTCCTCTTAAGCTCACTTAGCTTCCTAGGTCATGGTCTTAGAGTGAACCAGCAGAAACACAGGAAGGGTGGGGTGGGCCAGAGGGGAGCTGCATCTGCAAAGGGCCACAGACCCCACTCACACTTCCTCACTGGCCCCGAATCAGCGGCCCGTCAGGCCCCACTGACAGATCGTGCCCCTTTCACAGTACCGCTGGGTGGAGAAGCACCTGGGGCCCCAGTTTGTGGAGCGCATTATCATGACGAGGGACAAGACGGTGGTTTTGGGGGACCTGCTCATTGATGACAAGGACACCATTCAAGGTTGGACCTGTTTTCCTTGGAAGCCGCCAGGCATCTGGCCTGGGATTAGGGAGAGGGAGCAGATATAGCCAGATTACAGACTGCATGCTCGCTGCCTTTCTCCCGTGTCCTGTCCCAGGCCAAGAGGAGACCCCAAGCTGGGAGCACATCTTGTTCACCTGTTACCACAACCAGCACCTGGTCCTGCCCCCCACAAGGAGACGGCTGCTCTCCTGGAGTGACAACTGGAGGGAGATCATAGACAGCAAACGGCAGTCAGGGACCGCGGCCTTGGACAGTAGCTGAAGGAAGGGAGGGCTGGCCAGCAGGGAGCCTCCGCAGGGCTGAGTGACAGGGCAACATTGTGGTGGTGACTCCAGCACTGGGGGCGCAGGGAGACGGTGCCCTCTACTCTCACAGGCCAGCCACCGGGCACCTCCCGAGATGGCCGGCTTGGAAACACAGTGGGAGATCAGTCAGGAACCTTTTAATAAAAACACTTTGGCTTGCTGCTCTTTCATGCCCTTTATTTGGGAAAGTAAAGGGGCAGGAGCCCAGAGCTACAGCTGGGGTGGAGGCCGGGGAAGAGGCTGGCCCCACCCTCCCTCCAGGGGCCCTGGGTCCGGCCCACCCCTGCACCCCTGTATGCCCTTCGTCCCACATCTGCCTTTCTCCAGTCATGTAGGCCAATCTTAAGGGAGTGCAGGTGACCAGCACTCCCCATTACTTCTGAGCCCCATTCTTCCGCAGCTGCCCCACACCCCTTCCCGTGCTGACCAGCGTACGCTGTGGACTACAAGCCACACTCAGCGTCTGGTCCTCCGTCCCCCTGGGCACCACTCCTGCTTGTGTCCCCAAAGCCCCCTTGAGCCTGAGATGCACTTTCAGAGGCAGGGACTCCCCCCTTCGCTTAACCCTGATGGCAGAGGAGGGGGCCAGGGCTTTCAGGGAGGGGCGGGGGTGGGGGAGAAGACACAGCTCCAAGACTTTGTGCCCATGTTCTGATGTTATCACCCTAATGGCCTTGGTCTTAATGCCCAATGGCCACATAACAGACACTGGGCTGCATCACTCAAGAGCAGGGAACACATTGTCTTGTGAAACCCTCACATTGTGCCCAGCAGGTAGGCCTGTGTGGATAAATGGTTAACCCTGGACCATAGAGGTCTCCAGGCCCGCACCCACCATGCCCAACACCCGACCTGGAGAACTGGGGTAGGGACCCAAGTGTCCCAGAGCCTCGAGGTAGTTTTAATAATGAGACATCTCATTCCTGTTTCTCAGACTTGCCCCAGACACTTCCATTAAGGGATCATGCCTCCTTCTCCCAGCTCGGGTGGCGTTCCTAAGCCCCATCCCAGCTGCTTTCAGGAGAACCTCCTTCTGCAAGCCTCTGGATCAAGGGGGCTGGTTGCTCCTTACACGAGGGTGAGAGCCCGGCAGTGGGACAGATCAGGAGGCAGGGCCTTTGCCCTCCCTCGGCTGAGAGGGCCGGCCTACAAAACTGGCACTGCCTTTGACTCCCTTCTCATGTGTCTCAACGCCTCTTACTCATCTAATGCTTTTCATCACAGTGTAAATACCTGTCACACTGAGAAAACTCACCTTTAAAATGGCTGAAAAGGCACTACTTGGGGAGAATGTGCTCACTGGGAACTATGGGCTCCTGCTTCCTAAGCCCCACCAGGATTTTGGTCTCGTCTCTGGCAATAAGAATACCAGGGCCTTGAGGTCTCCTTGCATCAGGACTGCTGTGGGGCCTCGGTCCTTGGCAGGGGGATACCCAGGGCAGAGTGGGCCGGCCGGCGGCGGGCTTCGGCCACCTGGCTTGGGGAGCAGAAGTCTTCCAGGAAGATCTGGGCCAGGTTCCGGAGCCTCGTGTTGGCCGAGAGAGAGAAGCGCAGCATGCACTGGACCACGGGCAAGGCCGTCAGCTCGGGGTGGGAGCCGGGGCCCGGCGAGCTCAGGTACATGAGCGTGGTGACAGCGGACAGCACAGTCTCCTCGCTGGGACTGGACAGGCAGTTGATGATGAGCGGGACGCCCCCCGTCTGCAGGACGTGCTCCTTGTTGGCCTTGTCCGAGCACAGGTTGCAGAGGCCCCCTGGGGAGAGCAAGGCCAGCCTGGGTGCTTCGGCCAGGGCCTCCTCCCCTCTGCCCACAGAGTCCGGGGAAGGGCCCCGGCCTGTGAGGACGTGCCCCAGGGACAAGGGATACGAGGTCTGTTCTAGTCTCTGGCCTCCCCTTCAGGGTTCCAGAAAGGCCTGCCTGCCCATCACAGCCTGGCCTTCCGGAAGTGGGCACTTTCCTTTTGGCTCGGCCAGTTCAATGGTTGATGTACTTCCCCCCACCCCCTTTTTTTTAAAGTAAAACACAAAAAACCCGTAATGTATCTTTAAAAGAATTTTAAGTATAGGTAAGATGATGGTTTCACAGGTGTATATATATGTCAAGGCTTACTGAAGTGTACCCTGTAAGTATGTACAGTTTATTATACGTCAATTATACTCCAATAAAGCTAAAAATATTAGCCCTGGCCACATAGCTCAGTTGGTTAGAGCATCATTCCAATACGCTAAGGTTGTGAGTTTGATCCCTGGTCAGGGCGCATACAGGAAGCAAGCAATGATGCATGAATAAGTGAAACAGCGAATCAATGTCTTTCTCTTAAAAAAAAAAAAGATTTTTTTAAAGCTAAAAATATTACAAGTCAAGAAGCATAAACGGTAGGCACAAAATAGACAGGGGGAGCTTAAGAAGAGTATAGGAAAGGGAGAAGCCAAAGAACTTATATGTACAATCCATGGACATGAACTAAGGGGGGGGATGCTGGTGGGAGGGGAGGTGCAGGGAGGAGGGGTATAAAGGGGAGAAGAAAATAGCACAACTGTAATAGTACAATCAATAACATATATAAAAAGTAAAAATAAAAATATTACAAGTCAAAATATAAACCATCTTAATCCTCTCACCCATTCAGCCTTTGCTTTTCATTCCACAATTTTTATGTATGTAAATACATATTTCATAAAAATCCGATACTTCCCTTACTGTTTTGTAAGCCAACTATTTTCACTTAACAATGTACTGGGAACATCTTTCTGTGCTAATAAATCTACAATTATGGCATAATGACTGGCACTATGCCATAACGATTTATGGCATAGTGGCTACACCATACACCATTTTATGGATACAGTATAACTTAAGAAGTTAGAGCATTTCAGTGTCATTTTCACATCGCTTTACTAGGATTCTGGGGGCAAGAGAAAAAAAAGGCCAGAGTGAGAGACCTGTGGTTCCGGACCAAAGAAGCCATAGCCCGGGTAGTGTGGCCAGACTCCCATTCTCTCACATCAGGTCTGTGAGCGCTGCCCCCTTGATTTAGCAACCTCTCTGCTCAGGGGACAAATGCTACATTGCCCCGGTGCACGGCACAGCAGTGGCGACTCAGTGCAGGAAGTTGACTTCCTGTGCAAGGACTGAGCTTCCTGCCATCATGGCACTCCCCCCACCCTTAGGTTCCCGCTCCATGCAGAGGAAGGGCTTCCAGCTCATTTGCATAACATGGCAGGAACAGACCTGAGTGTCCCATTGGGAGTGGGTCACAGCCCACTCACTTCCCCTGCTTCTCTAGAAACAAGCAAAGAAGGCTTTCCACAGGCTCAAACCCCACTAGCGTGTCTTCCCCAGCAAGAAGGGACAGGTGCCTATAGGGCCCCTGGCAGGGACACTCCTCCAGGGGTAAAAGCCTGCCCAGACCTGGCACTGGTGCCCCTGCCCAGCAGTATCTGGGTCAGTTGGAGTCCTGCTCCAGGGAATGTTTTCAAAGGTTTTATCCCTTTGGCCTTTAGGGACTTCCCACTGCGTTTCAAATAAATCCAAACTCCTTTCCGTGGCCTTCACTGCTTTGCAGCAACGGGTCTGGTCCTTCGCCCTCTCCTTGTCACTCACGGCAGTCACCAATTTCAGCCCACCCTTGGGAACTTTTGGCCCCAGATCTTCACGAGCGGCCGCCCTAGTGCTGGTAGCCAGCGCTCCAGCGCTCCCCCACCGCCCCGTTTCATTTTCTTCACACGCTTAGAACACACAGGGGTCATCTTTGCAGACTGGTCCTCTTGCTAACTGCCTGCTGAGCCCCGACAGCAGGTGCGTGACCGAGACTGAGACCTCAGCTGTCTCATTCATGTCCCGTCCCCAGTGCCCGACACGACACAAGGAGTGCTCCACAAACATTTGCTGGAAGGGTTTTAAAGCAGTGGGAGGGTTGGGGGGCTACATGGGATGGCTTCCTGAGACCCTGCCCACCTCAGACCGTCGCAGTTCTGGGGTCCAGGCTGCGGCTCACAGACAGCACACCTGAAGGAGCGAAGGGGCTGAGCGGCATTCCTGAAGTCACGGGGCGCAGGAGACAAGGCTCCCTGCTGGAGAGGTCCCTCCCTACAGGACACTCGGGGACCTTCCCTGTCAATCTTCCCTCAGCAGTCGCTTCACCCCAGCGTAGCACTTAGCACAACCTGGGTCACCCTGCTGACTGCCTTCTGTACTCGCTGTCTGTCCCCGTCACTGGACACCATAAGGCAGGACCCTACCTTCTGGTTTACCTCTGTACCCCAGGCACCTGCCACTGTGGAAAGTCATTGGACACATGCTGGGAACATGACTGAATCCCACAAAATGTTACCTTTACCCCCATTTTAGTGGAAGGAGCCACGGCTGTTGAGTAACTTGCCTAAAGTCCCAGAAGATGGGGAGTCCTTTGCCACTCCCATGGGAAAGAGTGTCCCTCTAGAAGCTCCAGGGACAACTAATCCTGCTGTGGACAGATGCCAGGCTGAGGCAGGGACAGGGACAGGTGCAAGTGCTCTGGGAGGCCTCCAGCTTCTCAGGCACATCCACGCCACCTCTGCGCTGGCAGGGGCGCACCAGCCTCCTTCTTAGGCACCCTGCACACTCGGCTTGGGGGTGACGGATGGGACTTATCTCTGCTATAAAGTAGGGTCAAATGAAGACTAGATCACTCTCTCCTTGTTAGTCATCATCACACCCAGAAGTGCCTGGGTGGGACAGTGCCACCGAGGCCAGGGGAGAATTGGATGGCAAGTGCTGGAGGGTAGGGGCAGGGGGAGGCCGCAGGGGGCCAGGCCCCACCGTTGCCCCATTTGCAGGCCCGGGAAGCATCCGGGATGGAGCGGGTGCCTGCCAGAGTGCGCCAGCTCTGGGCCCCAGGCGCGGGGAGCTCTTGAAGCCCCTCTGCCTTGCGGGCAGCGGCCCTCAGGGGTGAAAGGAGTGAGGGCCTGGAGAGAGAAAACCCTGGGGCGAGAGGGCTGAGAAATGGGGTGCAGGGCAGGGGGGATATAGGGAGTAAAAAAAAAAAAGAGAGAGAGAGGGCTTGGAGCCCCCAAGATGGAGCCAGGGGACCCATGAGAAGCCGAGGCTGCAGCTGCTCAGAGCCCTTCCCTCCTGAGTCCTGCTCCGTGAGCCTGCCCTGGGGAACGGAGGAGGGCTGCGGGAGAAGCATCAGCAGAGACACTGCTGCTGCCGGCCAGGAGGCGGAGCTACTGGAGCCCTCAAGTGGTGGGGGGGGAGTGAGACGGGGCCTAAGGATGTTGCAAAACTATTTGGCAGCTTCTGATGAAGTTAAACACAGATTTACCCCATGTCCCAGCAACGCCATCCTACCTAAGAACATACGGAAACAAGGAGTCTCATTTCCAAGGGAAATGAGTACATTTGTATAGAAGCAGAAGACTTGTATACAAATAACCATAACAGCTTTATTCATAAAGGCTCCAAACTAGAAAGAATTCAAATCTCCAACAGGTGAGTGGGTGAACACGGTGTGGCATATTCATACAAGAACATGAACTCATGATACTGTAACAATTTGGATAATCTCAAAAGCATTTGTGGAGGAAAAAGGCACCACATACGACACCTGACACCCTCAGGGGAGGCAAGCATGCTGGGCCTTACAAACTCAGAGATGGAGAGGAACCACACACACAGGATGGTCTGAACATAAAAACCCCCAACTAAAAGCAGGTCAAGGCAGGTAGTCACATCCTAAGCCTGCAGCTTCCTTTACAAAGGTCAGTCTTTACTTTAAGTGAGCCTGTCTACTGCCTTTTTTCACTGAAGATAAGGTATCTCCTTTTCCTGTAATCTGTTTTCCCCACACCCCTCAGGGCACAACCACAGCCCCAGAGCAAAGGTCACAGTAGCCTCATTGTTATCTTGTTGCACACATACCGTTTCTATCTGCTGTAAATGGTCACTGTTAACTATCCTGTACTCCACCAATGTAAAAGAAGTATGTCTCTCTGTTTCCCTCTTTATCCAATCCCAGAGATTCCCCTGGTTTGCTTTCTCCAGCCTCCCCAGCCTCCCACCAATGGATTTCGAGTAGCCCCCATGGCTCCTCCTTCGACTCGAATGCATAAAACAAGCTGTAAAACTGCCGGTCTACAGATCATTTTCTCAATCCATTACTATTTTGCTTCTCAGCAACTGTCAGTTCAGCTCAAATAAACTCATAAAAATTCTCGACAGCCGTGGAAGTTTCTTATGTCGACACACTGTTGAGTTAAAAGAAACTAGACATAAGAGTATGTCCTGCCCTGGCTGGTGTGGCTCAGTGGATTGGGTGCCGGCCTGCGAACCAAGGGGTCACTGGTTCGATTCCCCAGTCGGGGCCCACGCCTGGGTTGCGGGCCAGGTTCCCTGTAGGGGGCGCGTGAGAGGCAACCACACATTGATGTTTCTCTCCTCCCTCCCCCATTCCCCTCTCTCTAAAAATAAATAAAAACTTTTTAAAAAAGGACACGTCATATATGATTCCACTGATATGAAGCACAAGAACAGGCAAAACTAATTGACAGGGACAGAGGTTAGGACAGTGGTTACCTTGGAGTGAGAGACGTATGAGGGACTTTTCTATATCTCGATTTAGGGGCTGGGTATTTAGATGTATAATACAGTACTTAAGGTATGTGCATTTTACTGTATGTTAACCATGCTGCAATTTAAAAAATGGTTACCAAGCCAAAAAGGAGAACAAGTTCTGACTGGCTGGTGAACACGTTTTGGACAAACCAGACGGGACAGAGAAAAAGAGAACAAAAGGCAAAGAAAGGCGCTTCTAGACGCAGGCGACCACAGAGCCTCACCTTACCCCGCCCCCAGGGAGAGGCAAAAGAGAAACCCGCAAAAGCAGCTTGGGATGAGAAAGCTGGAGGCTCCAAGAGGTCAGGAATGTGACCTTGGGACACACAGCAAGTGGGGCATTGCTGCTGGGAGGGACAGGAGGGTCTATGGGTTGTCCCAGGGATTAAATGAGGTCATGCTGACAAAAGCTTGGCCAGCACCTGGTGCCTGGGGGCTGAGTGAGCCCATGGAGAGAATGGCCCAACATGTCACTACATGTGAGGACCCAGCCACCCCAGGGGCACTGGGCTGGCCACAGCCCATCCCAAGTCAACACCTTCATTTCGGACTATGTGTTCTTGGGTTTTACTTCAGCATCTAGAAAATGGTTCTTGCTGGAATTTCAAATTTGAGGGAGGGAACGGTGTGTTGGGAAAGCTGCCATTATGTGGAAGAAGGGGGTGGGGATGTAAGTATACGTGCACATCGCCGGTTCTTAGAGCGTGCGGGGATGGGGGGGGGGGCTGTGGAAGAGGCAGGGATGGAGGAAGACTCTTTAAAAACCTTGTAATATAGTTTTGACTTCAACTGATGAATTTCACTTCTAGGGATTTATCCTATAGATAGAGTCCCACAAGTAAGCAATGACACAAAAATAAGATGATCCACGGAAACACTGCTTGGGAGAGCAAAATGGAAACCAGCCAGACACCCTTCTCTAAGGGGCTGGCTGAACTTCAGCCCCTCCATGCCAGGAGCCACCACGCCACTGAACCAAGCATGAGGCAAGTCCTTAGGACACTGCAGGTGTGCCCAGACATGTTACTAAGTGAAAAAAAAAAAGAGCAGAATATGGATATAGTATATTATCACAGGTGTAGAAAGACATGCAGGAAAAGGGTTCATAGACCACATATGTGTTTGTAAGTCCTGAAAATATCCCTGGGAGACTACACAAGAAACTAGTAACAATGGTTAGCTATAGAGGGAGCTACCGTTCACCATACCCTTTAAAATTTTGCACCATGTGAATTAACTACGTATTCACAGAAATTAATCACACACACACAGTCCCTGCCTGTGCCTAGAACTAAGGGGATGGGGAGCTGGTCTCCGCAGATCAGGGAGGGATGGTGGAGGCTGCCCTGGAGCCAGCCTGCTGACCCAGTGAGGAAGGAGCAGTTGGGGAGAGCCTGGACATCCCTCCCACCCCCTTCTTGTAAGGAGAATCCTGTCACAGGTGGATGGCTAAGGAATTTCTTCTTAAGCAGAGAGATGGATGACCACAGGGGCCTAACCGCTCAGTGGGAGAAGGGTGTACAGGGGAGCCTGGAGGATGGAGGACAGAGGACAGAGGAGAGGCTCTGTGGTGGGCAGATCCAGTTAGAATCCCAGGACTCCACTGAGAACTTAAGTGACCAGAGCAAGCGACTCAATTTCTCTAAGCCTTGGTTTCTTCATCAGTCAAATGTGCAGAGAGAATTAAATAATATGACTGAGGCCCCTTCCTGGCACAAAGCAGGTGCAGATCAAGAAGGTACCTGTTTACAGCCCCAGAGGCTGGCACGGGGCCACACGTGCAAACCACGCAAACAGGGGTGACACACACAGGGAGAGGCGAACAATGATAAAGCAAACATCTGTGTGTGGGCAGGAAGAAAAACCCCGTTGGCAATCTAGAAGCCTCCGTGTGTCCCTTCCTGATCCAATTCTCTCCCTCGGAGGTAAACACCTTCCTGGTCTGGAAGAATTTAACAACACAGTTTTTAGTAGGCAGAATCTTTAATATTTTTAATTTAAAAATAATTTTTACACATACATCCCTAAACAGTATAGTTCATTTCTGCCTGTTTTTGCACTTTACAGAAACAGAATCACACTGTAGTATTGTGTCTAACAAAGTTGTCGCAGGTAGTTGCAAATTGTTCATTTACCTTGCTTAATAGTATCAATATCCTACGATGTTGGTATCCATTCTACTGTTTACTGTTTCTAGTTTCTGACTGTTACAGACAATGTTGCATGTGGCATTTTTGCATATGTGTCTGGATATACATTTGCCTTAACCCTATGAATGTAACTGCTGGGTCATGGGCTATGCCTATTTTCAATTTTACTAAATACTGTTTTCCAAAGAGGCCCTGAAAACCTGCTTTGGACTTCCAGTCAAGATGGTGGCATAGGTACACACAGCTCACCTCCTCGCACAACCATAACGAAATTACAACTAAAATATAGAGCTGTCATTCAGAACCATCTGGGCCCCACTAAATGGAAGTCAGGTGCCATACCTGAGACTCCATCAACCTGGCTGACACTGTATGCCTTGCCCTGGAGATCCCAGGACTCCATACTACCCAGTTGTTAACGAGGACTTTTCCATATGAATGGCTGGTCTTGGTTCATGCTTCACCATTTAAATCCTATCAAACAAGGAAAAACTGGCCTCAGTGAGCTCCCGGCCTCCCATCCTCCAACCTGTACCTCTTGCTAAGTGGCCCCAGGCCCTGCATTGGTACCAGCCAGCACAGATTCACAGCTTGGTTTCACCTGGGAATCTCCAAGCCCAGCAGAAGTAGCAGCCTTCTCAGATGGCTTTATAGCTCAGACAGGCTCAGACAGGGTGCCCTGGGCAAAACACAGGTGGAGGCTAACCTTGGGCTGCACCACTCCCAAAACTCCAGACCCTGCGCATCCAGTGGACAGCTACAGACCACGTCGGAGCACCAACACCCTGGCCCTGCACAGCTGATCATCCAGGGAGGGTGGAGGTTGGTGGTCAGTGGTCACAGCCAGTCCTTGCAGCTGACTGGCCTGGGTAAATCCCTCCCATTGACCTGCCAATAGCAATCAAGGCTCAACTACAAGAGGAGGGTACACTCAGCCCACATGAAGGGCGTACCTCCAGTACCCAGCTTGGGTGACAGGGGAGGCTGTGCCTCTGGACCCTACAGGACACCTGCTATATTAGGCCACACTACCCAGACGGGGAGTCAAAGCAGCTCTACCTAATACATAGAAACCAACATAGGGAGGCTGCCAAAATGAGGAGACAAAGAAACATGGCCCAAATGAAAAAAGAGATCAAAACTCCAGAAAAAGAACTAAACAAAATGGAGATAAGCAATCTATCAGGTGCAGAGTTCAAAACACTGTTTACAAGGATGCTCGAGGAACTTAGTGAGGACCTCAGCAGCATAAAAAAGATCCAGCCAGAAACGAAGGACATACTAATTGAATTAAAGACCAATTTACAGGGAAACAACAGTAGAGTGGGTGAAGCTGAGAATCAAATCAATGATTTGGAACATAAGGAAGCAGAAAACAACCAATCAGAAAAACAAGAAGAAAAAAGAAGAAGAAAAAACAAGGATAGTGTAAGGAGCCTCTGGAACATTCAAGCAATCCAACATCAACTTCATAGGGCTGCCAGGAAAAGAAGAGAAAGAACAAGAAATTGGAAAGGAACCCAAAACACTAATTTGAAAGAGCATAAGCACCCCAATGTTCACTGCAGCGTTACTTACAATCACCAAGATATGGAAGCAGCCCAAGTGGCCATCAGTGGACGAGTGGATAAAACAACTATGGGACATTTACACAATGGAATACTACCTGGTTGTGAAAAAGAAGAAAATTTTACCCCTTGCGACAGTACAGATGGACCTGGAGAACATTATGCTAAGTAAAATAAGCCAGTCAGAAAAAGACAAATACCATATGATTTCACTAACATGAAGAATCTAGTGAACAAACTGAACTAACAAGGAAAATGGGGACAGACTCATAGATGGAGAGCGGGCTGACAGTGAGGGGGTGAATGGGTGGAAGGTTAGGGGGTGGAGGGATTGAGCAAAAAGGAAAAAGGACTCATGGCCATGGGCAACAGTGTGGTGATTGCTGTGGGGGAGGAGGTTTAAGGAGGCCAAATGGTAATGAAAAAAAATACAACAGAGATTAAATAAAAAACAAACAAAAACAGAGGCCCCTGAAGATTTAATCTGCCAACCTTTTTCTGCAGCCACCACCATCTGGTGGCAGCTACATGTATTGCAGAAAATAGAACACAAGGCTTTAACCTGCATTCTGGGAGGCAACCTACTTGAACCCTGTTTCAGTACCAAGACTGCCAAGTATTCCATGATATTCTAGGACTTAGCCAGTTTTCACAGAAGCAGAGAATTCTCTTCCGGTTCCCATATGTCTCCGCACAGCGTCTAGGATGTGACGGGTGTGCACGCAGCACACAGGACGCCTGAGGGCCAACCAGTGGTGCTTTGGGCAAACACTTCCAACTTAATGCCAAAGGCTGCCAGAGTTTTTAGTTGGGGCATGAGCCTGGAATACTCATTCAAGTATTTGCTGAGATCCTGGCTTTATATTTGGTTGCCGTAATTCACTCACCTCCCACCCCGTCCTGGCCTGAGCAGTACCATCTCCTGGTGGCAATTCCTCTTAAACACCTGCGCCAGGGATGACTTGCCACCAAAACCATCTCAGGAACACTCTGGAGGTGGCAGGTGCAGTGGAAACAAAGATCTAGGGAACAAGATACCCTGGACTTTGAGCCTGGCTCTGGCAGCTGGGTTCCCTGGGCACAGAATTTGGGTCCAGGAAGACTGGGGTCAACTCCTGGCTCCAGTTATCACTAATAGTTTGAGCCTCAGGCAATGGAGCTAACCTCACTGAGGTGTTGTCTCCTCACAAGTAAAGAGGGCTCAGTACCATGTGCCTTGCGGCTGGTGACAAATTCAGAGACCTTGCCGGCAGTGCTGGTACAGGGAGGACACACAGCGGGCATGGGGTCGGCACCCAGAAAAGGTGGCTTTTATCATAACAACTCCCAAACCACAGCCCCTGACTCTGACGGGAGGAAAGGCAGCCAAAGGGTAAGTAAAGTCATTCTAAACGCACAAACGGCCAAGGAAGGGGAAGGCCCAGAGGAAGCCTGAAAGCCCGTGTGTCGTCTGCGATCGCTGGAGCCAGATTCTTCTGCGGGGCTTCAGCTCTGCTGCCAGGGTGTTTGCGAGGTCACGGGAGGATGACAACAGTCAGGGACGCTGGCACACCACTGCCGAGCAACTCTGTCCCCAAAAGGGAGGCCTCACCTCGGAGCTGAACCCTCAGAGGCGCCCCGGAGGGAAGCCTGCGAGCGTGGTGGGCTGCATCCCGACCCGGGCCTGCCGCAGACCAGCCGTCTGTGCCTCCGTTTCCGCCTCCGTGACGTGAGGGGACTTAAGACTTTTTTCCAGCTTTCACAGTCCACAGCCCTAGAACTTGCGAACTCTTCCATGGGCCGGAAAGGGGCCAAGAGAACAGCTTCTAGAATCTGACAGCCTTGGGTTTAAGTCCCAGGTCCAGCGCCCTTTAAGCCTCTGAGCAACCGGCCTCCTGGGCCTCCTGGGCCTCCGATCTGTGCTGGGAAATGCCTGTTGTGAGCCCGCCTGCTTTCAGCGCCGTCTCAGGGCCAGCGCCTGGCACACAGAAGGGGCTCCACAGGTGGAGCTGTTGTCGCAGGTCCTGGTCAGTGGGACAGCACCAGCTTTGTAGCTGAAAGGCTGAGCGCGGCGTCAGTGACACACCACGGCCGGGCTCACTGCACCGGGAAGTGCGTGGACGGCGCTAGGAGGCTTAGCATCGACTTTCATTGCTTCCTACCATCCGATGATGTTTTCCCAGAAGGGAAGACTCCCCCCGAGCAGAGAGGTGGTTCCCTTGACAGGACATGGTCCCACGCCACTGCACTTCTCTGGGAGATGAGGCAACTGTTTATCCTCAAAGGGGCTCTGACTACCTGGGGGGTCTACAGCCACAGACGCTCCATTCCACTTAATTCTCAACCCTTCTGTGAGGCAGGAACTGATACCGCCCCGCGGGACAAGGGGTGGGAGGAGGGAAATCACTCACCGAGAGTTAAGTGGGGGAGCAAAGACTTAAAACCAGGCCTGCCTGACCCCAAAGCCTGGCTCTTACCTAACTCATTACATTCCTTGCCAATAAATGGATATTGGCTTTGGCTCTGTGAGCCATGGCCACGGGCAACCTAACCCAACTCTCCCCTCTGCCAGGTATTGCAGAGCCAACCCCACTCGGGGCTGCGGACCCAAGTCACAGCCAGTACTCTGCATCTTTTGGGACCTTCTCTCACCTTCTCCAGACCAAAGGCCAGAGCATTCAAGACGTAACAGAGACAAGCCTCTGCACTCTGCCTTCCTGGCGATCACGTCAGGATCTCGGGCCTGCACCAGAGACAAAGGATTCAATACTACAAAGTGCAGCTCAGTCTTAACAGCAGAATAAGCATCTGACGCTGTTTCCCATTTGGCCCCAGACATATTAAGAGAAAAGGAAATGACAGCAGTAACAAAATCCTTCCAAGCACCACTGGGGCTTGCCTTTTAAGCTACGTACAATAAATAAAAGAGAAATTTAACCCGCAGAGGATCCCATGAAGGGAGAGCTGAGAACGCTGCTGCTCTCGGGATCTGAGGACCTTGCTCTGGTGGGAAAAAGGAGGAAGAAAAAAAAAGAAAAAAGGTGGCTGGGAGAAGTAAGACTGGGAAGCCGCCCAGAAGAGTGAGAGCTCAGGCCTGGCCTCAGCCGCCCCGCGGCGCCCAGCTCGGTGGGCCGGATCTCAGGGCTCCTGCCTGGGGACAGCTGCTTCTTGATCCTGTAAAAACTCCTCCTGGGTGACTGCTTTTAGGCAAGTTTTCTCCAGGGTCAAAAGCTTGAGTTGGAGGAACTCTACCACTCCCAGGTGAAGTTTGGCCACAGGCTACTGTAGGGGTCACTGTCACCAAGCAGGTGTCAGAGAGTATGGAGCCGAATTATAAAAAGGGAGGGGATGGAGAATTTACACTGGTGAATGTCTTAAAGTATCTAGTTTTTAGAATATTTGTTTAGCATAATAATCTTCCAGATGGGCAGAGACAGGACCTGTGCCGCTGGGGTCCCTGCCCCTGACCCAGCTTCAGAGGGACTCACTCTAGCCTTCTCCACGGATTAAAAAATCCAGGGAGCCCACCAAAGCCCTCTGTTCCCCACATCTGGAGCTCCAGGCCCTGACGCTCCTCCCATAGCTGCATGGGCCTCTTTCCCAGATCCCCACTCCCTGGGGAGAGCCCCATGGCTGGCGTGCATACTCGAGTCCAAGGAGAGGCCATGGGCAGGCACGTGTGGCAGTGTGAACGGAGCTGGGAGGTCCACACACGTGTGTGTGAGACCCGTCGTGGTAAGAAGAAGAGGGGCGACCCCCATTTGTACTCTGGCCCCAATACCGCAAACATTAGGGGCAGATGTGGGTGGTCTTTCAAAATTTTAAATCACACTTACCTATGGGATATTCAGAAAATAAAAAGTGTTTCTTGATTCCATCAAGACTTTCAATCTAATTTCTAGGTTACAGGAAGTTAAAGGGGATAGAGGAATACATTGAGGAGGGGGCCAGGCAACCTGGAAGGTGGATGTTCTGCAGAACTGGTCTAGGTCCTTTAACAATTAGTTAAAAAAAATGATTAAAAGAGAGATTATTCAGTGACTTCCTGCCAAAGGGTACAGTATGGAAGGGGAATAAAACAGCAACTTTACAGTGGAGAAACCTGACAAACTCTTCCTCAGACAGGGAACCAAGGTTGTCAGCAGAAGTGGTAAGTCACGTTGGGAGCATGGACCCCCAATCTTATGGGCGAAGAAGGGCACTTTAGTTCTGTGGCTGTCCTCCCCGAAACCCAGTCTGATCATAAGAAAAACACCAAATTCCAACTTTTGCCCCCTTTTGTAGAGGGGCAGTCTACAAAAATACCTGCCCAGTACTCCTCACAACTATTAATAAAAAACAACACACACACAAAGAAAAAACCCAAAGAAATCTAAGAGGAAGAGCCTAAGGAGATGTGACAACTAAATGTAATATAGTATCCCAGATGAGATCCTAAGAAAATCTGAATAAAGGATAGCCTTTAGTTAATAATAATAATGATGATGATGATGATGTATCAATACCAGTTTATTAAATGTAACAAATATACGACACTAATGTAAAATGTTAGTAACAGGGACACTGGGTGTGGCATATATGGCAACTCTCTGTATGGCCTTTGCAATTTTTCTAAAACTTCTAAAATATAAAATTTATTTTAAAAGAGAGAAAGATGGAGACCTAAGGAACATAACGATCAGATTAAATTGCATGGATCTGCATGGATCCTGGTTTACACAGACGAACCAAAAAAATATCCCTTTGGGAACTATGAGAGAAATTGGCATAATTGGGTATTAGGTGACAATGGAATTATTATTAAAGACTTCTTTCCCGACATAAGATTCCTTTCATTATACAGAGAAATGTTATTTTTTATTTATTTAAACAATTTTTTTAATTTATTATTTATTTTTAGAGAGCAGGGGAGGGAGAAAGAAAGAGAAACACTGGTGTAGAAGAGAAACAACAATGGGCTGCCTCTCATATGCCCTCCGACCTCGGGACTGAACCCGCAAGCTAACCATGCGCCCCGACCGGGAATCGAACCAGGGGCCTTTTGCTTTGCAGGACGACACCCACCAACTGAGCCACACCATGCAGGACAGAAATGTTTTGTTTTTTTTTAAAGATGCACGCCGGAAAAGAATCTCTGTCTGCCTTCAGAATAAAGTCCAAACTCTTTCCCATGGCCTAGATCCAAAACCCTGGAAGCGCTGGTGCTGCCACCTGTCTAACCTCGCCTTGTACCTCTGCTTCCCTCGCCGCCGTCCTGGCACATCAGCCCTCCCGGGCGCTCCCCCTGGTCACCGTCTCTGCCCATGGTGTGCCCTGCCTAGAGGGCCTCCCCTAACGGCCGAAACGGAAGCAGCCACGTCTCCCAGTGCTCAAGCTCATCGTTCTGTTTCTTTCCTTCCGAGTCTCAGCTTTTTGGTTTGTTTGCTCGCCATCTGTCTCCCCCTGCTAGAATCAACGTTCCTTGAGGGCAAAGACCTCCCCTCGACTTGTTCGCCATCTCTCCAGCACTTAGAACAGTACCTTCCGCACACAGTTCGTGCCCAGTAAATATCTGCCCAGGGAATAACTGAATAGGTCTTAGTCCATACCAACTCCAGGTACCATAGCCATTCCAAATCACCTCCACTTCTCTCGATATTAAAACATTAAAATAAAGATGTTTAAAAGAGCACTAAATTTTCCCCCCTCCAAGTGGTTCCGATCCATTCCCTCGTTTATGATCTCGTCTTTACACAGGGAGAAGGCTAGCATGCAGAGGGAGTCCCGGGTGTGAGTTTCAAACCTGACTCCAGCTACCTGGGGCCTGGACGCTGTGGGAACCGCGAAGTCCGCCTCCCCCGAGATTCCTCTCCCGAAGACTCACTTCCCACTCACTCATCTCGCCACTGGCCACCATCAGGCTCCTGGGAGGCCGGTCCCCTCCTTACCCATAGCAAACTCCACCAGGGTCTCATTCTCCTCCGACAGCGAATCGAGGAATAAATCCAGGACCTGCAGCTGTCGCAGGTACTGGTAGTTGCTGGGGTCATAGGCGAAGTTGGCGAGGTTGGCGAGGACTTGCTCCTTGGCGTCTGCAGCGGAAAAGCGGCACTGGGGCCAGGTCCGGGGCGACGGTCGCGGGCGGACCCCTGCCCCGTCCCCTGCCCCTCACCCTGTCGCTCTCACCTTGGCTCTCCGTCTCCTGGAATTCCGTGACCAGCGCCTGCAGGTATCCCAGCCGCCCAACGTGGGGGTCTACCTTCGGCTTCTGGGCCATGGTCGGGGTGGCAAAGTGGGACAGGCAGAAGAGTGTGGCAGATGAGGCCAGAAAGGCTGGCGAGAGCCTCGCTGGGCCTCGCTGGGCCAGCGCGGACCAGGGCAGGATATAGGTTCCTTTCCTGGCTTCAGCTCCTGCGGTAATTTGCAGCTGGAATTGGGATGAGGGGCGGTATCGGGACCTTGTAAGAGGTGGGCGTGAGGCTCCTGGGGCGCAGAAGACTTGGAGGCGACTGCGCGACGAGGAAGGAAGGAGCACCACCCAAGCCCCGAGCCTGTAGGTACGATTTTCCGCATGATTCCGGGCTTCCGGCGGAAGCCCCACTTAGCGTCGCCCCAGAGGGCGGAAAGGGGTGGACCAGAGGCGGGGCGGCCGCTAAGTTCGTCGGGCGTGCGCATTACCCTTTACGCCTTAACGCTCCGGCTGGCGGCGGAGAGCTGCGAGTGCTTTAAGCGTTGTTATCTAAGGTCCTTAGGAGCGTAGAGGCGCCGGGGGGCTCCGTGGCTGGGTGGGGGTGGGGGTGGGGGTGTAGAGGAAGAACCACATCCGGGTCC
This sequence comes from Mormoops blainvillei, assembly GCA_004026545.1. Classification (NCBI taxonomy): domain Eukaryota; kingdom Metazoa; phylum Chordata; class Mammalia; order Chiroptera; family Mormoopidae; genus Mormoops; species Mormoops blainvillei. The sequence goes on from PVJD01000653.1 coordinate 242,352, forward strand.
TCTTGCACCTGACAAGGGAACACAGGCCAGCCTCCTCCACGAAGGGACGCCCCTCTAAAGCGTGGGCGTCGGCTCCTTGCGGCCCCCCACCCCCCGCGCCCGTCTTGGGTCCTTTTACACCGCTTTCTGGTCGGCTTTTCCAAAAAGCCGTGAGAGACTTGTACTCCCTGCTCCCCAGCCCCGAGCTGAGTCTTCCTCCTCTGGCCAGAAATCTCGGGACCTGGGTGAGGCTTTGTTAGCCAGGAGGACGAGGAGCGCTGGGCAGCACTGACGGGTGGTTGGAACTGTATTCACCCAAATGTACCGTTTTTTGGCAGCTTTCTGGGTTGGGCAGCAGCCCTGCATGTGGAAGCCGTTCTGTCCATTTCTTTCTTGATGCCTCTCATGAAGATGATGTGTGACCGAGACCTCGTAAGCGCAGGGGCTAAAGCACTAGGGAGGGAGGTGGTCCTGCCACACTTCTATCGTGATTGGAAACATGAAGGTAAAAGGGGCTTGGGCTGTGAGCTTCTTGAGGGCGAGGACCATGTGCCTTTGGTCTTGGGCCATACTCCATCCTGCCATTGGGAAAAAGCCCCACATGCGTGGGCTCAGGTCCCCGTGGTCAGCCCCTACCCTACGCACACCTCTTGGGGCAGGAATTAAGACCACAGCCTGGGTGCTTGGGTACTGTGGCTTTTCTGTGATAGCGGTGGCCCCAGGGCCCTCACCAGGGCCTTCAGCTTTTTTCACCGGGGGAACTGATGTGACCTGAGGATGTACATCTTAGCCCAAGGTGGCTTCTCTCCCTCTGGCTGGACAGAGCAGCAAAGGCTTGGGGACCAGAAGGGCTTAGGGAGAGGATGGACGTGAGCTCCACCCTGTGCTACTCAGGAACTGTTCCAGATTTCCTGGGAACCCTGTCTATAGGGTTCCCAGAAAATCAGCTAAGTGTGGGTTCTGGAATCAGGCCACCCATCTTCTCCTATTTGTTTCCTCCCAAGGTTCTCAGCGGTCCTCCTCCTTGGGGAGAAATTCTCAGTCCTTGGTTTTGTGCTGAGGGCAGCGACCAGTTCTTACTCTTACCTTCCCAGTCCCTGGCACACAGCAGATACTTAAATATTTGTTGAAGAGAGCCTGCCTAGTGATAATTGCTACTGTTGCCTAAGGGCCAAGTTCTCTGTGCTGAATGTTCACTAGTAACCTTTTTTTCCTTAAAAGAAATGTCTTGCCCTGACTCAGTTGATTGGGCATCATCACTCAAGGCAAAGGATCACTGGTTTGATTCCCGGTCAAGGCACATGCCTGAGTTTCAAATTCTGTCCTCCATCGGGGCATGTACGAAAGGCAGTCAATCAATGTGTCTCTCTCACATCGAGTTTTCTCTCCCTCTCTTCCTCCCTCCCCCTCTCTTAAATAAATAAATATATATTTTTAAAAATCTGTTTTAAGGAAACAGGCCTATCAAGGGATGCACATTTCAAAGCCTGGCGGCTACTAGTTCCAAAAGCATGTACCTCCTCGCCAGCCCCAGCCCCCTCCTTTCCTACTGGGCTTTTCCCCTTCAGTTCACACCCTGTGGATGGTAGCCAAGGGCAGGGCGGGGTTCTTCAGGATCAGACTTTTCAAACCGGAAGAGACTTTAGCTTATCCCGGCCAACCTCCTCCTCTTTCAGATCCCAGTGGTGGTGAATAACTTGCCCGAAGTCACACAGTAAATTATGGTAGGGTCAAACACGAACTCAGGTAGGTCTCTACTGTGCCAGCCAAGAGCCCTTTTCTTTGTCTCTGCACTACCTTCTTTGGCCATAAGGGGGCACTGGTAACGGTCCTGGGGAAGACTGGACATCCCCACCACCCGGTTACTCACACCAGCTGGACCTGTAGAGGAGGGTCATGAAAATGAAATCAACCCTCCTGATAAAGTTTTCTTGTTGGAGCCTGGCTGAGCCTGAATCAACAAACACAGCCCTGGGCGTGAGCCGCCGCTGCCAAGCTGGGAGAGACGGGCGGGGGAGGGAGGCTCACTTCAGGCTGGTTTTCCTGCTCCATTAGTTCACAGGTTCTGCAGCCTGCTGCAGGAAACACTTGTGTGTGTAATTCAAACAAACTGCTTTTCTGTTCCCTTGGTTGGTACCTTGCTGGGACAAGCCTGGCCTGATATGAATGAAGCAAGTCCCTCCACCCCCAGGGATGACCTTAAGGAAGGGCACCAGCAAAGACAGAGAGGTGGGGGCCTGGGGGGAGGTGGAAACTCTGACCTCCAGGCCTTCACAGGCCAGTGGGGAGCAGGGGTGGACTGGTAGCTGGCCCAGCCAGCTACTTACCCCAGGGCTGACACCTCTGACACAGCTGGGAGAAGAGAGGAGAAGGGCTTCCATTACAAAAGCAGCTCTATTTTCACAGAGGTCCTGGGGCCCTGCCTAGCGATCCTTATCCTCCCATGTCAGTCAAATGTCTGGCTTCCTCAACCCCAGCGTTTACCTTCCCTGCCAAAATACCAGGTGGGACAAAGGGGGAAGGGAGACCCTGGAGCAGGTTCTGCAGAATGTGCAGGGGGCCCCCCCGAGACTTCACCGATTCTAGGGCCGAAGAGAGGCGCTCCCCTCTGATTCTCTGCCCAGACGCCAGGACAGGTACTCCACCTGACACCTAATCTGTCCAAACCCTGCAGCCAGGCCAGCCCCTCAGCTCAGCCATCCACTGTTGCAGGCCAGGCTCACTCTCACAACGCCCTTCTTCCCAAGGTTCCAGTCAGTCCGAGGCCCAGCAACCTGTGCTGGGGGCAGCCCTAAGGGCAAGGGTCATTGGGAGGAAGGGGGCAGGAGGGCTTAGGAGGACAGGCGAGCTCTTTGGAACTGTCTGGATACCAGAGACGGACACGGAGATGGCATCGGAGGTGTCTGGCTGGACGTGTCGGTCTGGTGTGTTGAGCTGTAGCAGCAGCGGTGGGCAGCCAGCTGAGCGGAGCCAGGCACGACAGACCCGAGCAGGGCTCAGACCCACCTTCCTGGGCCCCAAGTACCCTAGTGCCCAAGGCAAAAAAGGAGGAGGACCCGCTCCCGGATTCTGCTCACTGGAAGGAACGCTGAGTCTTCAGAGGCCAGCCCCAGGGTCCCAGCTCCTGGCTGAGTCCCAGCAGGCACCGCCTGGGCAGCCTCTGGTTCCAGCTCTCTGGGCAGCACTTCACCTGTGAAACAGCTGGGACATCCTGTTCTGGGGCCTAGGCAGCGGTCACTCACTGACCTCAGGGCTCAGACGCTGGTCACACATGTGATCTTGGAGCTCAGACGCTGGTCACATACATGATTTCGGTCCACAGCCGCTTCTCAGAGCTGTCTGTGCCCCGCTCGGTGAGGGTCTGCTCCGGGGCAGCCTCCCTGACGGCTGCGTCCCCCTTGGCCTGCCTCTCCTTTTTCTGAAGGGCACAGAAGCCACCACCCATGAAAAGGGCGGCGGAGATGAGGAAGAAGGTCGACATGTAGAAAACGTAGCTGAAGTTGCTGTCAGTGCTGTCCAGCAGAAACCCTGAAGGACAGAGAGCAAGTTAGGCCACTGCCCGGGGCTACCAGCCCCCTATCAAACTGTGTGCTCTGCAAGAGCGAGGACTTTATTTTTATCTCTGTTGTAGCCCCAGTACCAGGAATTGTGGCTGGCACCTAGTAGGCACTCGATAAATAGTTGTTAAATGAAAGGGGGAGAGGAAACACTAAACCTTCTCTGGCCCAGGCCAGGAAGAGTCCCTGGGCTGAAGAGCACTTAAGGGCATGCCTCTCTCACCCTGGCAGCAGGAAGCTAAGGAGACAAGGACCAGTGGATTCTGGGACATCTGCTTGGCCATGCCCCCGCACCGCCTCTCAGAGGGCTCTTTCTACTTGCTGGCTTGGGAAAATCCCTGGGGCCTTCTGACACCACGCTCGGGGGAAGAGTCCTCATCATCTTATGTAATAACCGCAGCCACACGCTCTCTGTTGACTGCTCCCAGCACCAGAGACTTCACAAGCGTTCCCTTTGGCTCTGAATGGCACACTGTCAGCTGCACAGCAAGCTCTCTCACGTGCGGCTCCACTTCCATACCTGTGCGTTCCCCTCCCAGCCCAGATCACCACTGTGACCACAAATATGTCCCTTTGCTTTAACTCCCAGCACTTCCGCCAGAATGGAAGTCTCGGCACCCCGTCACGCGCACCCAGTGAGCGGCGCAGGTCCACACTGCAATGGCCGTGGCAGATGTTCTTTTCTGCATTTTGCAGACACTGTGGCTCAGAGAAAGTAAATGACTTGGCAGAGTCCCACGGGCAGGAAGTGGGAGAACCGGGATGTTAATAACAGCAAATCTGTGCATAGTACTCTGCGCCATCTTCCATACTGAGCTCTTTGCTGTATAACCTGTGACCTTCACAACAAGCCTACCGGGTAGATTCTATTCTCCTCCTCACTCTGCTGATAAGAAAACAGAGGTACAGAGAGAAACACGACAGACTCAGGTGAGTCTGATAAGCAAATCCCTATTTTTAACTGTTCAAACCCTGAGTGCCAGCTGAGGAACAGGCTGGAGACAGTCCCTTGGGGTGCTTGGGAAAATCACAGATTCCAAGTCCCTACCCTGGGGTGCCGGACAGGGCCCAAATCTGTCCAGACAGCTCCCTTTGCCTCATCCCCCTTACCCTGCTCTCCGAGGCCACACCCTTAACTGTAGGGAGCCCTCCTCCCTCCCTCGACCCCTCCTGGGCCTCACCAGCCATGGGGGGGGAGATGAGGATGGAGATGCTCTCCAGGATGGTGCAGAGGCCCAGGGCCCTGGAGAACTGATCCATGGGGACAACGTCCATGAGGACCTGGAAGAAGAGGGCACCGACCACGCTCATGGACACGCTGTACACCAGGCAGTAGCCCACCAGCACTCGGAAGTCGGCCGACACCGTGCACACCAGGTTGGTGAGCCCGTTGAGCAGGACGGCCAGGCTGAACAGGTACTTGCGGTAGCTGGCGAAGTCCTGCCGCCCCGCCACCAGCCCAGCCATGGGCCGCAGGAAAATGTTGCTAAAGCCGATAATTGAGATGAGCAGGGCTGCTCTGTGCTCGTCCACCCCATGCCGCATGGCATAGGGCACCAGGAAGACATGTGGCAGTGGGAAACCGAGGATCATCCACACGACACCCAGCGTGAACACTCGGTAGCCTGCATTGTGCCACAGGATGTCGAAGGCCAGGTAGCGCAGGATGGTCCCGCCACATGCTGCCAGGCAGCTAGGAGCAGGTGTCTTGGAAGGTGGAGAAGGGCCTTTTCTGCTTTCAGGAGCCATGCTGGTGGCCACAGGCCTCAGGATAGCCCCGGAGACACAACAGTGGAGAAAAACCCCACCGAAGACGAGGAAGGTGCCCCTCCAGCCCAGGTCCTCCAGGAGGTAGCGGGCGAGGAGCGGCCAGAGTGTGATGCCCAGGGAGACGCCCACCGAGGCCAGTGCGTTGGCCAGTGCCCGTCGGCGCGTGAAATAGAAGCCCAATACGGTGATGGTCGACTGGAAGCTGAAGCACAAGCCCAGGCCTGTGGTGGAAGAGGAGAGACCAGCTCGAGGGTGTTCTGGGGCCTCCCACTGCACCCACAGCGGGGACCATGGGGTTATGTCCCACATCTGCTCTCTTTTCCTCCTAGCCCAGACCCAACCCATCCCCCCAGGTCCCCAGGGACTTAAGGTAGACCCAGCCGGCCTTGCCCCCTCCCTAGAAGCATCCCCAGCCCTCAGATCTGCCCTCCCAAAGCTGCCAGGGGAACACCTGTCTCTTTGGCACAGCACCCAGGTGATCTTTAAAAACTTAAATTAAGTTCCTCCCCTGCTTAACACCTTCCAGAGACTTCCCATCACACCGAGAAAAAAGTATGTACTATGCCCTGGAAGGCTCTGCGCAGTCTGGCTCCTGGCCATCTCGGCCGCCGTCTCAGGCCACTCTCCCTGTCGCTCACCACGATGCAGCCACATCAGCTGCTTTCTTTTCCTCTGGACACCAAGCTGCTCCCCACCTCAGGACGTTTGCCGTTTCAGTCCCCTCTGCCAGGAACATACTTCTCCTGACTCAGCTCAGATGCCAGCTCCTCACCCACGCTGTGCCTGCCATGGCACAGCTGAACATTCTAGAGAGAAAGCTCACAACTGCCCATGACCACTGGCCTCAGGCAGGCCCTGGGTTGCCCGGGCTGCCAATACACGTCCCTCGACGGTTTACTTTCCTTCGTCCTGGGTAACCCCCGGGCTTTCTTCTTCTTCTTTATCCTCCAAATCTCACCCCTCCTTGCTCCAGGTTGATAGCCTGCCTTCCTGCCTGTGACAAGGGACCATCTGTACTCCCAGTTAAGGCCAGCCCTGCATCTTGTCCACTCAAAGGCATACCTCTCCAGCCATTTCCCTCTCTTGTATCATCCATTTACTCTTTTCTAGACCACTTTCCTTCATTGTTACTTCCCCCATTAAAAATGAAAAAAAAAAAACCCTCTCTTGACACAGCCTCTTCTGGATCCCGGCCCATTGCTGTGCTCCACTTACACGGAAATTTCTTGACAGTTTTTATCACGTCAGATGTATTAGATTTCTCCCCTCTTCTCTCTTGAAACTGTCCCAGTCAGACTTTTACCCCCACCTCTGCTCCAGACTTGCTCTTGCCCGGCCTCACCCTCTACACCGCCAAACCCGAAGAGTCTGGTCCCCATTCCATCTGATCCGTCAGTGGCTTGACACCGTTGATCACTCCCTCTTCCTCTCGAACTTTCTTTATTCGCCTTCTCGAGAAGCCCCGCCTTCTTGGTTCTCCTACTTCTCTGGTCACTTCTCCAAACCCTTCAAATAGTTTCTCACCTCACTACAACTGAACCTCCATCCAGCCTCCACTGCTTGCTCACGCCCCTCCTTGGCGCCCCAGGGCCTTTGCACTTGCTGCGCCCTCTGCGCAGAATGCTCTTCCCCACAGAGCCTGGTGGCAGACTCCCTCTATCAGCTCTCGGCCCAAACCGCACCTTTCCACAAGGCCTCCTCTGCCTGCCTTGTTGCAAACGGTGCCCTCCCCCAACCCTGAATATCTTTATATTGGGTGTTCTAGATATTCTACTTTCTTACTTGGTTTGACTCTGCCCATCTTTCCTTTCAGCCAGGACCCTATCACATCAGCTGTCCTGTCTTCTCACGCACTTGTCACAATCAGATATAATCCTTCTTATCTGTTCATCGTCCCTCTCTCTCATTGGTTCCCTCACATGAGCAGCCCCAGAGGCCGGGGGCTTTGCCTGTCCTGCTCGCTGGAGCCCAGCCCTCTTTAGCAGATGCCCAGTAATTCTCCAGATGGGATGACAATCACCTGCGAAGAATCCTGCCGTGACGTAGAGCTGGCTGAGGCTGCGGCAGAAGGAACTGGCCACCATGCTCAGGCAGGCCAGCAGGCCCCCACACATCGCTGTCACTCTGCAGCCAAAGCGTCCCACCAGGATGCTGCACAGGGGTCCTGTGGGGTGGAGGCAGGTGGGGCAGGGATGAGAAGCCAGCCAGCAGACGGCAGCTGGCCAAGCAGGTCTGGAAGGAGGCACAGAGTGAGGCTTAAAGGGCATTAGCCCTGGGGACTGCAGGCCTGGACCCTGAAGCCCACTCTGCCACAGACTGGCCATGTGTCCTGGGCAAGCCTGTCCCTCTCTCTGCCTCAGTTTCCTCCACTACAGAATGAGGGACCAGGCTGGGTGATGGCTGAGCAGGTGTGAGGTGAGGCGCTGCACGCGGTCAGTTTGACCCAGACGAGGGTCCCCAGAGGTGCAGACCAAGGACTTCGCTGCACTGACCTAAGACTGCTTCCTGCCGGCAAAAACAGGATTGGCTCATGACCTAGGTGTATGCTCCTCACTGGGGGTCTACCTCAGTAGAGGGTGGGGGTCCTGGGCATCTAAATCGTGGAGGGCAACCCCAGTCCCTGCTCCCACCCCATCCTCAAGAAGACTGGCCACAGCCTTCCCTCCCTTCCTCCTACCTGTCTAGGGTGGGCAGCTGGGGCCCAGGGCCACTCTGCAGCCCCTCGCACTAACTCTGGAGAAAATTGGTGGAGTACCTTCTCCCCTCCCCCATCATCTCCAGCCACCACCGGTCTGGCACCCCGATGTTTGGCTTCTGTTGAGAGAGGGCTGGTTTTCCTCCACCCTACCCCCACCCTGAGTGGCTTAGTTCCAGCCCAGACCTGGAGGAGTCGAAATGAGCCAGTCCTGGCCGGCTGCTCAACACCTTGCAAAGCCCCATTCACAGAGTGCCCTGCCCCCAAGTGCACATAATGGAGTTTCTGGAGTTTTGGGGACTGCGTGCGCGCGTTTGGGGTGGAGAGGGCACGCATAGGTGTGCACTGGTATGAATTTGGGAGTGAAGAGAGGAAGTGAGCAGCGCATCCTCACAGATGATCAAGCAGAGGCAGCTGCAGAGGGAGAGGTGAGGCTCTGGAGTGGATGTGCTCACTGACCTGCACGTCTCCCCACCACCATACTTTGACCTGACCGCATACTTTCCGATATTGGGAAAATCCCTGAGTCGTGAGTTGGCGGTGGTGCTGGGAAATGTGCCAGCTTAGCTGAGGGTGCTGGGGTGGGAACCTGGGCGTGCCTTTGGCATGGGTGCTGCTCCCAACCTGAACTCACTCTGCAACCTTGGCAGGCCTTTGTACTTTGTTATTTGCTTGCTTGCTTCATCTTTAAAATGTGTGGGAGCAGGGGATACTTAGGATCAATGAATGAGCCTTTCACGTTTCAAATTTCCATCATACTCCGAATGAGCATGCGCTAAAGGTGTGGGTGACGAGACACGCAGACAAGAGAGACAGGAGTCCCAAGCCCACTGAAATGTTGGAGAACCTGCTGGGGGCAGTGAGTCTGAAGCTGGCTGGGGAGTCGGGGTCCCCACCGGATGCCCAGCTCCCAGAGCCTGGCCCAGATGCCTCTCTGGCCGTGTGGAAGGAACCCTCTGCAGCTTCCACTTCTGCACCAGCCTTGCAGGTGAAGAGGTCACACGGTCTGGGTCAGTCCTGGCCTTTCCCCTTGCCGTGAGCCTATGCCCTGGATGACAGGTTCAGGAGTCATTCCAGCAAAGGTAGCACCTGTTGCAGTCCGAGCTCCCTTCCAGTTGGAGGGAAGGAACTGGAAGAACAAGCAGGCTTCTGGTGCCAGGTGGAGGGAGTGGCAGGGGTGGGCAGGGAGAGGAGGACAGCTAAGGCAAGCATGCCCCGACGTGGGCGAGCCCTGCGGCCCGATCGCATCCCACGCCAGCTGACCAGGCCCCCCTGGAGGCCACTGTCTGTGGTGTCTCCCTGGAGAGCAACCAGAACTGAGCCCGAGACTGCAGCGGAGAACCCTCCTGGGTGGCTCCGGACCTTCCCCTACGGTTGGGGTCAGGGTGGGGTGGCCAGTCCTGGAGAAGCCAACCAGGGAATGAGGGGGCTGCCTTTCCTCCGTCTCCCCAGCCCTTGCAACTCCCCCTCTGCTTCTTGGCAAGAGACAGGGCTCTTGCCCTGTCCCCACCTTGTTCCTGGTGTCTTTGAAGAGCCCGCTTTCCCCTCCTGAAGGCCATGAAGGTCTCCAGCATGCGAATCATTCACCCTGCTGAGGTTTCTGCTCTCAGCACTGCTTCGTGTCATGCGCTCTTCCCTATGGCCCATGCGGGAGGTGGGCGGGATGCTGGGTGCCACCCCTACGTGGCAGGGCAGAAACCAAGGGTGAGAGTGATCTCCCGGCTGCACCCCAGGCTGCTCCTCCTCCAGGCTGGGTCCATCCTCCAGAAGCCCCTGAGAGGGCTGGCTGTGTGTCTTAGGCACCTCCCTGCCTTTCCCTTCCACAGCCCAGCCCAGCCCGGCAGGATTCCAGCCAGGGGCGTGGGCCCCGCTGAAATCAGGTGAAATCTCAGGAATTCATCTGGAAAGGCAAAGCCTGTGGCCTCTGAGGCGGGCACCCAGGAGGCCAGGGAGGTCAGGGCCCTTTCCCCCCGACTCCCGCCCGCCCCCCCCTCCCACCGCTCCAAGCTGCTTACCCCCGGCATGGAGCATGGCTGTCAGGATGGAGGGGAACCAGGAGGTCTCGCTGTTGCTGGCCCGGAACTCGTGCTGCAGCTCAGTGAAGAAGATGCCGAGGCACGTGGGGAAGCCCAGGGTGAGGCCCTGGGCCACCATGGAGGCCAGCAGGACGACCCAGGCCCAGCAGCCCTCAGCGTGTTCCAGGGCCTGGGGCATCCTCTGCTGGGGGTGCCGCCACAGTCTCGCCGCCGCCACTACCAGGGCCTGGGCTGCCTGGGGAGGGGACAGAATGAGGCTGCTGGCCCTCCGCCGGCTCCCTTGCCACCTTTCCTGGGCAGCTGAAGCTGGCCCTTCCCCTTGCCTCAGCACTAGGTATCAGGAGCACCACCCTTGTGGGAGGTGATTAGAGGCCACGCGTTGGCTGTACCATCTCCTTTCACCTACTTCCCAGAGCCAGCCTGGCAGGAAGGGCAGGCAGGTGAGGGATCCGTGGGACAAGGCAGGTCAGTGGAATTCCTTCTAGTCTAGCATCACTTAGTGGTCAGCAGGGGGCGCCCCCTAGCCTGGCCTTGGGTCCCACATACAGCAGACATTCAATAATTGCATGTAGAGGGGAGCAGTTCTTTAGGGCCAGCGCAGTCACATGGACCCCACAGACACATGCGCACGCATTCATTAAGAAACAGGCTTCCACCCCGGCTGGTGTAGTTCAGTGGACTGAGTGCTGGCCTGCCAACCAAAGTGTTGCCGGTTCGATTCCCCAGTCAGGGCACATCCTGGGTTGTGGGCCAGGTCCCCTGTAGGGGGCATGCGAGAGGCAACCACACACGGACGTTTCTCTCCCTCTCTTTCTCCCTCACTTCCCCTCTGTCTAAAAGCAAAAGAAATAAAATCTTTAAAAAAAGAAAAAGAAAGAAAAAAGAAACAGGCTTACTGCACACAAGCACCGTCTTTTGCAATGAATGCCATGTCAACAGCAAAGTGCACTTGTGAAGGCCAAGCTAAGCAAGCCGGTGCTGGGTGCAGCCAAAGAGTGTACACAGGACAGCTTACCAAGGGCACCAGATAAGCAGTTTTCCAGGGGAAGGCACAGGTCCCACCTGGAAGCCCTCTGAAAGCAGCCTACAGCACCCCTGTCATAAAGAGTCCCGACCAAAGCCAAGCTCCACAATCATGCTGAATAATGATGACCCACCACCTGCAAGGGCTTCTCTGAGCACTCCCTCACACACAACACACACACACACATCTACACACTCACAGATACATAAACAGTCACAGACACATTTCAAGACATACGCCCACACGCATGCACATATGTAGACACACAGGGAAGCCCAAAGGCATACCAATGCACACACAGACACATGCTGTGTAGAAACACAGACACACACACACACTCACGTCTTTAGCTTGGTGCTATCTTATCTTAGTTCCTCGCCACCACCAGGCCACGCCCCTCATCACAGAAGCCACCATAACCAGACCTAGAAGTCTAAGTTCCCTCCCCAAGACAGAGCCTTTTTCCAGCCCCCTCACTCCATCCTGGCTCTCCCCAGTGCCCTATGACCTCACCTACACACAGGGCTCCAGGTTCAGCAAGCAACGGGAGCAACTCCTGCCTCCGTCAAGCCAACTTCCGCCTCCGTCGAGCCAAGGGTCCCATGAGCAACTGTTCGTACAGCCTCCCTCCTTCTAGCCCCAGGTCCAGGGAAAATCCATAGAAACCCAGTAAACTTTCCGAAATATGAAACCTCTTCTTCCTGCCAAGCCCAGCAGCCCACACCTTTCCCCCAGGCCCATCTGCTGTGAAATGGCACCTAAGCTGGACCCACCCTAAAATGACTGCTTCCCATGCTCCGATTCCTTCTCGGGGTACAGCCCCGCCAAGGCGATTGTCCCATTCATCCCAGCCTCAGGGTGTGTGTGTGTGTGTGTGTGTGTGTGTGTGTGTGGCCTTGTGTGGGCCGGGAGCACCTCCTGGCCTCCTGGCTCCTGCCCATGACACTGGCCCTAGAGATCCCCTCAGCCCCGACCCTCCTGGCCCAGCTTCAGGCTGGGAAAACCTCAGATTCGGCTCCGCCAGCAAACTGACTCTTGTCCCTTCCACAATTTCTATTCCCTCAGCAAATGGAAAGGCCACCAGTGCCACTTGATCCTCTCTACGGTGACCTGAATGTCAGTCTCCACACCCTTCTCCATAGCTCACCCCTCCTCCCTGACACATCCTGGCCCCTCACCCTTCGGGGGCCTGCCATTTTCCAGTCTTCCTCCCAGAAGGGCCACCAGCCTTCCTCTGCAGCCCTCACCTCCTCATGCGCTTGCTGTCCCAAGCTCCAGGGCCCTGCCCATCTCCCTTAAGAGCAGCAGCACACTGTCACTGACCAAGAGGTGGCAGGGAGAAGGGAAAATTGGAGAAGAGACAAGTAGGGGGTCTTGGTGGCGGGGCCCCAGCCACCAGTACCCCCACCCCGGCTCTTGGCTCGTGTTCATTCTTGTCCTGTCCCTCCCCGGAGGGTTCCCTTTAGCGCCTGCTCAGCAACCACTTCTCTGGGCAGTGCCTTTGAGGACTTTTGTCCAGGATTCTGACTTTCACTCTGCGCCCACCTTCCCTCCAGAAACTTTCGGTGGGGCCGGCTCTTCATAGCTTCTTCTCCCAGGGGCCTCCTGGGACAATCGGAGTCCGGGAAACCGCTAAGCACCTTTGCTTGCAGCCTCCCAGGTCTGGGGACCCCCTGGCTTCCCTCCGGGAGCTGCCAGGCAGACCCAACCTTCCTGGAGAGGAGAGGTGCTCCCATACCCCAGCAACTCCCAGGCCACACACTTAGCTTTTAAGTCCAGCCCCCTCCTCCAGCAAGCTGTCTGCCCCACGACCACCAGCCTGGCTACAGTGGTGGTTCCTCCGAAATCCTTAGCCTGCGGGAAGTCTGATTGGTCCTTCAAAATTCAGCCCTGGAGGCACCCCTAGGAAGCTACCCTGATCCCCACCCGTGGCTGGGCTAGACCCCCTTCCTGTTTTCTGTCCTTAATAGCGGTTTTCATCCCATATCGGAGCGGTGCAATCTTTTGTTTATTGTGTCCCTCCTGCCCATACCCTCCCCCTCTTACACTATAAGCAAGGATCTGTTCACGAACTCCCACCCAGCCTCTGGCAGAGCACAAACAATAATAGTAATGTGACCCACCTGTGTTCCCCAGAAGGCAGGCCGGTCCAGTACCAAGGGTGACCTGGCTTTCCGGCAGACAGGTCCATTCCAGAAGACTTGAGCTGAGGAGAGATGAGATGGGGCTGGGGACTCTGGCTTTGCCTCCGCCCCAGCAGGGAAGTGATCTTGCCTTTGTACTGGGAACCATGGGTCACCCTCACCATCTGCTGTGTGGTTGGGACGACGGAGATGTGGCTGGAGATACCTCACTTTTACTTCCTGGGACTGGAGGTGAGCCGCTTTCCCCGGAGCTGCCCACCTCAACCCTCAGGGACACTCCTCACTTCCCTACCCAGAGGAGGCCATCTTCACACCCAAGTGACCATGCCAAGATGACTGTCTTGTCCTCCCATCATCACACAGCCTCAGGGCTGTTTTTAGGGCTCCCGCTCAGATGACAGAGGCCTCGCTCAGAATCCCTTCCTGCCCGTCTGAGTTTGCAAGCATGGTCAGAGGGATGAGCGATGCTCTCACGCAGTGGTGTGCGGTTCACCCGCCAGTGTGCAGAGCGGAGAGGCCTCTTCCTCTTTCTTCCCCTGCTCCGCTCCCACCGTGGGAGGAAAAATGGGAGCCACTGGCCTCAGAGCGGCGAAAGGACGGGCAGCCCCCGGCGACCCCCTCCGTCACCAGGCCACATGCATGCCAGGCAGGAACCCGCGCCCAGAGCGCAGGACACGGGACGGGCGGCGGTAGGGCTCCCGCTTGGTCCCCAGAGCTGCAAGAGCAGCTTGAACTTGGGGCTGACCAGCCCTCAAACCCTTGCACCTGGCAGGGGCCCCGAAAAGGAGGAGGCAATTCCAGAGGTCGGCGGGCCGGGGCCAGTCTCCCTGTCCCTTTTCGGCCTCCGAACGTGCCCCACTTTTCCCACGGGGGCTGGCTGACCACAGCCTGGAAGGGGGATGGAATGGGAACAGAAACCCACGACCTCCTGTCACCCCGGGCCACGTCCCTGCCCTCGGGATCTAGTTTCCATTGGGCTTCCCACCCTCCGCTGGACAGCGCCGCTCTGGGTGGGGCTTCAGGGCGTCCAGGCGGCGCCCGTGTGCCCATTTCAGGCCAGGCCTCGGGGCTGCCCGCCCCTCGCTCCCCAGGCCACGGAGGGCAAGGAGTCGTTTTGGAGAGACCCCCTCAGGCAGGGGCGTCCCCAGTCACCCAGGGCTGTGGGAGCCCAGGACGCGGGACAAAAAGTCTTTTCCGGATCCTCACCCTCGACAGGCGGGAAGGGGTCCGGGAGGCCCGGAGCGGGGCGGCTCTGCCCCGCGCGGACGGAGACCCCGGCGGGGGACGCCTTGGGGGCCGTGGGGGGCCCGGGAGGCCGCTTCCCGGCTCGCAGGGACCGGCGGACAGACAGCTCCGCTCCCGCCGAGCGCGACTTCCTGCGGCCGGGCCCTCCCTGCGCCGGCCAGGCCTGGCGCCAGGGGCGGGGGAGGCGGCTGCAGGGCGCCGGTGGGTGGGACCACCTCCGAGCCTCAGGGGCTGGGGGCGGGAGGCCTGGCCTCGAGGTGGGAGGGCGTGGCGGGGCGTGCCCTTCCTCCGAAGGGCTGGGACTGTCCAGCAGCCGGGGCCTGGCCCCAGCTCAGCGGGCTCGTTTGCATGTCGTTAGCATGTAATTTGCATAGGCCAGACGCTCACTCTTCAGTTTCCCGATATTTAGAGTCCGGGATGCCAGGACCCCAGGAGTCGGAGGGAGAAAGGGAGGGATGAGCGTGATTAAGAGACTCCATCTCCCCGTGGGAATGGGGTAGGAGGCCAGGCTGGAGGGTCCCTTCTTTGGGACCTTTAGTTGCCCAGGGGTCCTCCTAATGAAAGCCTGGAGCTTTGGGGGCCACACCCAGGGGAACCTAAGCAGGCAGCCATAGGGGAGCAGAAAACAAGGCGAAACCCCTCACCCTTAGGAACCGCTCAGAAGCCGCCCACCACGTCCGAACGCGCGCTCAGAACCAGGTGGCCCTTCATCTTCTCCCTCAGGTAGCCAGCCCTTGATATGCATTGTTTAAAATGTGTTCAGTTGCGACAAAGTTGCGGTAATTAAGACAGTAGTAGTGGCAGAAGGATAGACATGTAGACCAATGGGGTAGAACTGAGAATAAACCCTTACATTTATGGTCAGTTGATTTCGTACAAGAGTGCCGAGACAATCCAGTGCAGGAAGAACGATGTCTTCAGCAAATGGTGCTGGAACAACCGGATATCCACGTGCGAAAGAATGACTTGGACTTCTACCTCACATCATGTGAGGGAAGAAAGGATCATAAATGGAAATGTGAAGATTAAAACGATAAAACTCTTAGAAGAAAACATAGGAGTAAATTTTCATCATCTCAGGTTAGACGATGGATTCTTAAATACGACACCAAAAGTACAAGTGACAAGCGGAAAAACCACAGAAATCGGACATCAACAAAATGAAAAACTTCTGTGCCCCAAAGGACACCACCAGGAAAGTAAAAAGATAGAATTCTCAGAATGGGAGAAAATATTTGCAAATCATACATCTGATAAGGGACTTGCATTGAGAATTGCTACAACTCAACAATAAAAAGACAACAGCCTCATTAAAAGTGGGCAAAGGATCTGAGTAGATATTTCTCCAAAGAAGATACACAGTTGGCCAACAAGCACTTGAAAAAAAGATGTTCCACATCCTTATTCATCAGGGAAACACAGATCAAACCCACCAGGATGACTTAATTTGCAGGTGTTTCACACAGGAGATACTTGTGTCAGGTCGTAAGGCATGTCTTAAACGTAAGTCATCAGTCTGCCTGTGGTTCACTTTTTTGCCAACTGTCTCAGTGCTGGGGGTTGGCTCTGACAAGGGAGCATATTCAGTTTTAACTTGAAGGTCTCTGGACATGAACATTGCAAGGAGGGGATGGGACCTATTAAGATTTACCTTACGATCCTATAGAGAGGAGCCCAGACCTTGGGAGGTCCTGTACGGGGTGGGGACAGAGAGGATATACTTGGGGGTCTGCACCATCTCGGCACCCTCATCTCAGCTGGCCAGGTGCTGAGTGGCAGTAGCCACCCTGGGTACTCAGAACAGGCTGGACGCAGCCTTCCACCACCCACCCACCCCCAGCTGCTCCCGCAGGACCCAGGGACTCCACACCCAGGGACTTCCTGGAGGGTCCTACTCTCTCTGAAAAAAATCAAACAGGGAGGTTTCCCAGGGACCCCATTGTCGTCTGGGGAGCCCCACTTTCGTCCTTGACCTGTACTTCATCAAGATGTAATTGATAGAGATATGGGGACACCCCCTGGACTCTGGGTGCTTCTCTGGTGTGAGGTTCCCAGTGGGCTGGGCCACGGTCGCTGTGGCTGCCGCACTCCCAGCCAGGGCCTTGGGCACCCACAGACAGTCTCCACAGACTTCCCCAGACTTCCTCTGCAACTCTGTCCCCTAAGAGCAGGTCTCAGCTCACAGTCCAGTCACCAGACCCACTTTTGTTAGGGCCTATGACAGTTGTCAATGAGGAGTGAGTGACCAAGGACCCAGACTAGAAGGGGTCATCATACTATAGATAAGGGAACGAGGCGTCTCCTCAAAGAGAGAGGGAAGCACTTGCTCAAAATCATAAATCTGTAGAAATTAACAGTAAATAATTAGCAGTTAATAGCATCATTGCCATATGCCAGTAATAACCATCACATTCTACTGCCGGTCTGCGGGGTCCCCCCAAGAGCTTTGTACGTGTATGGTTGTGCTCTTTTCCTGGAACACTGTCCTGATGATCCTTGTTTTACCTGGTTGGCCTGCAGGTGTCAGCTTATAAGCCCCTTCCTCCAGGAAGGCCTCCCAGACCTCCCAGGTTGAGGCATTAATCCTGCTGAGCATCGTTATGTGCCTCCCCTAAGGCTTCCCCTGCTGATCAATGCTTCCCCAACACTTAGCACAGCACATAGCACAGGATAATAATTCATAATAAGGATCACACGTATGGAGCAGTTCTAAGTGCTGTCCAGGTACTGACTCATCGGCTGAATGAAGGAATGGAGTATTGCCCACCCAAGTCACGCCCCCATTCCTTGGTCTTAACACCCCAATCCCTGGGCCTGGGGTCCTTTAAAAATATTTAACTACTTGAAAGCTCTGGGATGGACTCCTGGTCCCTTTACCTCTCTCTCCAGCCCTAGGCCTCTGCCGTGACCCTCTGGTATCCCTGGCGTAGCCAGGATGCCCTCTGCTGGAAGAATGGGGCAAGTTCCGCTCCAGCTCTCGATGCTGCAGGCAGCTGGGCCGCTCCATGCCTGCCTGTTCACAGCCCCTTCTTCGCCCGCTCCAGGGCAGCTTCTCCGTCCTTTCTCCACGTTGCCTCCACTCCGCCTATTTGCACAGGGCCGGTGGAAGCTTGTCAGCTGGCCCCAGAGGGCCAGGCTGTGCCACCCGGCTGGCTATTGCCTCCAAGACCCCCTGAACTCAGATCTGATGAGCACAGTCTGTCCCAGGGCTGGCCATAGGTGCTGGCTGTGATATTGGGGGACCCCCCCAATGCCAGTCCACTCCAGCCCCAGCCCCATGTAGGGGACAGAGATATCCTGGTCTCTCCTGTTCAGCGCCGCAGAATGCTTATTGCGGATACAGGGGCTAGGGCACAGCACTAGGGGAACCGCAGGGTGACCTCAGACCCCCTGACCTGGGATTGTCCCTGTACTGAGCCTGGCCCTGATTTCAGCTGTGTGGGAAGGGGCGATGGTTGTAAATTGGGCAAGCAGGCGCTCCTGGAACCACAAGCCTGGGCACAGCCCTCGCTCCAAAGGCCCCCGGCCTAGGCAGGGGCTGTTGGAGTGGCGCTCCCGGGGCTTTGGGGCCACCCTGCGTCCTGAGACCCAGGCTCTCTCCTGCAGCCCACATCCTGTCTCTGAAGTTCTGGCCATCTCCCTGCGATCTCACGGTCACTCCTGCTCAGCCTGTCCCCCACACCACCTTCCTCTTCAGCCCAGGCCCTGCCTCCACTCTGGTCAGGGTCAGGGCCCACATCTTCATGTCCAGATTATTGTCAGTTCTTCCCTTTGCAGCCTTGCTCATGTCTCATCTCGTCCTGATGCTGGGGCCACTTCAGGCCCTCATGGCCTGCACCCTGAGCCTCAATAGGACCTCCCGCCTCAGCCTCCCTGCCTGGGCTCACCTTCCAAAAGCTGGTTTTTCAGGGGCTGCACTGGAAAGCCCCCACTTTGCCCACACCGCGGCGGGGTTCTGGTCTGCACACCCGTTTCCCGGTTCTCTCGACCCATGTGCCTGGCAGCTCCCCGGTCAGACTCGCCTCCCCACCTGCCACCATCCTACGTCTGCCTTGTGCCCGCGCCTCACCTCCAGCAGCTTCCCTCTCACTCGGCCTGACCCCAGCTGCCCTAAAGCCCTCCAGATTGTCCTCAGACAAACTGGGTCATGCCGCTCCACTGAGGGTCTCCCTCCGTGGTGCCCAGAGCACTCCAGAGTCCAGTGTGTGTTCCTCCCAGGCCCTCCCCTCCAACTGGTCTCTTCCCTTCCTCTGCTCAGCCCTGACCCAAGTTTGGTCACCTCCCTGCTCTCGCTCAGGTGCTCCCCCACCACCCTGCATAATCTTCACTGTTTGCAATGACAAAGGCCAAGTGCCACCTCCTCTGGGGAGTCCTCCCTAGCAGCCCCTGATGTCACAGCTTCCTGAGAGCCAGGACCGTTTGTGATTATCTGTTCTGGTACCTCCAGTGCGTGGCAGGGGCCTACCCTGGGGAGCGTAAGGCAACAGAAATGTATTCTCTTGCAGTTCTGGAGGCCTGACATCCAAGATCCAGGTGTTGGCAGGGCAGCTTCCTTCTGCAGACTCTGAGGGAGGATCCGTTCCATGACTGTCCCCTAGCTTCTGGTGATGACACACCAACCTTGGCCTGCCTTGGTTAGTAGATCCATCATTCCAATCTCTGCTCTGTCTTCTGTGTCTGTCTGTCTCCATGTCGCTGTTTCCTTATACGAACACTGGTCAAAACGCCCCAGCTGGTGTGGCTCAATGGATTGAGTGCCGGCCTGAAAACCAAAGGGTCACTGGTTCGATTCCCAGTCAGGGCACATGCCTGGGCTGCGGACCAAGCCCCCAGTGGAGGGCGTGTGACAGGCAGTTGACCCATGTATCTCTCACATGTCAGATGTGTCTCTCTCTCTGTTACTCCCTCCTCTCTCTTCCCTCTGGAAATAAATAAATAAAACCTTTAAAAAACAACAACCAACTTCAGAAGAACACCGATCACTGGATTAGTGTCCACCCTCCTCCAATATGGCCTCATCTTAATTACTTACATCTACGGTGACCCTGTTGTCAAGTAAGGTCACATGCTGAGATTCCAGGGGGACATGGATTTGAGGAGGACACTACTGATTAGCTTGCAAGCTGTACAAAAAGAGGCAACAGGCCATAGTGTACTGACTCCTGATGTAAACAATTCTAGCGATGGAACTTTCTGTCCCACCAGCACTCGATCGTACGCTCCGTGAGGACAGGGGCTGCGTCTGTCTCAGCTAGTGCACCCCTACTGCCTAATATGCGGGAAGAATATTTCTCCCTCTTTTCTATCACCCCCACCCCAGCTTAATGAATATTTGTTGAAAAAATGAAAACAGCCAGGTACACAGGTCAATTCAGGAATGAAATGGATACTATTATTACTTCACCTTTTTCCAGGTGAGGAACCTAAGGCACAGAAAGGCTAAGTAGCTTGTTCCAGGTCACAGAGTTGCGAGTAGCAGAGCCCGGATTTGAACCCAGGCAATCTGGCTTTGGGGTCGCTGTGCTTAACCACTACACAGTGTTTGTTGAGGACTGTCATGGTGGCAAGGTCAGTATGCCGTGGCCAGAAAGATCTGTCTCCAGCCCAGCTGGCTACCACCCTCCTACCCAGTGGGCGTACCCTCCACGTGTCAAGTCAACTTCTCTTCTTTAGGAACACCTGCAGGGTGGCTCCTTGGTCACCTCTTCCCTGAAGAGGCTTTATTGCAGTGCGTGGCTAGAAATGAGGGTCTGCCCCCCACGGCCCCAACAAGCTACTATCTTGCTTCCCGCCGCATCCCCTATGGGGAGCCCTGCGCCTGACCCACAGGGGCCGTGCGGGGACAGCTGCAGGACATCAGGGCAACTTGGGCAGAACCCGAACTGTCCACACCTCCAGGGTGTGTGAAGAACCAAAGAAGCGGAGCACGTGTCCTCCGGGCAGGAAGAATGTAGCTGTAAGTGAGAAAGGCTCAGCTTCCAGAAGTACTTGGCAAGGAACCCAAGCTTTTAAACGGGTGCCCTGGGGCTTCTGTTGCTTTATGATTTATTCTGGCAAGGATGACTGGCTGAAGGACTGTCATTCGCTTTTCACTTGAAGTGTGGGTACGCACACACCCTGCTAACAACGGGGACATGTGGGGCATGACCGTTTCGAGCATTTTAGGACATTCAGTGTCCCTGACACCTCCCCCTGGTCCAGCTACTAAATTCCAGTAGTGCCCTCGAGCCACGGGACACCCTCAGGTAGGGTTAGGTGAGTGAGGCCGCTGCCTGGGGCTCACAATTCAGAGATGCCAACAAAACTCAATAATCAGGACAATGTAATGTTATGGTTTTTAAAGAAAATGAAATCAAACAAACTATGGCTGATGGAGCGGGCGGTCACCTGGTTTCGCCAATAAAACTGCTGGAATCAGGGCCCTTCTCATGCGAGGGGTCCGGTGCAGGCAGTGCAAGTGCCAGGTCTGGCTTTTAAGCTTTGATATTCTGTCCACTGTAGATCTTGCATTAATTTTGACTTTGTAAAATATTGCATTAAATAGTATTTATCTCAAATGCTGAGGTTCTTGGCACTGTCCCGTACATTTTGTGCCCGAGGCGAGCGCCTCACTTGCCCCGTCCTGGCTCTGCTTGAAACACACTGTTTCCCAGCCACCTGGGTTGAGAAGCCCTGGGGTGCATTTTGACACCCTCAGCATAGATAAAGGCGTCCCTACCCGGCCGTTTAGATTGAGAAACAGGCTGAGAGAGGCATGTGTCTGTCTCCTTGTGCACCTACTGCAGGGTACTCAGCCTCCCAGAGCCTTTAGGCTCGAGGGGAAGCTGAGGTGGACACAGAGGAGGAACAGGTGGGTCCCCGGCACCTACCTGGATACGCTGGGCGTGTGGGCTGAGCGCCAGGAGGGAGCAGAGGGGTGACGAAGGGGAAAGATGGAGGCGAGTGGCATGCGCGGGCCTCTTGCACTCAGTCCGACTTGTCCCAGGAAAGGACCTGGGTGCGCCCAGCACTCCAGCCTCTGAAGGAGTCCCTTCAGTCCTCGGGTCCGCGTTTACTGAGCACCTGCTCTGTGGCAGGGATGGAGGCAGACATGAAGCAGCCAGCCTGCCCTAAACCTCATGGAGAATTCACACAGAAATATGTAGGTGCCAGGAGGAACAGGTGTGGAGGGCGTTATGGGAGCACAGAGGAGGGAACCCCGCCTGGGTTCCTGGCTTTGGGAGACTTCAAAGCTGGCTTCCCGGGGCACAGCCCCTCCGAGCTGAGTCTTCAGGATGTAGGAGGAGAAAGTAATGAGTAGGTAAGGAGGAGTAAGAAAGGGGGTGAGGGTGGAAGAGAGGTCTGGGCAGAGGGGATGGCATGGGCAAAGGTCAGCGGGCGAGACGATTTGGGAGACAGAGTGGAGTGGGCGCTGGCGATAAAGCCCAGGAGAGTGACTGGGGCACTGCTTGTGGCAAGGAGCAGGGGGGTGGCACAGGGTCAGCAGGGTTACTGGAGGTGGTTCACCTCCCCTTAGCTGGTGGGAGCCGGTCCAGGTCACTCCCAGGTGCCTTCCTCACAGGAATAGTGCCGAGCGGAGCTGGTGTCATCTCAGGTGAGAGGTCCCGCCCTGTGCGAGGCAAGGCATCTACCCAGGCTCCCACCGACGTCCTCTCTCGTTTCCCCCATCTGTGAACAGCATCATCTGGGTGAGGGAAGGGTTGAGGCTCATTCCCTAGGCTCCTCCTGTCTGGTCCTGCTTCCTGCTCCCCGCAACCTGTGGGATAAGGCCATAGACTGGACGGAAACCACGGAGGCTGTCAGCATCCCCTGGCCCCTATGCTCCTGGCTTTGGGTGAAACTGGGGAGTGACACCGAGGAAGTGACACCTGCAGCTTTGGCTGGCTCGCCACTTGCCACCCACCTCTAGAGGAAACCAGGGAAGGGGTTCAGACAAGCAGCAAATCTATAGGAGAGATTTGTAGGACGGAACATAGGGCAGCCAGTGAACAAGCCGTTTTGCATTTAGAAAGTAACTCTGGAAAATGTGCAGAGAGTGAGATTGATAAAAAATGCACAGTGGGAGTCATAACCCTGTCTTCCGGCTGTCTGCGTCTTCAGCGCGGCTGGAGCTCTATCTGCTCAAGGACACTGGGGGGAGGCGGGGGAGGCTGTCTCTGGAAGGGTAGGATTACGGGTGGTTTTATTTTCTTCATGTTTTCTATATTGCACGCATTTTCTATAATAAATGTGTTACAGCGAGTTGATGTAGCATCATGGTTAAGAGAGCCAGACTGTCTGGGTTTGAATCCCAGTCCCCCAGAGCATGCACCTTCAGGATCTTCATTCGGGAAGTCATGTAACCTCTTGTCCCCAGTTCCCTAACCCCCACACAGGGGAGAACTGATGGCACTTGTTTATCGGGTCGCTAGGAATATTCAGTAAGTTCCTATTTGCCGAGAGCGCTTCATTCGCCATGACCGCCGGCTGGCACATGGGAGCACTGGGTACGTGTTGAATAAAAGCAAAATTACTTCTATAGAAAATGCAAAAAGACATTTAAAAATTACCCAGTACAGGAACACAATCTTTTTGTAAGGAGTAACACGGAACATTTTTAAGTGAAATAACCCTTGGGGACAGATTTGTTTACAGCCTGTTTGGATTGACATGAAACATAATATTCTTTGCGTGTTACGACGGGAGCGGGAAGGCATAAGGAGGGTGTGGGTGGCGTTCCAGGGACAGTCCCCTCCCTGGTCTCTGTGCAGCAGAGGAAAGGGGAGGGGTAAGGCTCACTGATGCAGATTACTTGAGGGCCGGGGCTGATCTTGCTCCTGGAGGTCCCCGTCTACGTTCTTCCCTACGAAGCACATGTCGAGTTACGAACAAAGAGCTGACATTTCCGTTGGCTGGCCAGCCTCGCCTCACCGACGTGCAGCCGGCTTGCCATTCAGCTTTTTGAGACACTAGAACTTACTTGAGGACCCCAGGACTTTCACTGTGGACCCCATGGGTCTAGCAACTACGAATGAGGAACCACTGTTTAATAAAGTGAGTGAAGTGAGTAACATCCCCCTTACATTTGGATGTGGTTCCCCATGTGCCTGAGGGTGTTACGGTTCCAGGATCACATGCCACTCCACTCCTGAACTGCACTTCCCTCAGAGCCAGAAGGTGAGGGTAGCCTCCTCTCACTGTTGGCTGCCCATGAAGAAGGACTCTGGGGTCCCTGCAGCTAGCAAGAGCAGGCCCCGGTCCCCTTGGGTCACACATTCACTCTCTTGGCATTATTTCCTCAGCCCACCTGGTGATGCAGAAGCCCCTTGAACCAGGAATGATGATTTGGGGGCAGAGAGGCAAGATT
The DNA here is from genome assembly GCA_004026545.1 of Mormoops blainvillei. Lineage (NCBI taxonomy): Eukaryota > Metazoa > Chordata > Mammalia > Chiroptera > Mormoopidae > Mormoops > Mormoops blainvillei. The sequence continues at coordinate 266,148 of PVJD01000653.1, forward strand.
TAAGCATTTTGGCTTAAAAGGTTTCTCCTGAATATCAGGGGAAGGTTTAGATTTGGTTCCTATGCATCACCACAGGTGGCGGCCCATGGGGTTAAGTAACTGGAATTGGTGCTGAATGAAGACTGCAGGGCGGAGGGTCAGCGCAAGACTCCAGCCAAGGCTGCTCGAGGAGTCGAGGGGTGCCCCACCCCCGTGATACTTCAGAGCACCCTGCATCCTGCTCCCCCTGGCTCCTAAACGGCCACCTCCTACTGAGAAATGGGGGTCACTAACCTCTCTGGGAATAGCCCCCCACTGTGGAATAGGGCACAGCCCTGTGGGATCCTAAGGATTTTCTCACGTGACTTGCTCATTTCCTTTTCAGAGCCGATCGGTAACTCTATGGAGAGCCCCCACATGAGAAGCCATGGCTGGTTGGGGCTGGGAGTGCAGAGGCAGCTGTCCCAGCAGCCACAGCCCAATGTGTCCAAGGACACATTGAGGGGACTTGCTCACATTTTCCTCATAGGAAAGCTAAGAAATATACAAATCATTCATCTTTTATCCGTTTGCCGTTTTCCTGGAAATAATAAATAGAAAGCTGTTATTAGTTGAAAACACACAACTGTAGGTCCATGAGACTTTTTTTTTTTAAATTTATTTACTTATTTTTAGACAGAGGAGAAGGGAGGAAGAGAGGGAGAGAAACATCAGAGTGTGGTTGCCTCTCACGTGCCCCCTACTGGGGACCTGGCCCACAACCCAGGCATGTGCTGAGTGGGTGGGAATCAAACCAGCGACCCTTTGGTTCACAGGCCGACACTCAATCCACTGGGCTACACCAGCCAGGGCAGATTCTGAACTGCCAAATTTGACTTGGGGAAAATAAACATGTTGGAGGTAATACCTCAAAAGAAAGCCCACGAGGGCAAAAGCTAAAATTGGTTAAATTGAATTAAATTTCCACCCTAAAAATCTCATAGAAAACAACAATCTTAATGAAAATATTTTTAAGTACAAATGAAAATAGAAAACTTGGAAACAACTTAATTGCACTGTATAGGAAATTGATCAAAGAATTAAACTGGCTAATGGGGTAGCAGTTCGCTCCAGGGGAAAGTTTCACTAATGAAAATGCGTGTGGTATGATTCTTATTAAAAACGGAGCTCTAGGCTGCCACCGGGGCTTTATGGCTGGGCCGGTGCAGCGGTGCTCAGATGACCTGTTCCAAACGCTGTTGCCGTGTGGAGCCCCCGGCAAGCTCTGGCTGGAGAAGCAGCACGCACAATGCCAGGGCTCTGGGAGAGAGTCACGCCTTCTTTCACAGATGACCTCTTCTCCTTTTGAGATAGGGCTCCTGCTACCTAGCCATGGGACGTCAAGCGACCACAGGGCCTGAGCTGCTCTTCACAAACCGGGGGTTATCTAACCCACACCCAGCCAATCTGAACGGTAATTAGCATAGCCCAAAAATAGATGTGAATCTTTCAGACCCCGGAACAATGACTTTAAAGGTTTTATATATTTATTTTTTCAGAGAGAGGGGAAGGGCGGGAGAGAGGGAGATTAATATCAATGTGCTGGAGATGCATTTATCAGTCACCTCTCCCACACCCTGAACCGGGGACCCCGCCCACAACCCTGGCATGTGCCGACTGGACATCAATCCGCTGAGCCACACCAGCCAGGGCATGCCTCCACAGCTTAATAATCCTGGCCTCTTCCCTCTGCTCCTGGGTTCTGGGAGCAACTGTGCCCTGTAATCACTCCATCTGTGGCCCCTGTGTCCCCAGGCCCTTTCACTCCTCCATCACCTGTTAACCGCTGTGGCCTCCATCTCACGTTGAACCCTGGCTGATAAAATCTTGTACCTTGTTCTCGACCTTTTTGTACAACCATCTCCTACGATGGGTGGGGCGGGGGTGGTGACTTTCTAAGGCCTTTTGAGGATCCGACACCCTGCCTGGTGCCTTCAGTGACTTGATCGATCCTGCACTTGGTTACTGAATTTTCACCTCTCGCTCACGCTCTACCTTGTAGAGAAAATGGGCAATTTCCTGGTCACTTATTCTCATCCAGGAAGGCTTTTTTTCCCTCTTAAAAACAATCTCCTCCTCCTCCCCTGGTCTCTTTCCTTTCCAGCTCTCTGGTGGGTAGCCCATCTGTCCCCACCTTCTGCTTCTCAGCACTCTCAGGTCCGTTCAGATTCAGTAAAATGACAGTGGAGAAGAAGGTGGCAGTTTCAGCAGCAGGAGAGAACACTCGGTGCGGAGCCTGCTGGAAAGGTGAAAGTCTCCTCTAGGGAGCAGAGTCCGAGAAGCGTGAGTGGTAACAGCAGGGACCAAAGTGCCTGCAGTACGGAAAACATACACTAAAGGTCTCAAGATTCAGAAGTTTGTTTAATGTCTTTATTGACCAAAAAAAAAAAAAAAAAAAAAAAAAGGAAGGAAGGAAGGAAGAAAAAAGTCAACATTTCAGACTCTTCAAACACAGGAACGGCAACAAAGGGCATCCCCGAGTGACAGACATGGTCCCTAACACCAGGATCCAAGGCCATGACAGAAGGTGGAAGTGTCCTCTTGGCCTTCCTCCCTCAGCATCACTATCCCTTCCTGCCCAACACCACACTGACAGCCCTGAGATCAGTTAAAACTGTCTAGGAACAAAGTCACCCTCCGGGGGTTGGCCCCCCACCCACTGGCAAGGGTAAAGAGCAGGTTCTGAAGAAAAGACAGAAGCGTGTGGTCACTCAGGAGATGCCAGGCTGCTTCTGGGCCTGGCCTGCAGCCTTGGACCTGGCAGAGAATGAAGCAGGAAGACACTCCCCACTGGGCAGCACTGGGCAGCTGAAGAGTGTGGGCCACTGGTCATGTGACGCCCCCAAGCCAATGGCCAGACCTCTCTCTGAGGTTATCAGCCAGGCTCTGCCAGGGGGAGGCTTGCAGGGAAAAACACCCCCTGGGTTCATAAAGGGTTTGGGTAAAATACTTTTCTAGAAACCTTAAGAGACCAATCATCTGAGGTTTCTGGAGCATTGGAATAATTTGTCACTGGGTTGCCGTGAGGCAGCAAACTTGGTGAAAGCCAGCCCTCCCGGAGATAAGAAGTATCACGTGTCTGCGTCTCAGAGCACTTAGCAAGGTTTCAGCAGTCTTCTTACAGTACCCACTGTGGGACTCTGGAATCAAAGCGACAGTGCGTTCCCGAGGGGCTGGCCCACGCCTGCCCTCCAGCCCTCTTCACGCCCTCTCACCGGCTTGGGGCGGAGGGGCTGACTGTCAGGTACACCCCGGGAGAGCGTGCCTGCGTGGGCTTGTCCTTCGCGTGGGTTTGTCCTCCTTTCGGTCTGACATTACTTATCCGAATCGGCCACGGAGCACCTCTCCCAGTCCTCTGTCCTACTCTGGTCAGTGTGGCTGTTCCCAACACACTGACATCTTTTTTTTTTTTCTTCTGAAAGTGACAGGATGATGCTTATGACCTTTTTGAAGAGGTGATTGCTTTTATTGTAGGCAACACTTTACAGCTGTCAAAATCCTGGGCACATGCCAGGCGTCTGAGGTGCCGACAGGCACGCCTAGGCTGGCGCGCGGACTCACGCGGCAGCAGACACCCCTGTACTGCTGTCCTACCTCACACGCAGAGAAATGGGTCAAAGTGAGAGGCCTGGGTATGGGCACGTCAAGCTCCAAAGACATTTGGCACAGTCTACATTCATTTCCAAAAATTATGACCCCAGAGCCACCGAGCAAGCAGCTGAGCTGCGGAGCAGGGAGAACCTCGGCTTAGAAGGAACCAGGCGTGCGTGCGTGGCTCAAGGCGGCTTTTACTGATGGAGCATTCCCGAGTCCTCCCCCTCTTCGGGCCATTTGCCACACTATGAGAGTCATCCAGGGAAAACGTAAGGATTCTCCGGCTCCTGTGCATTCAACGGCTGCTCTCCAAGACTCAAAAGCTCAGAGAGGAGGTCTAGGTACAAGCTCTGTGGTCACAGCCTTGCTCCCCCAGGTCAAACAAGCGTTTGGTCCTCAAGGACATGGCACCCCGTGGAAAGACGTGATGGTGAGGAGGGGAGTCAGGGTCACAGGGAGTCCTCAGGCTGCCCGGCAAACGCACACACACTAGTAAGGGAAGTACGGGGTCACTGCCAAGGCTGTGGGGCTGCACTGCCAAGGCTAGAAACCAAGAGACACAAACAAGTATCACACGTTCAGTCAAAGGCATTACACAGAGACAACCACAGAAATAACACTTTGGATACTACAACATAACACACCCGGCAACTCTCAAAGCAGCAGCCGCCCCACACCAACCCACCAGAAGGTCCAAAGTTCCTTCATTCCCGTTTAAAGTCAGGGAAGGCAGACGGGCCCAGGAGGGTAAGAAAGGGCTGCGGGAGCAGCTGAACCAACTACCTGAAGCTCCCGTCTGTCTGATTCGGTGCAGGATGCGGCCGGCCCCAAACCCCTTCCTGGGGAGAAAGCGAGCCATCCGGAGGGCCCAGGTGGCTGGAGGCAAATGAGGTGGCGCAGAGCGCGGTGGCAGCTGAGCGCCCTAAACCCCGGGCAGCAACCCCCGACCTCCAACCACAAGCAAGAACGCTCCGCCCTCCCCTTCCTCAAAGAGGCTTAGTTCATAGGAATGTGGGGTACTCTGGCAACGTTATCCTTCTTCCAAAACCTCAATTCAGTTTGACAAGTGGAAGCTAGAATCCTTGGTGCCTGCTACATTAGTTTGGGATGCATAGAAGGAAGGGAGAGAGAGTCACGGAGTGGCTGGCTGCCAGCGGCCACCGCGGCATATGCACATGAAAAGACGGCGTGGCTCAGGGGCAGTCCTCCCTCATTCGCCCCGGCTTCCCTGAAGCACAGGCGTGGACCAGGAGCAGGCCTCCTCGCCCCCCCCAGCTCCCCATGAGGGCTCCAACTGGGAACCCAGCCCAGATGCGGTTGTAAAGATTTGTTGTAACACTGGCTAAGAAAACAAAACAGGTTTCTGACACGGTATTCTGCAGCCGGAAGTTGCATCTGTCTTCAGGTTCTTGTGGGTGGGGTGGGGGTTCCTTTGGTTTGACCAGAAACTCTCCACGGGGGGCCAGATTCGGCTTCGCTTCGTGGCAGCTCGGTTACTGTACAGGAGCAAGAGCCGGCTTCCCAGGGGCACTCCGCCAGGCTGCTCTCCGGGAGCTCGGGGCTCCGGAGCTCACATCCGAGAGCCTCTCTCCTGAAGGATCTGGAAGTGGAAGGTGGGAACGGGGGCTGAGGCTCACACTCGATGCAGACTGCTGAGGGCGAAGAAGGGGACCCACAGCTTTCCACGGGCCCGGCGAGCGGCACCACAGTCCCTGTCACCCAGGATGCAGGGCAGGACGGGGGCCTCGCCCTTCCGCAAAGCACCTGGGGTGTAACAGACTCCAGCTGAACACGCTGGGCTCCCTGGGCTGTGGGGCCACTGCTCCGGTGCTCAAGAGAATGGCTCAGGCACACGAGGCAACTTACGTGTGCGTGTGTGTGTGTATTTGAGGGCGCCCACTAGAGGAAAAAGAACAGTATGTAACAGTTTCCCAGTAACTTAAGAAGTCACAAAGGTAAACAAATACTTTTTCTCTTGAGGCAGGGAGAAAAAAAAGAGAGAGAACAGTTTCAAATAATAAAGGCAAACTACTTTCTGATTTTGAGAGCGACAAGATTCCCTCCTACCCTGACATGACAGAAGCTGGGAAAGGATTTCGAGTCCTCTTTCCTAACTAAACCCTCCCACTGCTCCAAGGACATCCTGATTTAAATTACAACAGTCAAAAGACCCAAATGAAGGGGAAACGCAAAGCCGGCCTGAGAAGGGACGGGAAGAATCAGACAAAGCCGGCGGACGGGCCGCGAGCGAGGGACGGAGTCCTGGCCGAGGGCCTTCTTACCTTTGCCTTTTCGCTCGGCTCTATGACGATGCCGTTGGTAGAGTTATTTAGTTCTCTGGAGACGACACAGAGGAATTCTGCCTGATCCTCATTTCCATAGTTATAGGAAGACCCAATGCTGATGAGCTGATAAAACAAGATTGTGGCAAACACACAGTGACCTTAAAATACTAAGCGCCACATAAACCAATCCTCCCCGAGTGAACTCTGTAGCTTAGCTGAAGACCGAGGCTTCCCAATGGATGGAGGATTCCCAACGGATGGAGGATTCTTGAGACCGTCAAGGCCTAAGGGACGCCTCGGTACCGGTTACCCATCAGGGCGTCATTGGTGAGGCTCCCCTAAAGAAAAACATCTGAGTTCTGCCATGGTCCCACTCGCCCAAGCAGCTGAAACATGCCAAAGTCAGCAGCTAGAATTAACCTGATCACAGTCCTTCTAGCAAACTCGGAGACAAAATAGAGTGTTCCTCTGAATTAAAGCGGACACTCGCTTCAGCCAAAACACCTACACAGAACTGGCTCATCTGTAAACAGAAGTCCTAGACGGGGGCTGGCACTGGAAGGCTCTGGAAAGCACCAGGCGAATCACTGAAGAACTACCACAAGCTTTACGCTGCTGGCAGTTCTGAGGTGTCTGGAGCATGGATTCCGCGCTTCCCTTCTAAACAGGAAATAGATATGAGAAAAGGAGCCCGCGGGGCCTCAAGTCGGGGCTGGACTGACCGGCTACACGGCTGGGCTGCAGATGCCTCAGCCACGCTGTGCCTTAACTTCCTCATCCATGTAACGGAGTCATTGGGAGCAATCTTTGTTTTTCTAGGAGACGTTGAGAAGATGAGAAAAATAAAATAAAAAATTTTCATTGGTTTCACAAAGAATATTTAAAAAAAGTTTTTATAATATCCTTTGCTTAAGACTTTAATCGGGTAAAATACTTCTGCAACACTTGCAGCCCACACCCAACAAGGACCAGCAGGACACACATGGGCAGAACCGACGCCATGGTGGGAGGGAAGTGGGAGGAACACTCAGGGCTGGTTCTGAAGACCGAGGCACAAAAAGGAACTTTTGAAAAGTTTAAGGTGACAGTTCGACTGACTCTTAAACTCTACATAGAGAAAGACATGGCCCATATGAAATTGTAACGCTCATTCCTTCGTGCTCAGCCCCCTCCCTGTCTTTTGAAGATGATAGGTGAGCGAAATAATTTTGCCATCTGATGGAAGAGAAAAGTGAAATCCTGCCTCTCGCTGGCTGGATACCTCGGTCACCAGCACAACGCTAAAAGAACGGAAATTGACAGCCTGGGGGCGACGGCCACACTGAGTTTGATTTCTGATTCCGTTCCTATCACCGGCCACTGTCTCACCATATTCAGGGTGATAAAGCTCTGACCCCGGGGTGAGGAAAGGGGGACCGCCGTCTTCTTTAGGTAATTATCCCAGAATGTGTCAACAAGCACTTCTGAAAAAAAAATTGCCTCTGGGGGAGAAAAACAAGAGAGAGAGGCACTTGGGGCCCAAACGAGCTGGCTGGCTGGCTCCCTCTGGACACAGTCGAGCTGAAACTCTGGATATGAAGCTGGGAGATCTGGTATTTCTCTCAGTTCTCCCAACTCATCATGTACTACTGAGCAGATAATCCACACCCAGCAGCTCTCTCTTCCCACATTTCTGAACAGGATCATGGGAGGTCCTGCTGAACTGCACGGAGGGTGACATCGGAAGAGCGAGGACACCCAGGCTCGGACACTGGGGTTGCCATTCCTCAGAACATACCTGTTCGAACTTCCAGCCATCAGACATAGTGGAGACCATCTGCGTCAGCTCCTCCTCTTGGCACTGCAGGACTCTGTACACGTGCTTCACGGGGCCCTGTGACAACCACGAACAGACTTGGGAGAAGAGTCTGGGGACACAACAATGGGCAGCAGCCTCGGGGAGGCTGAAACAATCAACACTGAAAAGGGGTTGGCTTGGGATGATTTTAAGCAGCCACCCTCTGTCCCCTTTCACGAGCAGCTGTGTAGCTTTTCAGTAAAAACTTATCCACGGAAAGAAAGATAAGGTCCAAGGATATGACTCAGTGGAGAAAGCAACTCTGAAGTGCAGAGGAATTAGTTATATGCTTATATTTCGTCTATTTTCCTAAATAAAAAGTAGAGTAAAATTACTGTGGACAAGAAAGCCACATTTCTTAAGTTGCTCATGTCTGACATACATGCTAAAAATGCATATTGTGTTTTGGTTTATTGAGACTGATACCTTATTATGGGAATAATACCGTAAATAGAAATCCCATTATATACAGATGTGCAAGCTATGTTCACCCTCTGCCGACACCACCTGAAAGTGTCCTCGTGTTAAAACAGTTACGTTCCTGCTACAGACTTATAGTATAATAAAAAAATAGACATTTGGTGTTTATCCCTGGTTCCTGGCACAGAGAATCTAAAACCCTGGGGTCTCCTGAGTGACATGTGTCTTATGTATGCTAATGACTGGTCACCAGAGAGAGACCAAGCCTGATGAGAGGGAACTTTCAGTCCCATCTCCTGACTTGTGGTAGGGAGAGGGGCTGGCCATTGCTTTCAGTAACCAATGGCTTAATCAGTCATGCTTACGTGACAACACACCCCTGAAACCCCTAAACAATGAAGCTCAGGGAGCTTCCAAGTTGGCGAACACATCCATGCGCTGACAGGCGGTGCACCCTGACCACCTGGGGACAGACTCCTGGGCCAGGGTCCTTCGCAACCTGGCCCCCCGTCTCTCTTCGCCTGGCTGTTCATTTGTATCCTTCCAATAAACTATAATAGTAAGTACAGCATCTTCCTGAGTTCTATGAGTCATCCTAGCAAATGATCAAGCCTGTGCTGCCTGCAAGAGGCAGCCGATGGATTTTTCCCTCTCTTTCTCCCTCCTTTCCCCTCTCTCTAAAAATAAATAAATACAATCTTTAAAATTTTTTTTCCTTCCATATAAAATATAGGACACATTTAAAAAAAAAAGATAGTATTTATTTATTTTTAGAGAGAGGGGAAAGGGAGGAGGAGACAGAGAGGGAGAGAAACATTGTTGTGCAAGAGAGAAAACAGTTGCCTCTCACACACCCCCAACTGGGGACCTGTCCCATAACCCAGGCACGTGCCCTGACTGGGAACCAAACCAGCGACCTTCCGTTTCACAGGCCAGAGCTCAATCCACTGAGCCACACCAGCCAGGGCAGAACAGATCTTCTACAGATTTCGATCTACACATGGCTCTAACTACACGCTTTCGAAACAATCGGGTGTTCTGTAATACAAAAGTCAGAGCATCACAAAAGCTCTAGGACATTGGCCACAACTGTCAAAGTCCCAGGTGTTTAAGAGGTCTGCATTGCCTTTTTGATTTTCCTCTTCCAAAGTAAACCAGTGGTATTCTCAGGTATACCAAGATTAATCACTTAGCAAAAAATATTATCAGAGACAGCAAAGTAGCAGAATGGTGAGAGCCATGGAAAGAGATGGGAGGTCTTCTAGAAAAGGTGGGGTGGGACCCCATACTTTGGGCTTCACCTGAGTATCTGCCATGTGATGTGGGTCTCCGTTAAACACAGAGAAGTTAAAGGAGACAACCTGTTTGAAGCAACAGCCATAGACAGCCACGTACAGCCACCTTCACCTGAGAGCAACGAAAGCAAAAGAGGGTGTCTTTGAATATCAAATCATTGCTTAGAGTTTTACAGATGGAAAGATCAATTAACATCAAAAAGGTCTTGACATTCCTAGAATAAAAAAAGCTTCCAACTGAGTAAAAATGCCCAAGCCTTCAGAATTTAGAACTAATTAACTTAATTGCTGTCATCAAATAGAAATCTTACAATGCTCTCACGGAATCAGCCAAATGGCAAAGCACTAGAATGTTCAGGTACTACGATTTGAATGGTTCCAAAATATATAACTCATGCTACCGTCAAAATTTATACTAAGCAAAAGCTTATTTTGGAATATGGAAAATTGAGGATAAGACTAGATTTTCAGAATGTCTGAGCTCTTAAATCTCTACAATAGGGAAAGGTGCTGCAGAAATGTAATACAAGGTGACAAAGAGCCTGGCGACACTAGATCCTGTTTCATCGGTAATCTGCACGCCAACCTGGAATTCATCTCTGAACATTAAAGGAGCCTTTCAGCCCTCGGCCAGATGAAAGAAAAGTAAATGAATAAGCCCTTCTTTCCACGGTGGCAAACGGCTGGAGATAAAGTGACAAGAGTTCATTTTTTTTATCATAGGTGTGGGCCAGTCAACCAGATAATCCATTCAGAGCCAGAAAAGTCTGACATATGAAGTCTAACACAGTAGCAGCAAGGAACTATTTTTTACTTTGGAAAAGAAACATACCGCCTTCTTCATAATCACAGGAAAATTCTACACTGCAACAGATGAGCTCTCAAAACAGCCTCCGCCACTAGAATCTGAGAGGGTAAGAGGCATGTCGTGCTGCAGGACAGCTGGTCAGAGTGGGGTCTGACCCCCCCCCCCCCGTAACTGTGCTTGTACTCAACACAGAGCCTAACTACATGAAAGGGAGTCTGTTTTTCCTGCTGGACTTCAAGCTTCTTGAAGGCATGGAAGTTCTAGGAGTCACAGGATCCTAAGCGCCTAATAGAAGCCATTGTGGCCACTTAAGACATATAATGGATGAGTGACGTGATGTGAAATAAGCTAAGTATTCCCTGTTGTCTTCCCTTCTCAACACACCATGTGTTTCATTTTTGCTATCCTATCTAGTGAGTTAGTATCGAAATGTAGACTTCATAATAAAAAGAGGAGCTGGTATTATTTTCTCAGAAGTACAATGCACAAGCAGCTTCTGAAATCTACACCATGACACTGGTTTCAAGTGGCTGGCAGGGGCCAGATGTGATGTGCCCACCCACTGACGGCTGGTTCTAATAAAGAGCAGTCAATAGGTGTAAGCAAGACCTTGCCTGGTCTCTACATGGAGGGAGACAGGTTCTCTGTCCCAGAGAACAGCTTTGGGACCTAAAGTGCAGTGGGCTCCTCCCACTGCCATATGGCAGACAGCCACAACCCCCCCAGTTCTTCTATAGGGGCACAGGTCGGATTGGTTTTCTTTGTTGTTCCTCCTGTTTTTTGTTCGGCACTAGTCTGGTGGAGCACGGGCCGCCAGCCTGGGACAGTGTTTCCACGTTGACCTCTGGCTCCAAGGGCAGGTCCTCCTTCCCTAATCACCCCAGACACACAGACAGGGAGCCACTTGAGACAGTTTCCCCATAAAAGTTCAAAGCCCATTACTTGTGAAGTTCTGTTCTCATTGTCCCGTATCCTTTCCTTAACCAGCCGCACCAGAGATGCGATGTTGTAAAACTCTGCCTCTTCGAGCACACCTAGAGCAAGAACCAGACACTGAAGTTAGAGACGCGTGTGAGTCCCCGGGGGTCAGCAGGAACGGCTGCACTTTCCACACTTGCCAAGAACGGCGTTTTTCAAGTGCAAGTCTAGTCCCTCTCCCTCAGCTTGGGAAATGTTTCTCCGCTCTTTAGGGCGCACCCATTACCTTTTCCCCAATGGGAGTCAGAGAGAAAGGTCTGCCCTGTTTCCTCCATTTCACCCTTAGTTTCCCACTAAGCCCCTCCCCTACCTCTTTCTGTACCTGCCCTTAGCCGCAGGACACCTTTCCCATATGTCACTTAGTTCCTGGAACTAGTCCCACTGGACAACTCCTGAGGCTGCAATTTTTACCTGAGCTTGCAGTTTATCCTAAAATGACCAGGGGTGGGTAGTGTGCGTAAATATACGTGCACCAAATTTAACAGAATGCTTATTATTCGACAATATAAAAGGCAATCATGGATAGAAACCCATGCTAACTAAAATTAAAGACTTCTGACAGGACAACTAAGTGGGATGTGTGATCCTGTCCCAGGGAAAAAATTTACTATAAAGGTCATTGCTGGAATAGTTGACATAACTGGAAAATAAGCTACAGATAAAAGTGTTTATCAACGTTAAATTTCCTGTTTGATAATTGCCATGGTTATGTAAGAGAATATACTTGTTCTTGAGAAATACACATGGAAGTATTAAGGAGTGAAGTCTGGAATCTATTCTCAAATAGATCAGAAATAAAACTGTGGGAGGGGTGGAGGGAGGAGAGGCAGGAGGAGGAAGAGAGGGAAAAATGAATGAATGACAATGCAAATATGACAAAAAATGTAAAAACTGGTGAACACGGGAGTTCTTTGTACTATTCTTGCCCTTTTCTCTAAGTTTGAAATTATTTCAAAATAAAAGTTTCTAAAAAAGCATTAGAAAAGATGCTTAAGATTCCTCTTTTCAAGAAGCAAGATTACCCACAAGCTGACAGTTGCCGAAGCTGGCTGTTGGGGGCAGGGAACTTGTTGTGCTATGCCCATTACGTCTGTATGCATTAAAAAAATTTTTTTAAAAGAGGGCATTAAAATAAAAGAGAGAGAGAGAGAGCAAGTCCTCTTTCTACCGGTTGAACCAGAGCTGTTTTGCAGCCGCTTAATTAACTAGCACAGCCATTACGGCGTTCTTCCTCGGAGCTAACACTCCCGGATCAGTGTGCCCTGGATTTAGGGACAGGCCCCAATTTTCAACTGAATGCCTTCGATGAGACCAAGTCAAGACTTTTAGAAAGATATGTAGACCCACTTACAGTCCAATGCCCTAAAAACCAAAGATGATGCACCTGACAATGGGCTGGAGGATGAATTAGGTCAGCTGAAAAAATTTACAAGGAGGCATGAGACCAGCATTAAAAGAAATGAGGCCAAGCCTTTACAATTTTCTTTACAGCCTCAAATTCAAACTAAAATTGAAAGTATAAATAACCAAATGTCAGAATGTGCTGCCCCAGGCTATGGACACTCGCTGCTAGCACAAGTGAATGTAAAAAGGGGTCCCAACAAGTCTGTGGTTCAGGAAAAAAATTCCCGCAGCCATCGGCAAAGCTGCGCTACCCGTCTTCCAGCTCATCAAGGAGGATGAACAGAGCCGATGGGCTCCCTTAAACAAGACTCCCTCGGGCGCCTTCACAGACCTCACTACACCTGCACATGAGCTTGAAAGAAGTCTCAAACAAAATCCAAAGCTGTGAAACAGAGTCAACCTGAATTTTGAAAATGCCTGGTTCAAACCTCGTTCTTACCTTCTTCAGCCAACTCCTTCGTAATGATGAGTTTCCCGTGGCGGAGGTAGTTTAGGATAGGACCAAAGTAGGTGGGGTCCCTGTCAATCAGATAGGCTCCTGTCTCATCCTGCCAACCAAACACAAGGGTATCACCGTGGAGCTTTCAGACCAAGTCAGGACAGGGTTTCAACCTCTGTCACAACTCGTTAGTGGGAGGGCAAGTTACGCTACATGTTTGTTTATCACAAACTATTGGCAAGAAGACTAGCTTTATGATCTTGTACTTCAAGGTCATTTCAGGTAGGGTATTCTGGATGTAGAGTCATATCATCTATTCTACACGTTTACTTGAACTTCTAAAATATTTAAGTGGAAACAACTACTAGCATTCTCCTGTGGGATATTTGTTACAAAGAAAAGGAAGAAGAAAATGCTATAGTTGCATGACTTAAATCTCTGCTTGAGATGGACATTCTGAATTCTCTATTGCTCCCGAATCACATTCCTGATTCTAAGAAAACCTGTGTAATTGGCAACGCTCCTGAGCTCAAGGCCAACATCAGTGGAAGCCTGCGCTGCCAGCTGTACCTCACACACCCCAGCTCTGCGCCAAGAGGAAGCTTGGCACTGACAGGACTTGGCTCTGACCAGCTTTAATCCTACTCATCGTTAAAGTAAAAGAAACAAGAATAAACTGGCTTCTACTGCAATAAGGCAGGCAGGGTAGATACACACAATTCCTCTATAAGCAAGGGTTTGGGAATCTAAAGTTAGAGCAGGACAGGTTCCCATCAATCCTGAGATTTATTAGAGGGGAGGTAAGAGGTGATTGAATGAAATCAACCAATTTTACCCAACCCCAAGGCTGTTTCAAGGTAACAGGCTGAATGCTATATGGGATATAGGCGGTGCAAACAATGGTCAATTCCTATATGTTGGGAACTAAAAGATGAACGTGTAAAGTTAAAAAAAAAAAGCAAACAACAGTTCAAACTGGAAACGGGTTAAGTATCTTGGGTCCTCTCACCAATTTGGTCAACAGCCATGCATCTTGCCCAACGGCATTCTCGTTCTCATTTTCCCTGGGTCTTAACCAGTTGTGTTAGGTGTGCACTGGAAATGGTAACCTCCTTCCAAAGAATGCATCTGATCTCAAATATGGACCTGAAACAGTGGCTGTTCCTAGACACGAGCTCTGGGACCATGACCACAGGAAAGAAGCGAGATATCACGAGAAGCACTTCCTGCGGCTGTCGAGGCCTTCCTCTAACCCAGGCCTTCAACCGACTTGGCAGAGGGTCCTGGAGGAGGTCTGAGAAAGCTACAAAGATGCCTTAGCTCACCATGACCCAGTTCTGGATGTATCTGGTCCATGCAGTGATGGGCTGATGAGCCAGGGAAAAGCTCATGTAGACCTGAGGGGCTGGGATGCGGTGTAGAAATGAGTACGGAGAAGGAGTGTGGAGTGGGTTCTCGTGGGTGCCGGTGGTCAGTTTGGGGAACGAGAGTCGCTGAGAACCAAGTGAAGGGTGGGGTCAGAGAGAAGCCCTGGGAGTGCCTGAGGATGGGCGAGAACGGCTGCCAGGCTAGGGAAGGGTCGGGGGAGGGGGGGTCCCCGCTCCAGGAGCCCGCCTGTGACGAGCGTGTCGCAGGAATCTGGGGACGCGCCTAGAAGGAACGAGGGGGTCCAAAGGCCGGGGGCGCGCCCGAGGGTGGGGCGCACCTTGTCCGAGTCCAGCTCCGGGTCTTCCTGGCAGCAGAGGCGGCAGAGGAAAGACTTGGGCTCCCGGCCTAGCGTCTGTCTGGTAGTCACGAAGTAGGTGCCGCCCACGTTCAGCCGGACCCAGCGGGCCGCGCCGGCGCCCCCTGCCCGCTCGGGTGGTCCGGGACCCGGCTCGAGCGGCTGCGCGGCGGTGGGCGGGCGGCTGTGCCCGCGGGACGTGGGACCAGTAGGGCGAGGGCTCGGAGGTCCGCGGCCCTGGCCACCCCCGTCGCCCAACCCGCTCCCACCGCCCCCTCCTAGCCCGGCCATCGCCGGGTCCAGTTGCAGCTCCGCCATCTTGGGCCGCCGCCGCCGCCACTGCCCGCGCGCCGCCGGGCCGGCCCATCTCTCGGCAGGGAGAGCCGGGCCGGCCCATCAGCGGGGGTGGGGCCGGGGAGAGGGACGGGAGCGCCCCCAACCAGCACCCGGGGACCCACAAGGTGGAGGCGCTGTGCCCGCCCTTGTAGGCGGGACTTCCTGAACAGAGCTTTATCTCTATTGGCTGACCTGTGGACAAGACCTGCCGCTTTGGATTTGGGGTTGGCTGAGAGAAGACTTTCCGGTGACCCACTTCCGTTACTTGCTGCTGTAGGCTGTGGGGCGCCGGGGTCGGTGAAGGTGAGTAGGGTTTGGGACGTAGGGTCCGACCGCAGCAGGTTCCGCTGCTCTTTCGCCTCCAAACTTTTCGCCGACCCTTGTCGCAACCCTGCCAAGGACGTCGGGTCCTGCGGTTGCTTCGCGCTCCCTTCCTTTTTTCCTCTACCGCGCGAGAGGTCGCAGGGGCCGGGCTGTGACCAGCTCGTCTCTAACTCGGGCGCTTCTACAGACCTGCTGCTGCCCAGTCCACTCCCGGAGCGGCCGACTTCAGCAGTCTGGTTTGGGGGCTGGAGAAGCGTTACCTGAAGATAGTTATGTAACTTGAAGCGCCTTCCCCTCCCTCCTGAGGGTCCCAGCTTTCGAGCGTGTGGACCGTTCGCAGCGTCTCGAGTGCAGGCTTCCTGTAACCCTTCAACAAGTAGTCATTGAGCGCCTCCTGTGTGCATGACCAGTTCTAGGCGCTGGGGGTTCAGCAATAAATAAAAGACAAAAATCCCTTCACTTATGAAGCCTACCTGCTACTGGGGCTTGGAAGGGTGTTTGTAAAGAAGCTTATACCTCTGGTGTCTTTAAAAGTCACCTGCCCCTCACCTCCATTCCAGGAAACATAAGCTATCCTGGGAGGAAAGGAAGCGGCAGGTGTTGGACAAATTCTTTTTAAGACCCTGGGGAAGATTTACTACCGCCTCCCTTGTGATCCACCCCATGGCCCGTAAAGACCTTTGACATTTCAGTCTTTCTCCTCATGTCTGCCACTGTTACTATTTAGTTTGTATTTTACTTTATTCTGTCTTTGATTTTTTTTAAAAAATGGCTGTAATCATTTCCCATCTTTGCTCACATTCATGTGTATATTGAATACTTTGTTTAAGGGTTTTGCTAATATACTCAGGGTCTGGGCTGGTGCTGCCGGGAATAAATCAGACATGAGTAAGAAGTATAGGTGTATCACCAATCTCGTAGGGAATAGAGAGCCCTGCGAGGCTACCTAAGACAGTCGAGCAAATCGATGTGCACAGTTTCATTTGATACTTTCAACAGCTTTCTTAGGTAAGCAGGGCTGATGTTATTGCCATTTTCAGGTGAGGAAATTTTGGCCTCGACTTTGCTCTGTGTAAGCCTTGAGGGAACGTGGGCATGTGCCATCTCTGTGACTGGAGAATCGGTGAATAAAACAATTTGAGTGGAAATGTATTTAAATTAAATTATTAACTTTAATGCAATGCATGAATATCACTTTAGCAATATTTTCAAAGGTACATGGACAACAAACACTAGAGAACTGAGCTTTTAAGGATGAGTTAGGAGTCAGAGAACAGAGGAAGGAACATTTGGGGAAGAGAATACCTTTGTATGCCAGGTTGTTGTACACCTTGAATTTGATAAGCTAAGCTGTCCTCCGTTTCTGAGCTAGTAGTAGTAATTTCTTTAGCTAATATACCCGCGACACACTCTGATCTATTTCATAAAGCACTTCATGCTAACAAGATGACTTCTGGTTGTTCTCTTAGCGCAGTAGGGAGCACGTCAGTCTCATAATAAGGTAGCTTTTTTAGGATTCTCTCCAAGAGCCCTGTATTGATCTAAGCTATTTTATTTTCCAGGATCTCAAGATGGCTGGGCGAAAACTTACTCTGAAAGCCATTGACTGGGTAGCTTTTGGGGAGATAATACCCCGAAACCAGAAGGCCATTGCTAACTCCCTGAAGTCCTGGAATGAGACCCTCACCTCCAGGTCAGTACCCTTCTGAGAGGGAGCCTTTTAACTCGCCACGGTATGCGGAAACAAAACAGGGATTTGCAGTTATGTACGACTTTGACTTTCTGATGCTCTACTGAGAGAAAGCATAAAGAAATCCATGTATTTACCAAATGAAACAAGTGTTTTTTGCATTTCTGTGCTCTTCCTCTTAGAGAAGAGCATGGTGATAGGTCCAGGCTGTAGGAATAAGGAACAGGGAAATTATTGTGTGAATTTTCCGTTGCTCACAGAATAATCTTAACTTTTGCTTCTCCACGTGAGCAGGTTGGCTACGCTACCTGAGAACCCGCCTGCTATTGACTGGGCTTACTACAAGGCCAATATAGCGAAGGCCGGCTTGGTAGATGACTTTGAGAAGAAGGTGAGACGCCAGGCAGCTAAAGCACTGGCCTTGTAACGGGGCTTGTGGCCGGGAGGGGAGGTTGGTGGATAATTGCATATGCAGGTTGACAGCAAGGAAGGAAGGGTGGTGTTAACACACACTCAGATCCCAAAGGAAGCTCAGGAGAGGTGAGTGTGGCCAAAGGTCTTACGTTAGTTGATTGAAAGGTGAATACATGCAAGGAATTCAGGGTCTATTCACTCAGCAAGCTCCTATCCAAAGAAACAGTACAGTATGGCCTTGATCAGGGCGCCAGAGGGCTGTCACACTCAGTGTTCCCATTCATCTCACCCTGTGGAAAAAGCTGACATCTTTTTCTGCTCTCACTGTTCTCTCCTTTCTCTGCGCTGCCTTCCTTCCTGTCTCCTGTAGCTGTAATTTCTTGTCGGCCTATCCAGGGCCTACGGTGCCAGGGGCGGTGCTGAGTGCTGGACTCTAACACTAAGCAGTCTTCTAAGGAGACCATCTCTATCTCCATTTTGCAAACATTAGGTCTGCCATGTCCACAGGGGTTCACTTATAAGAAATCAGAATTTCTTTAGAACTACAAGGTTCTGAGAGGCCATTTTTGAGGTCATCCAGTCCAGCTGTCCTTTTCAGAGGAAGAAACTGAAGCTCATTGTGATAAAGAATTGTCCAAGGTCTCCAGCTAGTTCGGGACAGGGCTGAGAAGCACTTTGAGCTCCCTTTCCCAGTCTTAGTGTTTTTTTCCACTGCAACACCCTAGATTCATACTGGTTTCCTCTTGGAGTGGAGAATGTGTTTTTATATGACCCCTAAGGATTAGGGGCTTTGAGCCCCTTCTTTGGGCTCCCGCGCATATCAGTGGCAACTCACTGTGCCTGTGTTTGTAGTTTAATGCCCTGAAGGTTCCTGTGCCAGAGGATAAGTACAGTGCCCTGGTGGATGCTGAAGAAAAAGAAGATGTAAGTAGTTGAGGCTCTTACTTACTTTAAAATTCTTTTAATTCCTGACAGCTCCCTATCTCTTAGTCACTAGGTTGGGGTACAGTGATCTAAAAGGAGTAATAAAATAAAACTCTAGAAAACACAACCTCAGTAGTTGCCTGGGTATTGGAGGGAGGGGGCTGTTCAGTTTGTTCTCTCTCCTGATTGTGGGTGGTTTCACAGGCCGATACATATATCAAAACTGATCAGGTCGTATTCTGTGAACACGCATTTTATTGTGTGTCAGTTATGCCTCAACAACGCTGTTAACAGAGAATTAAGAAGTGGGAGATGGGTGGAAAATTATCTAAGGTAGTATTCAAATACCAAACGATGTGCTTGAAAGTGCCGAAGGCCAAATGTTGGAGCTCAGGTGGCTCCACCAAAGAAGTCTGGCTAGGGGGTCAGGTGGCTTGTCCTAACCATTCGCTAACCAGCCCCTGTGAAACACAGGCATTGTACAGGTTGCCTGGATGAGTTACTTGCTCAGGGACCCCGGTCCTGCCATCTTAAGCTGGTTCTTCTGTATGGCCTTCCTTGTGCATTTAGCAAAAACCATAGTTTGCCTCCCAAAGCGAGTCGCCCCCCCCCCCCGCCCCCCAGTAGCCATGGCAGCCATGCAGTCTCCGCAGAGAGCGGGGAAGCAAGAGTGCTCTGGCCCTGGGACTCCTCAGACCTTGGGAGCCCCAGGGTCAGGACAGTTCAACTTGGTTTCAAAACAGAATTTCTCCGTTCTTTTAAAGGTGAAAAGTTGTGCTGAGTTTTTGTCTCTCTCAAAGGCCAGGATTGAGCAATATGAGAAAGAGGTAAGGATGAGCTTTGGCCTTTGTGATATGTTTCCTCTTCCACTTAGTGGCTGTAACCCACCTTGGGTTCTTTTTTGCGTCTTTGCAGCCTATTTACCTTAACTTATTTGCCTTCCTTCCAGCTGGAGAAGATGAAGAACATAATTCCATTTGATCAGATGACCTTTGAGGATTTGAATGAAGTCTTCCCAGAAACCAAATTAGACAAAAAGAAGTATCCCTACTGGCCTCACAAACCAGTTGAGAATTTATAAACTTCAACCTGGGAGAAGGCTCTGGCCTCTGTATTATCAACTCTGGACATTAAAAATAATTCTGTGATGCTGCGTGTGTCTGCTCCTTTGCAGCTGGGGTAGTTACAGCTCTGAGGCGGCCTCACTGGAAAGGGGCTTTTTGCTAAAATGGAGGGGTGAGCCTATAGGTTTGTGCTGGTCCGGTTGTCTGATGATCAGAATATGCTCCTAATCCCAGAAGATAAAAATGATCTAGAGGACTCTAGAAGATTTTTTTGTTGTATGTCCGCACTATACCTTCAGTCATATTTATATTCCCTAGGGCTTAGCACTGTGCTTGGAATTTAGAAGAGTCTTGGTATGAATTCATTATGAATGAAAGAAAAGACCTGTGAATCTTTGGGGGTTCACATCTAGGGAGGAGGTTATCACACATAAACCCTGAATAATAGGGCCAACTGGAATATTAGTAACTGATGATCATGACTTACAGGGCACATACCGTATTCCAGGAATTGTTCTAATCACTTTAGGCAGATATCTCCTTCACCTCACAGCAGCCCTATGAGGTAGGTAGTGTATCAACCAAGACAGGAAAGAAGTCCTCTGAAGGTAACAAAATTGCCAATGGGACATTTGCTATTCTCTACCCAGAGGCCTTCTCTGACTAAATAGTTTTCCATCACCCTCTTTATTTTGAGTCATCTCCTGTTTATTACTTAACTTGTTTACTGTCCTCCCTCTCAATAGAATATAAGCTCTTAAGAGGCAGACTGGAGGACAGTTTTAGGGAGAACTGAAGGCTGAAACCAGGAAAGAAGCCTTGTCTCTCAGTAGTGCAGCCGAGGCCCATGATGCCACAGTTAGGTAGCAGGGCCTGGGAGCTTGAAAGTGGCATCCGTGAGGCTGGATGACTGGCTTGGAGGAGAGGGAAAAGGAATTCTGGATGACCCTGGAGAAGGGAGAAGAGAATTCTGTACTTAAGATTCTTTTGTTTGTTGTTCTTGTAAAAAAGTGCAAAAAATAGTGGTATGGAAACTTTTTTGAATCATGGACTTACAAATGATACGGTTTCTCCCTGAATAAATATAAGTATCTCCAAAGTGCACGTATTGTGAGATACTCAACTTCTAAAGCCCAGCCATATCTCCTCAGGAGCTATGGGCTTCAAGGTTTAAAAAAAAAAAATCACCTGTGGCCGTATTTGTAGTTTTTACAAAAAATTTTACCGAAGGAATACACACACAGGAAAGTACAAAAATCATAAATGTGCATCACCCTGATAGTCCCTTTTTAAAGGCTACCGGGATCAGGCCCTGGCTGGACAGCTCCGTTGGCTAGCGTTGCCCCAGTGTGCCCACGTTGCAGGTGTGCTGTCTAGGGAGGGCACATACAAGAATCGACCAATGAATGCATCGATCAAGTTGAGCAGCAAATTGGTGCTGCTCTCCCTCTAATGATCAATCAAAAAATTAAACACCACTGGGATTTGAGTGTGCCATCTCTTTTCCTGTGATTGGCGGTTATTATTACTACTGTCCAATGAGTGTGTGCACACATGCTTCCTTGCACACACAAACCATCTCTGCACAGAGCTGTGGGTGCAGTAGCAATGGGGACAGCTCATAGAGGGATGGACGGCCTGGAGTTGGACAGCATTCCCATCTCATCTGCCCGTCTCCAATGGGTGGCTTAGGGGGAATGGAAGGGCGGGGGGCTGCAGTTTTAACTGCTTTTAACTTTACAGCAATTGTCTCTCACAGAACACACTCGTTTCAGGAGAGGAGTGGATAGCAACTCGGGCAAGAAGTAGGGCCCCATTCATTGGCTGTTATCGGTTTACCTTTCAAAGTGTAGTCTGGCATGATCAAAAAGAAAAGGCAAAATAATCGCGGTGCTATTAAAAGGAAAATGAACCGCACGGTTTTTTCACCATATTTATATATAAACAAATAAAAATGAATTTAAAATAAAAGAGGTAAAAGGTATTGGTTGTCACTCTCTACAGGATTTGAACCCACAGGGCCCCCACAGTTACATTAAGGTCAACGCCTTAACCACTAGGCTACCTAAACAACTCGTCGAGCGTGTGTCATCACTTCCCTTTTCAGCTGTGATGCCGCAGGGCTGCGTAATGACATCACGCCGAAACTTTCTGGTGGAAAAAACAAAGGCTGGAATTCAGCTGTGGTATAAATGTGCTGTCCTCTCGCTGGGAGGAGGACGGTAGACGGGTATAGGAAACTCGAATTTTTGACCTCCTCCACCGGAGTCGGCCGCTTTCCTCGCTACGCCACGCAGACTCCACAGAGATGCAGCTTTACCGTGATGCTTCCTTAGGCGTCTATGGACGCACCAGCACAGACGTCGACTGGGTGGACCGCCTCCCGGCCCCGCCTTCGCTGCGCCGGTATCGCTCCCTGCAGCCCAGCACCTGTAGTCGGCGCCACCACCTGCAAGGAAGTTGTACCTGGACTGCGCATTGCGTACCATTCCATACTAGGACCGCGTGGCCTAACGGATAAGGCGTCTGACTTCGGATCAGAAGATTGAGGGTTCGAGTCCCTTCGTGGTCGGCTCCCTTTTGGGCGAGTGGCCATTGGCTGGGGGCACAGCAATCCCCCGTCCCCTTTCCTCGGCCCTCTGACACCTATCGTCTGAGGACCTCGCTCGTCTCCTCGTCGCCTTGGACGTGCGTGCCACCTGGCCACCTTCTCTCTGAGCCGGCACTTCCCGACCGTCGCGTCGTGCTCTTTAGCTTTTCGCGCAGCACGGCGGTGTACCCTTCGGTTGTCTAGTTGGCTTCCCGCGACCTGTACTGCGTACGCCCTGGTCTGGCAGTCCGGCCGCGGGTATAGTCGGGAATTGTGAAATTTGTGCACGTGCTTCTGAGCATTACCATGGACCACGTGGACGTTGTGTTTTGTCGCGCCCCAGTGGCCTAATGGATAAGGCACTGGCCTCCTAAGCCAGGGATTGTGGGTTCGAGTCCCACCTGGGGTGATACACGTGGGCTTGCCTCCCGTATACTTTTGGTTCTGCTAACGGGCGTACCCTCCTGGGTTGCACCCGGGCAACCAGGGCCTCCATTCCACGTGGTTTGGGTCCTGGGCACTGCGCCGCTTCCCGACTCCTGCCCACCCTCTTTACAGTCCCCTCTAGTCTGCAGTCTCCCTGTCGAAGCCTCGGTCTATGAACTGTAGGAAAGTTGAGGAGCGGGGTACAAGTGTCACCGCTGGGGGCTCTTTTTCGGGTAACCTTTCGCTTTTCCGTCCCGCGCCCTTGGGGCCTGGGGGCGTCTTTAATAAGATCCAACCTCGGCGGAGTGAATTTTTCTGAGTAACAAAAGATTTGGTTTACCCCAGGTGGGACTCGAACCCACAATCCCTGGCTTAGGAGGCCAGTGCCTTATCCATTAGGCCACTGGGGCCTACAGTTCACGCCCCTCGCATATCTTCCTCTAGAAGACGGTCGGACTTCGGGTCTTCCAAGGCAGCAGTCCGGGGGCACACATTTACCGAGGGATGCCAAGCCAGGGATGGGCATGAAGAGGCCCCAGGAGCTCAAAATTGACCGCGAGGATGAGGGAAGACGGTACCCTGGGAGGCGAGCTGACCAGCCTGCAGCCTCCGCACCCGGAAGCATAGTAGAGCTGGTACTGCCCGAACACCTGGACCATAGCGGATGAACGCTGAGGTTCGAGCCACCGTGTCTACTTCTACTGAACCGACAGGAAATCCAGGAGTTGCCCGGGAAAGTGGTGTAAGGAGTGAACGAGAACAGGCTGGACTCGCTCATGAATACTGAAACACAAACACTGAAAATCTTCGCTCTAACGAGGCAAGGGACAACCAGGAGGAACAAATCCTTCCATGTATATATACGTATATATATATGTATATGTTATATGCAAATATATAATATGCAGAAAAGAAATAGCCAAATACATACTGTACCCTAATATTTTATTCCTTTAAAACTGTTAGACAAAAAATAGTACAAATAAAAACTAAGCACATTTATAACGTTACAAACGTTGAAAATTCACTGTTAGAACCCATGCATATCTGAAAGGTGTCACAGCAGAAGCTTCCGCCAAGGCCAGCGCCATTCCTGTGGGGCCTGCGTTGAGACCATGTCTCCCCATCCTCCGCATTTCAGGGCACAGGGCGCCTGGACAAGCTCTTCTGTTTCTGTCTCCAACATGTGGAGTCTGCAGAAATCCATCCGTTCCTTCACATCAGCAAGGCGAGTTTAACCGACCTGGCTCATCTCCTGCCCTCATTTTAGTTAATCAGTTTGTTCGTTGAAGTGTGACATTCATGTGGCAAAGTACACCCATCACAGGCCACAGCCTGGTGAGATACAGCGCACTCCCAGCATTCCAGTGGGCCTCCACCTCCCCCGAGGACTTTCCTGACTTGCAGCACCATTAAGCAGTTTTGCCTTGTTTTTAACTACATATAAATGGAATCATACTCTTTGGTGGCCTGGCCTCTTTTGCTCAACATTGTGTCCCTGAAGTTCATCCATGGTTCATTCTTTTGCCTTCAGCATTTTAAAAGAATGTGTCCTACCCCTGGGCTCTACTCTGCATGCTCCAACCTGTTCTGTTTCTCTGTACCTCTCCTTCCCTGCTGTCTTGAATGCTTGTTCAGGTCCTTTCACATGCCACCAATGTCCTCTGAGGGCCTCACGTGTCCAGCACTTTGCTCAGGGTCAACCCACAGGGATGCCTTATCTGGTTTCCTGCTGACGCCATCTAAGCCAGTCTCCCTGGGTTCTGCCTTGCCTCTTCCTCAACTGCCCCTGCCATTCTCAAGGCTCTACTTGCCCCCCTGCATCTTGCAGTGACGGCCTCACTCCCCAGCTCCAGGGTTCCATCCCCTCACCTGCACATCAGTACCTAGGCATCCCTTCTCAGGCCCCACAAAGTCAACTTCTCAGGGGCAAAGCCATCCTCATCATCCACCCGCCCTCCCAAGCCTGCTCCCTTTGTGACTTTCCTGTTTCAATGCACAGCATCGTCCATGTCTCATACCTGCTCCCATTCCATATGGGCCAGTTTTCTGTCCCCATAATCCTTTTGCATCTATTTTCTCTCCATCCCTATTGTCACTGCCCTAGTTCCAGGATGGGTCCCTGACTGCTCACGGGGGTCAGTCTACCATCCTGTGCTCAATTCCCCGTGGTCCTTCCTCCTCTAATTCATGGCCAGATTAATCTTCCCCTGACAGCCTCTGTAGGGGTAGAGTCTAAATATCTTAGCTGTCACATTTAAGGACTTTCTAGACCTGGCTCTCACTCAATGTGGCAGATGTGCCTTCCAGGGCTCCTCATCCCCTGGGTCCCCACGAAACTGGGCTATTAATCACCATTCCCCCCCGGCACAAACTCAGTGCCATTAACCACTTAGTTATTCATTTAAGTCTCACAACAGCCTGAGGAGGTAGGCGCTGATAACATCACCCCTGGTTTACAGACTGGAAACAATGGTTCAGAGAGGCTAAGTAGTGGGCCCAAGGCCCCACAGCTGGGGGTGGTGGAACGCAGGAGCTGACTGGGGTGGTCTGGCTTCGGAGCCCATTCTCAGTGCTACGTCACTGTCCCAGCTACTGGCCACACTGGAGCCTCCGGGTGACAAGCCCATACTTTGCTTCCAGGGCCACCTCCTCCCATCCTTCAGGGCTGCCTCCAGTGCTTCTTCTTAGAGCTTCCTGTTGGGATTTATTGTTTCTCTGCCTCCCACAGTCTATTTAGACCTTTCTTATGTTATTTACCATGTTTTAGGTCATGTTACCGTACAGTAATCCATTTTTCTTTCGAACTGATCGAATGTCAATTCTCTGGAAGAATGGACTTGGTCCATTGCTGATTCCCCGGGGAACTCACCCAGGGCCTCGTGGACTAATGAATGATGGAATCCCTTGATCCCCAGTAGGCTCTCAGTCCCTTGAGGCCTGGGACCATGTCTTCCACATCTTCTGTATTTTCTAAGTCATTTATCGAAGCCTTTTTCCCTTTGTTTACGCTTGCATGAATGAGGTCCCTGCTCACATGCAGCATACACACTACTACGTTCATTATGTTGCATTTCGAGCATCACAGTGCATTATTTGTCAAATGAGTGAACAGACCGAAACAATAGAGAACAGTCTATGAAACTCATACATGCTAGAGTAACCTGCTACTGCTATGCTGGCCTGGGTGCTCCCCCACCCGTAGGATTGCAAAGCCCTTTTCTAGTTCCAATCCACTCTTTCCCTGCTCCCACAACCCCAGGGCCTACGACAGCACCTAACATAAACAGTCCTTCCCACTCCGGTGGTTCTGTTACCTACATTTCTTGAAACCTAACCTGTTTGACTTGAATTTGAGAATATCCACACTGAGCTTCTATCTCCCTCTCCAGACCTCGCTCCCGTGACCCCCTACACAAATCCACCATTCAGATGGCTTCCTCATTGTCTCCCCCACCCCAGCATTTCTTTAGTTCCCTTTATGCATACTGTTCCCTTCAACTAGCACGTCCTCTGACCCTTTGTCCGGGTTAAAATTCTGTACCTTTTACAAGGCCCAGCTCTGACACCCACTCACCTGCCTCAGCTTCTAACCAACTGTGTGTTCCTTGAGGGCCTGTTTCCCCCAGGCTGGGACAAGTAGTCAGTGCCGATCAGTAATTGTTAGGCAGATTTCGACCTAGAGAAAGGCAGGAATCCTGTTTGGAAGCATTCTGAAGAACGGGAGCCTTCTGGATTTAGAATTTTATTGCAGCTCATACATTAGGTGGATAATTAAGGTTTCACAACATGTAATTGCCCATGAAAACCTGTGCAGCCAGTGCCTGCCACCCTCATTCCGAATGAACAATGAACATTCTCCGACGGCTCCCACGTTACAGACAAGCATCGGCAGCCGCAAGCAACCAATCAGTTTCCTGAGGGCACTGAGGCTCTTGGCCTGCTGCCTGCACGCCCTGCAGAGGGTCTCTGCCAGCTCTGGAGGATGACTTCAGTCCATATCCACCCTCCTGCTTGTCTTTACGGCAGAACTGATTCTCTTTTTTCTCAGCCTTTCCCGATTCATCTTTTCTATCCTGCAAACAAGAACAGCACAGTTAGGCCCAGGTGCCCAGTGAGTGTTTTTCAAAGTGGTGAGGGGAGCTGCCAGCTTGGCGGGAAGCAGAGCGGCTGAGTCGGCAGGTGCCAGCCCCTGAGCCTCCACTCAGGGCCCGTCTTCTCCCGCCCACGGGCTTTCCCACCTATTTGCTTGGAGGTCGTGGACTTGACCTGGCCCCCTTTCTGCCCTGAGCTGCCCCTCCCGACTCAGCTGGAAGAAGTTTGGGGTGTTATCTGGTACCTGGTTCTCCACAGTGCGGCATCTTCTTCGGAGGGCTCCTTGGCGGGCTGGCTGGCTTCCGCGATCATGTCTCGAATTTTCTGCAGGCAATCTGCCAGATTTCGGAGCTGATAGCGGCTGCATTCAGAGGTGAGTATCAACTCTCCCGACTTGTTGATCTTATTTTTATGCTGCAGGAAACAAAGGCAAAACCAGAGTTCTACCGAGTAAAGGCTTAAAAGCTACCGAGGGACACCCTGACCAGTGTGGATCCGTGGGCTGGGCTTCATCCCACAAAGCAAAATGTCGCATGTGCGATTCCCGGTCCGGGCACTGGCCTGGGTTGCAGGTTCCCACCCTGGTCAGGGTGCGCCCCTAGGGAGCGAACAAGAGGCAACCCAGCCATGTTTCTCTCTCTTTTTCCCTCACTTCCCCTCTGTTTAAAAATAAATAAAATCTTTAAAAAAAAATAAAAACAATGAAAGCAATGGAGGGATTCGAGAGAAAGAAAGGGGCCAGCAGTTACCGTGACAGCCATCTTCTGCCGCACGGGCTCTGCGATCCAGTCGGCGGTGGCCAAATGGAACCTGACTTCGGCCTTGGAATTCACTGGGAAGAAAGGGAGGAGGGAGCACGCGTCACTGAGACTCTAGGGAGGCTAAGCACCTGGGTGGCTGGTGACTATCCTGAAACAAATGGAGGCGAGAACCCCAACCAGGACACAGGACATTCCTATCCGGCGTCAACTTGGGGATACGAAGCTGGCCATGGAATGAGCCTGCAGGATAGTGGGGTGCTTTAGGATAAAAATAGGCTCCCAGGAGCTAAATGCCCAGTGCTCCTCTTACAGTGTATTAGGTGCTGAGGAGAAGGGGGGGATGGGTTCCACAAGAATGTGGGCAACCTGTTCTTAGAGCTGCCCTTTGTTTCGACTCACAAGCCACTCCTAGTCCTAGCAACCCACGGCTCAGCCCGAGAACCAGGCCACACTCAAAAGAATAAAGAGGATTATTATAAACTGGCAGTATTTAAGCTCCTGCTTAAAAAAAAGAAAAAGAAAGAAAGAAAGCAAGACTTTAATTCCCCATGAATGTAAACACAGGTCAAGTCCCTCTTCCAACTAAAGAAAACGACACGGTGTGCTGTACCTTTGTTAACGTTCTGGCCTCCAGGACCGCCACTCCGACAATAAGATATTGTCAAGCGATCTGCAAAACAGAACGCACGCCAAAGAAATGATTATCCCTGGAAAAATATGACACATCTTAGACATAACATTCAGATCAGGAGAGTAAGAGGTTATTTATAGATGTCGAAACTAAGGTCAGGAGTAAGTGACTTTGCCAAGGTCACAGAGACAGCAAAGGACGTAGAACTATGACCCGGGTCGTCTGCTTCTGGTCCAGCACATTCCAGCTGCCCCAGCCTTTTGCTCTTTGTTTTAAAGCAGGACTCTTTCAAAAGGTCAGCCTAAGGGACAAACTTAGTTTAACGCTTTATTTCGAAACGTGGTGGATGTGGTGGCCAATAGCCTGTAAGCTCCAAGCGGGTGGGTGTTTGTCTGATTCACTGTGGGTCCCTCGGGCCTAGCGCTTGGCCAGTGTTTAAAAACCTCTGCTGGGTGACTGAGCACTCGAGCTGGAGCTGGGGGCCCTGCTTTTCACACTGGCATGGCCTCTGACCACATGACCTTGGCCAACTCCCACTGCTTCTCTGGGTCTCAGTTTTGTGTATCTGTTTGCAATCTGTAAAAAAACCTATTCTTTCTTAAGAGATATTTTATTTATTTATTTTTAGAGACAGGGGAAAGGAGGGATAAAGAGCGGGAGAGAAACACCTATGTGCAATACATAAATCAATCAGTTGCCTCTCGCACGCCCCCAGCTGGGGACCTGGCCCGCAACCCAGGCATGGGCCCTGACTGGGAGTTGAACCAGCAGCTTTCAGTTCGCAGGCCGGCACTCAGTCCACTGCGCCACGCCAGCCAGGGCTCCTCCTTCTATTTTTATAATCCATGACAAGAAGCCTCATAGTGTCTGAGCAAAGTAGGCAAGTGGGAAAATTTCAGGTGACTAGAAGCTGAGCTGCAAGTTTGGGTGGCAAACAACTGTGGGGGCCTGCTGATGGAGAGCAGGCCTCCGTGGCCAGTGGTGACCCACCTCGGACTGCTTCAGAGAGGCTTTCCTCCTGGTGACAGCTTAGGTTAACGGGTGCACGTGGTACTGTACGGGGACCATTCCAACCACGGTCCATGGCACCAGCAACCTAGCCTGTGCCCGCGTAGGCCACTGAGGTCTGGCTGGTGCTGCCGCCGAGTCTGTCTCTGCAGGAACATCCGTGACCCTCCCAGAGCGCGGGAGCCCAGGTGGCAGGTGAGGGGCTGTGGTGCGGCCACCTCCCACTCACCTCCCTGTCTCTGGAAGGCTGTCACGAGACAGCTTCTGAGCCTCCTGTGCTGATGAGACAGCTTTCTGCCTCCTCCAGGCACATGCACACCTCAGGGCTTGGCTGCAAGCCATCAAGTTGGTCACAGGGTGTCCTCTCCCTTGTGTTGCTGTCACTTGGCCTCTTTGTTTCATTGTCACCTGAGCAAGGGCCATGGAGAGCTGGCACCATTGATACTCTTCCTTGCCCTGTCTGTGGAGGTCACAAACTCTCTGAATCTAAAGAGGTCTGGTTGTGTCTTTCCAGGCCTTGCCTCATGCTTGATGGGTACACAGTTCCACAGTTATGAAAGCTTTGGTTTACCGGGAACAGTCCCCATCAATTTGTCCTCTCCTCTCCACTCCCCAAGGCAGTTTCCCACCCAATTTCCTGTGCATCCTTTCAGATCTATGTACATATATAGAAATATATCTACATTTCAGACGTGTATGTAAGACACAAATGCTAGCTTGCAACACATATTGTTCTGTACCCTGCTTTCTTCAAATGACAATCAGTTCATCTTCCGTAAAGATTATTCCACGGCATAAGAACACGAAGAGCTCTCCGTGTGAGCTGCACAGCACTCCAGAGTGGCTGCACCATCATTTTTTTTGCTATTCTAAACAATATGGAAAGGACTGCCCCTTTGCACACCCAAGGGCAGTTTCTTTACTTTTATTAGGCTGAAAAGATCTGGAAGGAATGTGTGAGGGGTGGGGGAAATGGCTGATTTTTAAAAATAAAACGAAATCACTTACCTACAGGAATGTCATTGTTGGCTTGCTTTGCATCGCCCTGCAATGCAATGTACAAAGTCAAATAAATGTTACTTCCTGGGTGACTCCTACCTGGTCCTGGGTAACCAAAGAAAT
The DNA here is from genome assembly GCA_004026545.1 of Mormoops blainvillei. NCBI lineage: Eukaryota > Metazoa > Chordata > Mammalia > Chiroptera > Mormoopidae > Mormoops > Mormoops blainvillei. Next base: position 296,334 of record PVJD01000653.1, read on the forward strand.
GATGTAAAGCCACGAAACAGATGTAATACAGCAAATCCCTATCAGAGGAAAGAAAAAGCTTCCCAAGGCCCCAGAAGTGCCATCTCAGAAACATTATTCCAGGAAAGCGGAACTGCCATCTCCAGCCCTGCCCGCGCCCGAGCTAGTGTCGGGCACCATCAGAGGCCTGGCTCCTGGGAAGAGCGAGGGCAGGCACCAGAACCCATACACATCAGAGAGACTCCACAAGAATACCCCCTGTTGGCCTGGGGGGACAAACCTGGGGGGGCCACTGTGTTCTCTGCTCCCCTCGGAGTTTGCCTGCCTTGAGGGTCGGTGTCAAACTGAGCCCCTCCCTCCAGGATTTCTCACCTCCAGCTGTTCCTCTGGCAATGGCCTTCAGCCCTTGAGCCTCCAATCCAGAGGCCCAGGGCAAACACTACCCCTCTGAGGCAATCCTGGCCATCCGAGCTCAAAAGTGTCCTCGTCTGTCCTGTTCTCCAGCCCCCACTCCTTTTCATCTTATAATTATTTCAGGGGTTGGGGGGGATCCTCATTTTACTCTGCCTCTCCGCAGCACTGAAGACCACAGACCACGCCCTCCACGAAGCACCTTCTTCTGAGCACTCTCGTTTTTTCTCTTACCTCCCTAGGACTGTCTTGCTCTCCTTCACTTGCGCTTTGCAACCCTTAAACACTGACATGCCCCTGAAATCCTTTCTCTTCTCCCTCTTACTCTTTCCCTGGAACATTTCATCCATCTGTATTGATAAAAATATCATCCGTGTTGGTGACTCCCGACTTTCTGGCTCAAACTCAAACCTCTCTTTAACTGCAGACCCATGGCCAACAGCTTTTCGATGTCTCCGCTCAGATGCCTCGAACATCAAACCTCAGAGAAAACTTCCCTCGTTCCCACTCAGGAGAAGCTCCCTGGCACTCTGAGACAGCACACTGCTCTGTTCATTCCTTCTCAATACCTGTGCGTTCTCCATTTGTTACTCTCTGCTCCTTCCACTTGAACAGAAGCTGTCTCTGCAAGGCTTGAAACAGTGTCTGACACAGTGAGCACACAATTTTATTATTTTATTTATTTATTTTACTTTAGGCTAAATGAAAGAACTTTCTGAAATCCATTAATGGCAACTCAATCCTTTCATTTCTTAAGGCCCCAGACTTCAACTCCTCTCTTCTTCTCACTTCTCATAGAAAATCCACTGGCAAATCCAGGGGCTTTCCCTTCAGAATATATCCAGAACCCTAACAATTCTCATGATTCCTCCTGCTTCCACCCCACGCCTCATCTCTTGCCTGTATTCTTGCAATCTCCTAACGGACCTACCTGTTCTTGCTACTCTACGGTCTACTCTTTCTAAGGCTCTATAAGAGTGAGCCCTGTAAACCCAGTGGGATCATTCCACTCCCCTGCCTCAGATCCTCCAACGGGTCCCCATGATGGCCTGCTTGCTGTTCCTTGAACAAGCAGAGCATGCAACTGTTTTGAGCATGATGCTGGCTGCCCCTGCCGCTCCCCACAGGATGTCCACCTCTCCTCTACTCTCATGGCTCCCTGCCCTGCTTCTTGTAGGTCCTTACTCAAATCCTACTGAAAGCTGTAACACCATCCCCTACCTTAGCACTCTTCTTCCTCCCAGGCTTTATTTTCTCCCAAGTAAATCACCATCTCACATCCTTCTGTACTATTTGTTTTACTTACTGCTGTCTCCCTCCTTTAGAAGTCAAGCTCCACAAAAAGTAGGATTTTTGTGTTCTGTTCACTACTCCACCCCCATGCCTAGCACAGCGCACAAAGCATGTTCTCAACAGAAGTTTGTTGGCTGAGTGAATGAATTCATGAACGTTCTCTTCCAGTCCTGTAGGTGGAAACTCAACATAATTGGCTGGGTGCTATCTCTCCCGCTCCCCAGCCAGGGCCAAGGCCAGGGCCAGAGCCAGAGCCTGCACACAATTGGCTGTGATGAAAAGCATCCCGAGGAAATGAAAGAGAAACGTTTCCTCTGGTGTGCTGGGGTTACTAGAGGCTAAGGTCAGTGTAAATTTCCTAGATTCCAGAAGGGAGCAAACAACTTGGCAGCCTCCTGAATTTATTGCCCACTCTGCACGGCCGGAATGCCCACATTCCCCCGGGACAAGAATCTGGGTCTGAAGGTTGGGGAACTAATGCAGAAAAGCTAGTGGTCTCATAAGAACAAGGTCCTGCGTGTTCTCCCAGCACCCACACGCTTCGAGCATCCTGGGGCTCCAAGACCCGCCCAGTGGTCCCAGTCCTCGGTTGCTCAGGCAACCAGTTCCATTCCACCGCGGCCCCTTAGATGAACGGCGCGCAGAGCCAATAGGGCCCCGGTTTCCTTACGTCACCCTCCAGACGCGAGGAAACGCCCCTTCCGTTTGGCCCTCCCGGCTCACCGGGACCCTCCAGGCAGTGTCCACACCCCGCGATTCCGGGTAGAGCTTGTCCAGGCTGTAGATGCTCTGGAATTCGGTGCCGTCTACCTGCTTGTGTACCCGGCGGGAGCAGTGCGCGGGTGGTGGTAGCAGCCAGGCCTTGACTCGGATCAGGCCCCAGCGGAGGCCCTGAGTGGCCGCCATGTTCGAGTCCCAGGGCTGCTTCCGGTGGGCTCATGCTTTCGCGGTCCGCTAGATCGTGCTTCCCTCTCGACTTTGGTTCCGTGCGACTTTTAGCGCCATCCGGGGGAAGCGGCGAGCTGGGCACCCGGCGTGGCTCTAGCCCCGCACGTGTTAGGAGGTTCCCATTGGCTGCTTCTGGGAGGCCTGGTTGGCGCTCTGAGGTCCGCTGCAGCGGTGGGGAAGACGTTAGCCAGTGAGCGAGCTCCCAAGGGAAGCCTCCTGGTGAAAGAACCCCCAGACCCGTGTCCCCAGAAACACCCTCTCTCCCCTCCCAAACCGCTCTCCCCCCATATCTCACACCATCTATGAGGTCAGTCCTGTCTGGCCTAGTTCATCTTCATCCCTTTTACTCTGTTGTACCTTTTTTTTTTCTTTCACATCACTCAGTCTTACTTTTCTAGTTTATTGCCTGTCTCCCAGCCAGAATGTAATAAGTCCAGGAAGGTACTGGTTCACTGCCGGGTCTCCAGCAGCCAGTACCTGGCACATCACAGGTACTCAGTAAGCATTGCTAGGACCAGTTGTTTGGGAATGTGTTTTTTGAAAGTTGAGGTCCCCTAGAGCTGAGTTTTAGTAACTTCTGTCTCATTTCACAAGGCAGCCTATAAGCAAGACCCCACTGAGCGTGTGTGTGAAAGATCTACGGGACAAGTATCCAGTTGGGAGGAGAGGCAGGCAGGTGGAGAAGGAAGTGCCTGGTGGCATTATCCTGATTGGCCAAGCGTGTGGGTTTTGACCCCCTGGTCAGGGAACATACAAGAATCAACCAGTGAATGAATAAATAAGTGAAACAACAAATCAATATTTTTCTCTCTCTCTAAAATAAATAAATAAGTGGACCAGGCCCACCCCCCTTTGCAGGGAAACCAGCAGTTCCATGGAGCCTGATGGCAGTTTCTCCTAGCCAGGAGGTAAAGGGAGGCTGAGAAGGTAGGTGGAGATTCAGATAGCCAGACAGGCTAAGCAGAGCCCTTTTACGAGGCGGTCAAGACATGAATTCCAAAACTAAGAAGCTGAAACTCCAAGGAAGGTTCAAAGTAGAGCAAGCAGTGTTTGGAAACAGCTAAATGTTGGCTGAGTTACTTTATCGAGAAGCGGTGTGGTTAATGAAAACAGCTTGATGAATGTTAGTGATTATTAGTAATATTATTCGTTGTTTCTTAATGACGAGTTCTAATTTTAGGAAAAGCATAATTGCCTAGAAAAATATGTCCCTGGGGATGTCGGCTGTTTGAAACAGGAGGTTGTCATCAAATCAGGGCTTTACAGTCTGAGCCTCATTGATCCAGGCAGAGCCTTTAGGAGGGAATAAACTGCCCCCCAAGCTCTGGTTTTGTAAACCCAAACGAGGAAGAGAATGGCTCTAGATTGGAAGGGGAGTCTCCTGGGTCCCTCCCTGTCTGACTTAGTCCCAAGACGTCAGAGGGAACAGAGGCATCTGCATGGTGACTGGAATAAGCTTCCCGGGGGAGCAAAACCAGGACTCCTCCAGGTCCGCACTCCGAGACTACGAATAACAAAGTCACCACCATTCAGTCATTGCTTTGAGCAGAGCTCCAGCCCTGTGCCTGACCCAGAATGGTAGGAAAAGGAAGCTGCAGGTTTCCATGGCCCCAAATAAACACAGCCTGCTTGGGCCATCTGGTGCCCTGGATTCTGGGACAGGAGGGGGGTGGAGGAGAGAATGAGACAAGTTACCCTGGGCGGGGGGGTGGAGAGCAGATGCCAGGCCCCCTTCACCTGCTGCTGCGGGGAACCATCCAGAACAGAGGACCTTCTGGGAGAAAAAGGCCTGAGAGGTGCCACCTGTTCCCTTAAAAAGGCAGGCACGGAAGGCTAAAGCCAGCCTTCTTCCCCTCCTTGGTCCTCGATAGGCTGAGACGGTGCTTCAGAAAAGCGACATTCACAGAGGTGAGGAGAGAGAGGGGAAGAGGAGAGAAAGAGCCATCCAGCCTTCCCCGGCAGCTGAGGAGCTTGCGGGCACCAGCCCTTCTCGGTGGCCTGTGAGTTGGGGTGCTACAGCCATGTAGGGGACCCACAGGATTTTCCTCTCTTTTCGGGAGTGCCCTGAGCCAGACTGGCTCTTAAACCTAAACATTACATGGAAATAGGGAATGTGCAGCATTGCATTGTGGGATTGGGTCAGGTCTGGATTCAAGTATTTCTATGTGCTCTTTAATTACTAACTTAACCTCTAAGCCTCAGGATCTCCCTCAGTAAAATAGAGATGTTATGGCTGCCTGTCAGCAGGCTACAAAAGCTGGCCATCACCAAGAGTGCGAAGTGTGTACAGGTTTTTTGAAGGAACTTCCTTTTACTTTCAGAGACCTGATAGCTTTTATCTTCCTTTTTCTGCAGCACCGGCTGGGAAATTCAGCTGGACTAGCTCAGTTCCAGACCTTCTTTCCTTCTCCCCTGAGGGGCTGGGCAGGCAGCACAGAGCGCACCCCCTTGCATGGGTGGGCACAGCTGCCCCCTCCTTCCCAGAAACTGCTTTCCCTCCATCTAGTTACCTGAAAACTCGGCTAGGCTTTCAGCTCCGAGTTTGCAGGGAGGGCACAGGCATCTGTTTCCTGGGTAGTGGGAGGGAGACCAGTTCCTCTTATCTGCCCAGTGTTTGGTCTTGAGGAAGGTGTCTGGGAGAGGAGAGAAGCAGGGGAGAGACCCTGGAAGGCAGCCCAGGAAGGACAAAATGGTGACAAGGAGGAGGCTGGGAAAAAATATATATCCAGCGAGGAATTCAAAAGGCGAGAGAGAGAAGGGTGTCCGGGTACAGGTCACAGGTTCCTCTGCTCCTCAGGTGCAACCGTCCCAGGTGTCACAACCACACTGTGCTCCCCATCCCACTGGAGACAGGCCACAGCAGGGAAGGAAAATCTAACAGCCGCTCGTGTGCTGTGCACTTAAAAATTTGCATGCTGGTCAGTTGACTTAAAAAGCAGACACCACCAATTGGAGGCCCAGCTCTGGGCTCCCCACACCGCGTTTTCCTCACTTGCAGGGGCCAATGGAGGTTGGGACCAGGAGGTCCTTCAGGAAGGGAGGGAGGGGTGTTGGGGGGGTTTCCCTGAGCCCACCTCCAGGGGAAGACTTTGGAAGCTTTTCCCTGTGGGGATGTGATCCACAGAGCCTGCCAATTTTTCCATGTGGGAGCAGAAGAGTGGAGAAGGCAGCGAGGAACAGAGCCCCAAATTTTCAGGAGCATTTTCTTTGACTTCTGAAGTCAAAGCTGTTGGCAGGTGTGGGTTGGGAGGAGGGAGCTGCAAAATCGGTCCAGCAAGGAGGGCCCGCCCAACATGGGGTGCCCCGCAAGGCAACACGGGGCTCATGGCTGGCACTCAGTGAGCAACTTCTGAGACCCACTCTTTAGAGCTCAACGGCTGCCACTCGCGGGCTGTGGGACTGAGGCTCCGGAAGTCCTCTCTCCTCAGAGCTGTGATGGCGGGCAGATGTGTGAGACGCGCAGAGATGGGACCATGGCTCTGGGGCCACTTCTGCTTTTAGAATACTGGTGCATTTTTTTTTATTAAAGAAGAGAATAAAGCATTTGTAAATATATTTCTCTCATGTATACTTCAAAGGTGATGCTGGTCGGCTGCTACAGAACTGGGAAACGAACAGGCAGGAGCCCCTCCCCCACCCCGATGCACCCCACCCCCTCCACCCTAGATGACAGAGACACATGGAGGGCTGGGAGCCGCCTGGCTCCAAAGGACAAAGGGTTCCAAGATGTGTGGCCGAAGGACTAGCCGACAGCTCTCATCACAGTGCCGCCCGGAGAGCAGGTTGGCACCTCTGGGGAGGTCAGGCTTGCGTATTAAGAAAACCCCTTTACCCCGTAGAAACGAGTAAGGCATGAAGGTGCCCACTGGGCTCCCAGCACAGAGGCCAGGGCCACCGCCTTCACCGGACTGTATGGCTCCTCCCACTTCTTGGGTATCAGGATAGGGGGGCGGCAGAAACTGGAAGCCCTAAGAATTGCTCAGGGCAACCTGGGGACCTCGGCATCTCCTAGTTGAAGCTGGACTTTCTGAAGCCTTCACAATAGGCTGAACCCCAGCTGGGTCCTCAAGAGCCCCCCTACAAAGGCGGGAGGTTAAGAGCAGGCATTATGTGGGAGGCAGGAGACACGCTCTCCCTCCTGGTCTCATTTTAATACTGCCCAGTGTGGGGTGAGAGTCTTGGGCAGTCCCCAGTGAAGGGGGGCAGGGGTGGAAGCTGGGACCACTGGCTTGTGGCACATGCCCGGCACATTTTGGGGGCAGCAGGTGTGACCTGTGGTGAGGTCAGCATGTGGGAAGCAGGGGAGTAAATGAGACGTACTATGGTCCCTGAGGTGGGGGCAGGCAGAGGCCAAACTTGAAGAGTTGCAGGTAGCGTGCAGAGATGGGGGGCTCCCCACTGCCCAGACCCCTGGAAGGCTTAATGCCCAGAGGCGTTTCCAGGGCTGGAAGCCAAGGAGGCTGGCTCTGAGGGCAAGGGCGCACTGCTTATGTATGGCTGTTGAGGGGCTCTCTGTTCCACTCCTCAGATTGGCTACAGATCTGCAGTGGGCTGAGGGTCTCCAGGGAGAAGGCCACTCTCCCCAGGGCCGGAGTAGGGCACTCAAGGCCAGGCTGAGGTGTTCTGCTCTGCATTGCAGGAGTCATTTCTGGCCTGGTTAGGACCCTGGGGGTGGGAGAGCTGGTGCTCGGGGAATGACAGTGTGTTAGAGCTGGGGGAAAGCAGTGAGTGGTCCAGGAGACCCCAGGAACCTGCCAGAGCTGGCTTTGGGGTCCCCCTTCAAGTGTTTCCAGTTGTGGCAAGGGGTTGGGGGACCTTATATTGCAAACGTCTCAAAAACAAACAAACAAACAAACCAAACTTGGGGTGGGGGGAAGCCAACTGGTCCAGAATGGCTCTCAGAAGCCTCGCAACAATTCTGGGGTCAGAAAGCTGGTGGGGGAGGGGAGCGGGGATGTTTGGCTTTGTAACTCTGAGCTCTGCCTTGGGCTGACACAGGATTGTGGAGGGTCCCGGGGGGGCCAGGCGTGTTGACATGTTGAGTGCCTCCCACATCAGCAGGGAACAAGCTGGGTCCCCCACCTGCTCCCTGGGTGGAAAAGCGGCCTCTACTGGGATATACTGCCACGAAAAGGCTTCCTCATTCACCAGAGGCAGCGCGGCCCAGGCCTGAGGCACCCATGGCCTGACCCTGGGGGGACCCCAAGGGTCACTTGCTGCTGTGGGTCTTGACCTTGGTGGCGTTGATGTCGGCCTTGGTCTTCTGGATCCTGGAGAAGATCTCCTGGAAGAGCGCCTTGTACTCAGGCTGGCTCTGCTCCAGCCGCTTGTCCACGGCCTCCAGGTGCTGGCTCAGGCTCTTTTCCGCGGCCCTGGCCTCCCCCTGGCCCTCCTCACTGCCCCGCAGGTCCCTCCACGAGCTGTCCCGGGAGATGGGCCGCGAGGTCTGCACGCCAGCATGCCGCACCCCAGCTCGGTGCTGCCGGCACTTACTCAGCAGCTCCTCGTACTTCTCGAGCAGCGCGTGGTACTGCTCGTCCACCTCCCGCAGGATGGACATGCCCCGCTTGCGCACGCTGTTGGCGTGCAGCGTGAGGTTGCCCGCATGCCGGCTGGCTGGGTCTTTGGCCACAATGGCATTAAGCGCTGTGTCGCTGCAGCTCTTGCGCACGGTGTGGCTCGGGGAGGTGGCCGGGGAGGAGACACCATCCTGGGCGCCGAACTCATCCCCGCTGCCTGGCTGGGGGTCATCGGCCTCGGGGGCCTGGGTGAGGGGTGCCAGCAGGGCCTCGGCCAGACGATCCTCCTGGCCCAGCAGGTAGGTCTTCGCCTGCTTCATCTGCTGCAGCTCCAGCAGCTCGGCCTCCAGCTCCTGCACGCGAAGGCGGCAGCCTTCCATCTCGCAGAGCTGCTGTTCCAGCTCCGAGTACTCCTGGAGCACCGCCGCGAACTCGCGCTCCGCCCGCTCCTTGCGCTGCCGCTCCTGGCTCACCTGGGAACGCAGGACTCCCACCAAGGTCTGCAGGCGCTCGTTCTCCTGCTCCAGGGGCCTGGGGCCCAGCTCCAGGGAGGAACTGTGTAGGCGGAAAGCATCCTCACACCTGGGAGAGGGGGAGGGGCAGGTCGGCAGAGGGCTTTGGTCATGGGCCAGGCCCGGGAGCCCAGGACGGGACACTTAACATCATTCTAGTCCACTGGGCTGCCGTTTGTCTGTCTAGACCCACTCTAGGCCCTTCTCCCTCTGCCCTCTGCCCTGAGGGGCTGACCCCAGTGGACTGCCTCAGCCAGGCTACCCGAGCTCAGTCCGCGGGGGCTCCGGGCAGGAGACCTGAGAGTGGGAGCAGACGCAGGCGGTGGGGATGTCTTCCCCAGGCTCCTTCCGGGTCCGTGCAGCATCCTCCATGCCTTCTAAGCTCCGCTAACCCCCTGCCCCTGCCCTCTGGGGCCTAGGGATGGTAGCAGCTCCTCACTATCGCAAGCCTGGGGCGCTACCGTTGTCCCCCCATTTTCCTATACCTGTCCACACCTCTTTATTAATCATCTCTCAATTACTCTGTGTGAGGCACTGTCTCTGTCCAGGACTCTTACTGAAACACCAGGGTTGGATACAGAGATGTGGTACGTATACACCATGGAATTCCGCTCAGCCATAAAAGATGAAATACTGCTATTTGCAGCAACATGGATGGACCTTGAGAATAGTATGGGAAGGAAATAAGTCAGTTGGAAAAAGCTAAGAACTATATGATTTCACTCATATGAGGGACCTAAAACTGACACTCATGGACCCTAACAACGGTGTGATGGTGACCAGAGGGAAGGGGTAACAGAAGATGATTTGACTTTGGGTGGTGGGCACACAATGCAATATACAGGTCATGTATCATAGAAATGCACACTTGAAGCCTATATGATCTTATTAGCCAACATCACCCCAATAATGTAATTTAAAAAATAAAACTTAAACATTTAAGCAACACCCCCCCCCAAAAAAAAACAAAACACCCCAACACAAAATAGACCATACATATTCTTACATTAAGAAGTCATCCCACTGAAGTTTAATGGGAACTGAAAGGTGCAGTGGTTAACCCCTCCTGGGTTAGAGTTCTGGCTTACTAATCAGGCGGCCTTGGAAAGACACATAACCTGTGGGGTTCAATGTCCTCATCTGAGCAGTAAGGATGAAAAAATACACCTCATGGCACTGCCATGATTGTTAAGCCACTTAGCAGTCGTGGGCACATGGCCAGTGCTCAGTAAACACCAGCTGCTGACTGTTAGCAATGGGACCAGTCTCGCCGACAGCCCGGGCAGTGCACCAGCTTCTTCCCTCCTGCTGCCTGGTGCCCACTCTCTCCCTGCTCCCCTGGATGGCAGTCCTGGGCACTTGGAGATGCCATCCAGGGTCCGGGTACCCTACCCACAAGTGGCACCCTCACCTACCGGGGGCCGGTGCACAGCTCCTTGAGGCAGGGGAAGGTGTGGATGGTGCGCCTGCGCTCCCGCTTCTCCCGGCGCAGCCTCAGCTGCTCCACGCCCCGAAGCTGCTCCACCTGGGCCTGCAGCTCCTCCACCTGGGTCTGCAGACGCTCAATGGTCTCCGTCAGCCTGGGGGTTGGGTGGGGGACACGCATGGGGGGGGGGACTTTCAGGGGACAGGGCCAGCCCTCCTCGCTGCAGCCCTGGAGGGACATGAGGTTGGGGACAGATGGGCAACCTTGAGCCACGCTGCCTGGTGCTGAGGTCAGATGGGGACCTCCAAGCACCCACCATTCTCCCAAGCCTCCCGGGCCGCGCTGACCAAATCTCCTCTGCACCACCTCAGTTCCTTGTACACCTTTTATCACTTATCACCCTGCATTGCAATTAGATATTTACATGCCTGCCTTCCCTCCAGGCTGTGAGTTCCCAGAGTGGGACGGTGTCTTCGTATCCCCATCGCTGTATCCCAGGCACCTGAACAGAGCCTGGTGCGTGGGGGCTGCTTACATGATTATGGTCTGAGTGTTAAACCAAATCTACAAGGACAAACTCACTACTGTCCCAGGTTCCCAGCCTGGGCTTCTGGGAGGAGGAGCAGCCGTATGCCCGCCAGTCCATACACCCACGTGCACAGCCGGTCCTGGGCCTCTTCTTGCCCGCCCCTCCTCCCCACGGCCCTGCACCCGGCCCTCACCCGTGGATCTTCTGCTGGGCAGCCTTACTCTCCAGCACCAGCTTCTGGTTGGTCAGCTCCAGGTCTCGGGCCGTCAGGTCCAGCTGCTCGTACACTTTGGCGTGCTGCTCGTTCACGTGCCGTAGGGTGTCCAGCTGCTTGGTCAGGTACTGGGGGTTGGTAGGGGATGGAGGGTGAGTTACCTTTCGGAACAGGGTTAGGGAAATGTCGGCCTGGACGCTCCGCCCACCTCTGGGAGTAGGCTCTCTTTGGGGCATTCATGTGCCGCAGAAGGTGGGGTAAGGACAGCGGGGCAGGAGGACTGCCTGGGAGAATCGCGCAAGCTGTGTCTTTTCCTAAGCTGCACAAAGGCGACTTCGGCAGGGGCGCGTGTGCGGGCCCGAGGCCCTTACCTCGATCTCCTGCACCTGCTCCTCGTTGGTGGCACACATGTGCTGCAGGGACTCCTCCAGCTCCTTGTTCCTCTCCAGCAGCGTCTTCCCCAGCTCCGCGGCCAAGTGCAAGTCTGGGAGGAGGGGCGGGGGGTGGGAGAAACAGGGAGGAGTGTGAGAAAGAAGCCAGAGGTCCCCCATTCCTGTTCTGAGCATTCATTCCAAGCTGGGCCTGGGGACCCCAAGATGACCAGGACACAAGGGCCGCCCTTTGCACTGGCTGTGGCTTCTGTCTGGAATGCGCTCTCCCCGGACACTCCCAGGGCTCATCCCTCTCTGCCTTCAAGTCTGCTTAAGTGCCGCTTTCTCCAGGAGGCCTTTCCCCAACCACTGATTTAAAATTGCCCCTCCCCCACCCTGCATTCCCTCCCCACTTAATTTTTTCTCTTCAGCAGAAATCACCGTCTAACCAAACAATTTGGTTATTTACCTTTTCATCTCCCCTGATTACTTAATTGTAAGCTCACGGGGCACGATGCTGCCTGTTTCCTTCACTGGTATGCCTGGGACCTAGAACAGTACCTGGCACAGAGCGGGTGTATAAGTCTGTTTTGAAAGAATGATAAGACGTAGGTGCCAAGTGCCCTGGATGATAAGTGAGGGAGATTGTTTTTCCAGGGCACAGGAAGAGGCTCAGGCGATGGGCAGTTTGAGCTGGGCTTGGAGGGGTGGTTGGGAGCTCACGGGGAGGTGGAGGGGGCAAGGGGCTTGCTGAGTATTAGAATTGGATGAGGCTTCAGAGCTCTTTGGCCCAACCTCCTTTTCCTATGGATGACAGGCCAGAGAGGGAAGAATGACTCGCTCAAGGTCACCGGCTGGGTTATAGCCACATTGGAAGAACTCAGGTCTCCTCGCCTGTCTCCAGGGGCATTTGGCCCTAGGGACACCGCTCCTTTTTCAAACCTCCTTTCCCCGGGAAACAAACCCAGAGTCTGCTTCCACACAGGGAGGTGAGGTTTTAAAACAGCCGGGGTGCAGCCTCCAGGCTGGACCTAAGCTGGAGGGGGGACCCTGTGCCCAGATGTCACCCAGATGAGTTCCCTGGTGGAGGGGTGCAAGGCTGCTATCCTGGAGCAAGGCTGTGATAACAACAACTTAGCCTGGACAAGCACAGCCTCTGTCCTGAACACCTGCCTTGGCCATTATACGAAATACCAGCCCATACAAACTCAGGTAAGAACCTTCGGCCTTGAGCAATTAACCTTCCAGCGGTGCTGCCCAGAAAAACTAGCTACCTGACACCACCGTAGAGGGGGATCGAGGGCACTCGCAGTATAAATTTATGAACTATAAGTTTGGCAAGTCTTCAAAGTGTGAAGTTTGATGTGAGGGTCGTGCATCTGCAGCCGTGTTATGCTGAGTGCTTGGTGGAAATTCAGGAGCCCAACAAAACCACCTCTAGGACCACACTCAGCAACATTTTCTCCCTAGGGAACTGTCAGGTAGTCTGTGAAGAAACCATTGCTCCTAATGTCACCTGCCTTGGTGTCAGGGGATAGGCTCTGTGATGGCCTGTGTGGATCCCTTGTGGCTTAACCTAGAGTGCCAGGCCTTGGCTCAAAGGGGGACCGAGGAATGGTCGTGAACATGGCACTTTCTGCTCGTCCTCCTCCCAGGTGAGCATCTGAGCTGTGTGCATTTCCTACAGCAGGGGGCTGGGGCGGCCAAGTCACAATATAAACCAGGGACACAGCCCCTTAGTGATTTAGGAATGGGGAAGAAGGGAACACGACAGAAACTCTTTGGGGTGAGGGAAATCTCAGGGACTGTCTCAGGGGAAGCGGGTCACAATGCAAGCTAAGCTGGTCAAAGCCACCAGGAGGGATCATGAGAGAATTATTGAAGCTGCACAGCGAGGGACTGAGCAAAGAGCCAAGTGGTGGGGAAGGGACACCAGTGAACTGAGGGCTCCAGGGAGGGTGCAGCTCCCCGTGGAGGAGAGCAGGAGGGAGGCCTGGGAGCGAGAGATGGGGTGAGCTGGAAGCCAGAGGGATAAATAGCCTGTCACAACCAGGTTGCTGGACCAAGCCAGGGAAAGCGCTAAGTCTACCAGCACCTCCCCTTCCTGGGCCCGGGGTTTTCTGGGTCTCCTGCAGCAGGCTTCAGCAGTGCGCCCCTGCACCCAATCAGCCGAGATGATGCCCAGGAGCAATGCCCCAGAAGCCTGAGAGGGCATGGCTGGGAGACAGGGGGATGCCTTTGAAAAGAAACGCTGAAGCCCCACTGCCTCTCACTGGTTGGGGTCTGGGTGGGGCCCCGCAGACTCCGAAGCAGGAAGGTAGTAAAGAGACAGGGAACAGGCACAGGCAAGAAGAGACAAAGATAAAGGGGGTCAGGGGAAGGAGGAGGCCATCTTCCACCCGGCAGGGCTGCGGGTGTCCGGCTCATGGCCTACAGGGCACGAACGTCAGGAACTTTGGGTCCAGAGAATTGGGGTCCAGCCACCTCCTCCCCTTGCCATGCCAGACCTCTCTTCCAAGGCTGAAGACTCAAGGTCAAGTGCCCAGGACTTCAAATCTGTGACTCAGCAACCATCTCCCTGCCTTGAAAGTGGTACCCATAGGGCCTGCCAAGCCTCATCCAAGATGGGGAGGCAGGTGGGAAGAGAAAGAGTGCCAGTGCTTAATTATTAATGGCATTTTCTATTTTTAGAGGTGCTGTGGCAGTGGACAGAGGGAGCACAGTGAGAACCAAGGGCCTTGTTATTGGGACAGAACAGCAACAAAGTCAAATAGGATTTATTTTTTTTTAAGATTTTATTTATTTGCTTTTAGGGAGAGGGGAAGGGAGAGAGAAAGATGGGGAAACATCAGTGTGTGGTTGCCTCTCATGTGTCCCCCTACTGGGGACCTGGACTGCAACCCAGGCATGTGAGCTGACAGGGAATCGACCCAGCGACCCTTTGGTTCGGAGGCCAGCACTCAATCCACTGAGCCACACCAGCCAGGGCATCAGGTAGGATCTTGATGGCCAAGCTTCGGGAAGTGAAGCCAGGGCCTGCCCTAACACGGCTGGGGAGGCCAGGCTGGCCGGGCAAACCGCTTCCTGGGCCACTCGGGGGCACAGAGGGAGCAGCTGGGCAGAGAATTGGGGAACTGGGTAAAGGGAAGGAGGACGCAACAGGCACCTGATCCCCAATAGGGCCTTTGGCGAACACTCACGCCGCCAGCTCTCCACGCGGGCCCCACGGGGATGGTGCCGCAGCACCCGTGTCTTTCCTGTGTGTTTCCTCCGATCCCAGCTCACACTCTTAAGTCCTACTTTCCAGCCCCACGTGGTCTTCCCACATTGCTCCATGCCTTGTACATGCGTCCCCTCCGCCCAGAATGCCTGTCTGCCTTCTGCTGCCCAGGGAGCACCTTTCCGCCACGCGGCTCGGAGGGGCCTCTGTGGGAGCCCTTCTGCAGCGGCTTGCTGCAGCACCCCTGTGGCTCTACCACAGCTGCTAGTTTGATCTCCTTTCTGCCTCCTCTGCTGGAATGTGGTGTCCCCTGAAGGCAGAGATCAGTCCCGGGGCACGCCCACCGCAGCAGACATTTGCTTTTTGGTGGAAAGCTCCAGTTTCTTCTAAGACTATCTCACTTCTGGTGGATACAAGGGGAGTCTGAGGAGAGGCTGACCGCTGTAGGTCGGCAAGGCCAGAGCAGGGAGCCGGCTGGGCCCATCCCCCACCCTGGCCCAGAGTGAACACCCAGCCCAGCCAGAAATCTGGACACTTCTCCCTCTCTGGGAGCAACACATCTCCCGCTGCTACTCCCTGGCTCCTTCCTCCCACATCTGGGCCAGGCACAGGGCCAGAGACTTCCGGAGACTTCGTTAAGGGTGCAGAATGAAATGAGACAGCAACAATATCAGCATCTGTCTCCCGGAAGGCCATTTCCCAGGCACTTAGCTTCCAGTCTTTCCTTCTGGGCCCACCTCTTCCATGAAGCCCTCACGTTGCATCCCCCACACTCAATTACAGGCCCACCTCCAACCCGCAAAGGTCCACTTAGTGGACTGGGGCTGGGACTATTCCCAGCGCCCAGCATAGTGTCTGATACTAAATGGAGCCTGATAAGTGTTTGTTGGGGGCAAAATTTGGTGGTGGTAGTACTGCCCAGGTTTGGGGAGGGGTTGTCGCAGCCAGAATTGGGCATCTCACTCCAGGCAGGGGAGTTGAGGCTAGGCTCCGGGCATAGACTATGGCAGGGTATGGCCCAGCACTGCCCCCACCCCGGTCCCACACTAGTTCCCCCAGAGGCTCGGATTCCCCCACATTCCTGAGCACAAGGACTGACCCTCATCTGCCAGCAAATCTGGCCACATGGGCACGTGGGTCAGAGCCAGGAAACGAAGGCTCCAGAATCCAGGTAGATGCCTCCTATGAGAGCAAAGCCGGGCTTGGGGGGCCACAGATGGAGCCCCAGAGCAGGAGCGTCAGCACACACTGAACCAGGCTTGTGTCCACACCTGCCCGCCTGCGGGGGACTGTGGTCACTCCTGGGCACCCCTCCAGCCCTGGCCTTTCAAGAATGAGGCGCTCTATGGGGAGGAGAGGGTGGATTCGACCCCACTCTGGTAGGCCTTGGCCCTGACCCTCTTAGTCCTCCTCCTCTTTCCTGTCCTAACAGCCCGCCCCCTACTCGGAGTGATGTCACTTTGGCCACCTCATCACCAGCTTCTAATCCACTTTGACTCACCCTCTCTGCTCTCAGATGGCGGGGTGGGGGTGGGGTGGGGGCTCCCTCTTTATTAAGGCTCTAAACTGGGCCCTTGCTCAGAATTCCCAAACCTGACCCCCTCCAGACCACGAGCAGTTTGTGAGGGGGCCGGAGGGGAAGGCAAGGGACCCCTCCCTCAGGAAGGCGGACTGATGACTCCAAATCTCCACTTTTCCCCTGGCAGGATCCGCGCAGCCCCATTCCCTCCCTGGGTGGAGGGGAAGGGAGCTGGGGAAACTTTCTGGGAGCCTTAGAGCTCAGGGATTCTGGCAGGGGAGGGAGGGTGTCGCTGGATTTAGGATAAGTCTCCCCCTTCCCCCACACACTCCACCCCTCCCAGGAAAACAACCAAGGAGCAGCCTCCCAGCCTCCAAAGACTTCCAGTCAGGACTCAGGTCCCCCGACAATGTCAGGGGCCCTGGGCAGTTCCTGCCTCTAAGTTGGGGTGGGCGAGCTGGGTGAAGTACGCCCCTGTCCTTCGGGAAAGAGGAAGAGCGGTCCCCCGACTTCTGCAGGTCTCCGCGGGCCCGGCCCGGGTCTTCCCGGGCAGCACGCCCCTCCTCTCCGCCTTCTCATTCTCCACACGCGTCACCCCTCGGAGTCCGGGTCGCGGGGTCCAGCCCAGCCCTCCCGGGGGTGACACCGCCCAACAATGGAGTAGCGGATAGAGGTCGCGGGGCGCACCTCGCTTTCCTGCCCCCTCCTCCGTGCTCACCCTGCTCCAGGTCCTGCTGGTCGTACCAGGGCTCCTCTTCCTCTGCGGAGAAGTCTTCCATCCCCGCGGCTCTCCGCATGGCCCCGCGGGCGGGCGCTGCGGCGGCGCGGCTCAGGGCCGGGGCGCGGGGCCCGGGACAATGCGGTGGAGGCGGGCCGGGTCTCCCGCGTCGCGGACTCCGACTGCAGCGCCCCAGCCCGCGCTGCGCCCCTTCGCCATCGGCCGCTAACCCTGCGCCCACACGGCGCTGACTCGCCGCGGCGGTCTGGCCCGGCTGGGGTCCTGCGGAGCCTGGGACACGGAGCGGCGGCGGCACAAAGGGTGGAGGGGAGGGGACGGCGGCTGGTTCGGCGACAAGAAGGGCCCGGGCCCGCCGGCAGGTCTGGGGCGCTAAGAATGTGCAGGTGTCACGGCGGACGCCCCTTGCTCAACTCCGGCCCGCGCTGCCCGCGGCCGGCCCGGCGACACCGGGAGCCGCAGCTACATCCCGGCAGGGTTTGCCCGGCGTTTCCCCAACCGCCCAGCGCTTCCCCAACAGTCCGCTCCATGGGGTGGGGCCGGACACCACCGACCAATGAGAAGACGTATGCAAAGCTGGAGGCGGGGCCGAGGGCGGGATTTCTTTAGTGTCCTGGTTTGGTGGCTGCTGGATCAACACGCTCCTTCCCTCCATGATGACCTCTTTCACTTTATGGTTCGCTGTGTGAAATTATTTTATTTTGTTTACCCGTTGTTGTGTTTCTTTCCCTTTGGGTCTCCTAAAAGCAGAGAACTTATCTTTTGTCCACAGCTGACTCCACAGTGCCTAGAACAGGCTGGCCTACTGATACTTTCTGTGGACAGATACTCTTCGAATGAATGAATGACTGTTCATTCACAATTACCTTTAAGAAGTTGCGTGTTTAAATGCCTGTGGCTAGAGACCTCAGGCCAGGAGTGGGATCCACATCCTATATTCAATTATACCCATTAAAATCAAATACAGTTTTACCTATCCAAGCATTCTTTTCCTTAAAGGAGTTTTCGGACTCAAGTATTCATGTAACTCATTTTTATTAGGACCCACTATGTGCTGTTACTGTTGAAATACACTGAGTACATTGAACTGAAAATATGTGGCAAATATACCCAATAAAGGACTTGTATCCAGAATATAGAAAGCACGCCTGCAAACCACAAGAAAAAGAAAGACAATTCAGTGCAAAAATGGGTAAAAAACTTGACTAGGAATTTCACAAGTGACCAAAATGACCCAATAAACATGTGACAAGGTGTTCAACTTTTTTAAAAGGGTCAAACCTGTAGGGAAAGAGAAGGAAGCAGGGTAGAAAGAGGGAAAAGTTGGGTTAAGATATAGCCTCAATAAAGCTTCCCCTGTTTTCTGGAAAGCTCCAAATCTGGGATGACCCATCAAAATTATTCCAAGTGGCAGTGGGGAGGGGGCCTTTATACTCCCCCCTCACCACACTCACACATATCAACCAGTCATCGAATGGATGCAGGCTGCCCCTGGGAAGTGGGTGTGACATCGGGCAGAGGAACTTTTTTCAGTTTCTCTCTTCTCAGAGAGGGCTGACAGTGTCCACATCTGGGAGCACAGGTCCGTCCTTCAGCCCTAGAGGAGAGTCTGGGTGATGCATCAAGCATCCACTATAAATGCATACCCTATAACCTAGCAATTCTGTTCCCATATATGTGCAACAGAGATATGTATGTATGTTAGCCGAAAGACATGTACACAAATGTGTACAGAACACTGTTCATAATAATAGTGTAAACTGGAAACAACCCAAACATCCATCAATAGTTGATGAATAAAAGGTGGTATATTCATGCAATGGAGTATTATAGAGTACAAATAAAATGTTGGGTGAAAGACACCAGACACAAAGAGTAAGTACTTGTATTTACTATTCTTTGCGTAACAAATTACCCCAAGTTTAGTGGCTTGAAACAACACAAATTTGTTATCTTATCGTTCTGTACGTTAGAAGTCTGACATAGTCTCTGTGGCTGAAATCGAGGTGTCTGCAAGGCTGAGTTCCCTTTGGAGGCTCCACGAGAAAGTCTGTGTCCTTGCCTCTTTCACCTTCTAGAGGCTTCCCACATTCCTTGGCTCATGGTTCTCTTCCTCTGTCTTCAAAGCATCAATGGCAGGTTGAGTCCTTCTTACATGGCATCACCCTGGCCCTTCTGCCTTTCTCTTCTACTTTTAAAGACATTTGGGGCTCTGGCTGGTGTGGCTCAGTGGATTGAGCGCCGGCCGAAAGGTCACTGGTTTGGTTCCCCATCAGGACACATGCCTGGGTTGTGAGTTCCTGGTTGAGAGGCAACTGATTGATGCATCTCTCACACATTGATGCTTCTCTCCCTTTTTCTCCCTCCCTTTCTGTCTCGGTAAAATAAATAAATAAATAAAATCTAAAAAAAAAAAAAGAAAATTTGGGATTACATTGGGCCCATCTAGATAATAATCCAACATAATCTCCCCAACTCAAGGTTTTTCATTTAATTACATCTGTAAAGTCCCTTTTGCCATGTAAGGTAACATATTCAAAGATTCTGAGATTAATATGTGGACACCTTGGGGGAATCACGATTCCATTTATATAAAGTTTAAAACTGGCAAAAATGAATCTAATGGGGATAGCGTCTGGCCTTGGGGAGTCATGTGGGGAACTCTGAGGGGCTGGGAGTGTTTCATTTCTTGATCTTGATGCTGGTTACACAGGTGGATTCATTAGTGAAAATCATTGCTCTGTATATGTATGATGTGCACATTCTCTGAATATATATTATACTTCAATTAAATAATTTACTTAAGAAAAACACCTGCAAGAAGAAAAGTAAGAAGATGAGTGTGGAGGTTTCTTCAATAGTCTAGAAGGGAGGTGACGGTGGGGTGGACAAGGCTGGTGGCAGAAGAGATGGAGCGAGATGGAAAATATTTTGCTTGTAGAACCAAGGTGTTCAGATGAATTGACTAAAGAATTGGAGGACCACTCAGACCTCTGGCTCCAGTAACAGGGCGGTGGTGATGTCATTTATTGAGATGGGGACAAAATGAGTCTAACGGACAACCAGGTTGGGAGGGCTGAGCTCCTGAGGGGTCTGGTCAGGGTCCCAAGCCCACCAAGTTCTCTTCTGCTCTTGTTCACGTCTTCATTCTGCAGCCCTGTGGGAATGCAACTACAGGAGGCAGGGCTGCCCCCCAGGGAGCGTAGGAAGCCCCAGAAGAAAGGCAGGGGCGAAGGGCTGAGGGCCGGGCCCTTGGCAGTGAGGATGCCAGCAGGGCCCCCTTCTTGCCAAGGCAATGAAAGGCAGCCCCCAACCTGAAGATTCACCCGCATCCCCTGGAGCTGAGGTCGTTTTCACCGATGACGTTTAACAACATCCAGCTCCTGGGTTTGGCCTTTGGCCTTTACCACACTGACTACACCCTCAGCATGGCTCTACCCAAACACCCTCCTCTCCTGTGACCACCTTCCCCGTGCCCCAGTCCCGGGAGTATTGCCTGGCAGGGACAAGCGTGTCCCAAAGGCTGGATTCTCAAGAGCTAGGTAGGGGGATTCAGGCTGGACTCTCCTAGGTCCCCAGGTCCCACGAAGCTGGCATGGGGTGGGGGCTGGCTGAAGCTGGGCCACCAACTCTACCAGGTTGGTGGAGCCTCCCTGACCGCTTCAACTGGGGACAGAGGGTGGAGGCCCAGGTGACTCACAGAGCTGTGGACAGCTGAGGGACAGGGTCCTTGCTGCGTACCAGGTCTGCGCTGGGCCCTTTGCCCGGCTTGGTTCATCGGGACCCCAGGTTCCTTGCCCAGTGGGGTCCCTCTTTGTACCTTCGGGGCAGACTTAATATTTTCTAAACTATTGCATGAGGAGGAAATTGGATCTGCCTTTGAAGAAAGAAATTCCTTTGCCTTCCTGAGATACCGGCCAAAAAGCCTTGGGGTCCACTTCAGGCCTTTTCCCCTAAACGGAGTGTAGAGAGAGTCCACGGCTGGGACCCATACATGCCACCTGACCTTGGGAAACCCCAGAGCCTGGAACCAGCCTCATCTGTGTGTTAGGAAGTCCTGTTTCACGGTGTTCCTCATCAGGGGCGCGAAGGGGTGGTGTTGATGGACTCACGGTCTCCTACGCCTTGGGCAGTATGATTCCCCTGGGTTGGTGTCACACTCAGGGGACCAGGCACACTTCCCGGTCCCCAGTTGAGGATCTCCCTCTGGAGTGCAAGCCCAGATCCTGGAGGTGGGACCAGAGCACAGATACGGACCGGGGCCTGGAAGGGGGTGGGGCGGGGGCGGGGCGGCGCTTGGAGCCGGATGCCACGATGCAAACGCCCTCCAGGCAGGGTCGACTAGGGAGATAGCCCACGGGAACAGTCGCCACTGCCCACTCCCAGCCCAGCCCAGCCCAGCCCACCGGAAATGACGGTGCAGGCAGTGCTGACGTTAGAGGGTCTCGGTCACTCCCAGTCACGCGAGTCCTGGGGGAGGGTCAGGGTGCCCAGCGGTGCCTCTGGGCCCCCGGGTTCCCACCCACCTCCAACACTGGGCGTCTTGGGTTGAGGTCAAGGGATCGAGCGGCACCAGGACAGCTTCATCCGGTGCCCCCGCCGCTGGAGGCTGAGCTGCCGCCCTCTCTGTCCTCAGACTTTCCAGCGCTGGGCACCCGCTGCACTGGATGCTCTGGCTCCATCTGTCCCGTCCTTCAGCCTGAGGTCAGCGCCTGGCAGGGTAAGGCGCTTAATACATTTGAGTGAGTGAGGTCATCTGGTGTCCCTCCCTTCCCCCCATCAACCGTCAGAGTCTTTCCCAGCCAGATTCTCACAGTCCCTGCCGTCTGCAAGTGCTTCCATTCCCCGTGTCTTCCTCCAAGTCTCTGCAGCTAACGCCGCCCCCCAGCCAGGCCTGTCCTTTAGGAAGTGTATGCTGAGTGTCCTCTCGTGGTTTCACCCTACTCCCCCAGGGCCACCTGGGGGCGGGGGTGGGGGCGTGTTGGGGGGATCCTGTGAGTTAACACAGGCCAAGGGTTTAGAGCAGGGCCTGGGGCATGTGAGCAGCAGTCAGCGTTTGCTCGTAGGGTCATTTGTATTACACTGTTTTTTACCTGGAGGATCTATTTCCTTGCCCATGACGACCCCTCTTCCGGCAGGGTTCCTGGGGAGCCCTGCCCAGGCACCTTCCCTTTCTAGTACAGGGCAGGTGAGGCTTTCAGTCAAGGCCAGAGCCATGGGCCTAGGAGGCCTGTGGAGAAGCTCCCACTGTGTCCTGTGTGCCCACTCCACAGTGTGCAAGACCCTGCACGGGATTCACCTGCCAGGCTGAGAGCCCCTGAAGGGCAGGCCCACAGCGGTTCCCGGCCAATGAACAAACGAATGCTCTGAAGCCAGTGGTGCAGCCGCGTCCCTTGGCCCTTCATCCTTCTCCGTCCCAGCTCAGATCCACCTGCTCTACCTGAAAGTCTCCCAAAAGTACTAAAAAGATGAATCTGAGAAACAGTTGGTGAACGTCTCATTCCTACTGACTGACGTGGACAACCAAAGTAGCTCCATCTTCTATGATGGCCCAGGAGCTATCTCCACTCACTTCGCCCGGCTAGGTGCCACTGCTAGGTGCCGGGGTCACAGGGAACAAGACTGACGCTGTCTCTGCTCGCACAGATCTTGCATTTCACTGGGTGAGAGAAACATAGGAAGGTCAGTGTGTGCAGCCCGGGTGGTCCGCGGGAGGGGAGCAGATGGGCAGGGCAGCTCAGGGCACCGTGCAGCCCTGCAGAAATTGTCCCTAACAAAGGGCCCTGAGGTGTTTTCAGTCAGGGAGCGTTTTGAGCTGCATTTAACAACTACTCCCGGCTGTTCTGCAAAGAAGAGAGTAGAGCAGGCAGGGGTGGAGGCTGCTGTAGGTGGGAGATGCTGGGGGCCCTGGCAAGTGGGGGAGGTCCGTGGAGATGAGGGAGGTAGGAAATATAACATATATTTGGGGAATAACATCAGGACATGGTGGTAGATTGGACATGGGGTGACAACTGGGGAGATGTCAAGGATGACACTGACTTCTGGCTTGACTACCAGGGAGGTGCCATTTACTGAGATGAGAAGACTTACAGACAAAGGGCAGGGGAGAGAATGACGGGGCTTGGAGGGATGAAGTGTGGTGGAGAACCATCCACAATGTGGCAGTTTTAAACACGGTGTCCCCTTCTTTGACGATTCTTCCACAGGGAGGTGGGGTGTTGGTCCCCTCCCTTGGAGTCCGATGGACTTGCAATTGCTTTGACCGGTAGAGTTTGGTAGAAGTGACTTTATATGTTATTATTCCCAGGCTAGCTAGTAAGTGGGCATGAAGCTGCTGCTGCTGCTTCTCTCAGTCTCTCTCTCTCTCTCTCTCTCTCTCTCTCTCTCTTTCTCAGACACCTCCTCTTTTGCACCCTTTGGGACACTCACTGTCAGAGCCCAGGGCCTTGCTGTGAGAGGCCCAGGCCACGCAGGGGTCCCATGTTGATGATTCCAGATTCAGCCCCAGCTGAGCCCAGGCTTTGAGTCTTCCCACGATGCCAGATGCCAGATATGTGAGCGAAGAAGCCTCCAGATGATTCCAGCACCCAGCTGTGCCGAGTTAGCCCCTCCCCTAGCCATTCTAGTCTTCCCAGCTGAGACCCCAGATGCTGTGGTGCAGACACAAGCTATCTCAGCTGGGTCCTGCCTGAATTACTGACCACGGAATTCACAATAAATATTTATTGTTTTACACTAAGTTTGGTGGGGAGAGGCAGCAACAGCACCTAGAACATGCATCAAATTGACAGTCAGGATTCCACATCGCCCACATCACCTGCATCCTTCAGGTGGTTGCGAATGAAATTACCGCCAGCGTTACATACTTTGTATGTGTGAATATCTGTCTTTATTTCTCCTGGGTAAATACCACAAGTGGTCTTAACAGAGTCACATAGTAATTGTATATGTAACTTTATGAGAAAATATACATGTTCCCCATCCAAGCTGCTATTAGTATGTCCGTTTTTGTTTTTGTTTTTTTAACCCATCCTAATAGGTATATAATGGTTACCATGATGCAGTTTCAATTAGCATCTCTCTAATGACTAAGATTCAGAGTTTTTAATGTCACTCTGGCCAGGACTAGCTTTGGGTGATTTGCAGAATGGACTGGATTTTTTTTTAAATGCCAAATAAAGGTGCCATTCATTCGTTATCTTGGAGCGATCAGAAAAGCCACAGAACCAGCCCAGGATTTCATCCAGCGCAGGGAAAACATCTCTGGAGCCAGGACAGAGCTATCCTGTGCAGTCTGCTAATTCAGTGACACGCTGACACCCTGTCCCCCTCCTCCCTACCTCCACACCTGTCCTACTTTACCTTCGCGCCATCCTTTTGCTGCCTACATGGCACATCCCTCATTTTTTTACCCGTGGAATTCCTATTTAAACTAAGCACCTAGGATTTCCATAAGCTTCCAGGCGTAGCATGCGAGACGACGTTGTGGAAAAAGTCCATCCTCTTTTTGGGTTGAGTTGGACTTTTACATTTTGGCTTTGTTCCTTCCTAGTTGTGTGACTTTGGGCAAATAACTTAAATGTTTTGAGCCTCAGTTTCCCCAAGTGTAAAATGTGGGTAATAGATACCTCGGAGGTAGATTTTTGTTGTTAGCAATATTGTCACATTATTATTATTTTTACTGCTACTGCTACTTTGCCTCTACCAAAGACACGCTGGATGAACCACGGCTTTTATTGATTCTCTCCCTTGATGATTGCTCATAAAGGATAGGTCCTGCGACTTAAGCCCCTGTGCTCCTGTCCCTGACGCAGTGTTGCTAAATTCTGGTCCCTCAACACATTTGTTGAGATGGATGGCATCGAAAGGGTTTTCAGGGAAGGCAGGTGGCCAGGAAGGAGTTGTGGGAACCGAAAGGACCTCCAGCACTCATCAGGCTCCCGCGCTGCACTCCGAGAGCAGGGGCACTGAGTCAACTTGCCTTTCCCACACCGGAAGCCTGAGCCTCGGGCTCTCTGGACATGTGGGTTTGACAGTCAGCAAAAGAGAAGCAAGGGAGCAGATGCTCAGGAGGGGGGGAAAAAAAGAACCGGAGGACAGGGATTGATGAGATAGAAACTCAGGGGAGAAGGCTGTGGGAAAGTGTGGGTCCCGTGATGGCGTGGGGACCAATGTTGAAGATGGGGGTGGGGACGGGAGGCTGGGAGGATTGCGGGCCCTGGGGATGGGTGGAAATGGGAGAGACGGAGCGGGGATAACGCTCGGACGCAGAAGGAAGCGCGCAGAGGCATTGGATCCAGCTGAGAAAGACGCGAGTCTTGCGGCAGACCCGGCAGCCGGGAGTGGACTGTGCCCCGTGCGGCAGGTGTTGGAGGCGGAGCCACTAGGGGCGGAGCCTGAAGGGGGCGGGGCCATGAGGAGGCGGGACCGACGCCGGGCTGGCTGGCGGGCGGGCGGGCGGGGTTCTGTGCGGCGCTCCGCTCCGCTCCTGCGAGAGCAGCGGGGGCCGCGGCGCTGGAGCTGGATACTGAACCGGGGCTGGAGCGGTAGTCGGGACCGGGGCCGTGTTCCAACGATATGGGGTCGGCCGACTCCAAGCTGAATTTCCGAAAGGCGGTGATCCAGCTCACCACCAAGACGCAGGTGCGCCCGGGGCCCCGGCCTCGCTGCCCACCTACCGGGCTGGGGGCTGGGCTGGACCGGGGGGTGCCCGAACTTGGCTTCCCCTAAGATGGGGGAACCAGCTGGGCCTGTGGGTGATACTGACGCCAGGGTCAGAGCCGAGCCCTTTGGCCTGTACCCCGAGACTCCATCCCCTAGCTTAATCCCCCACCCCCAGCCTTCTCTCCCGGGAATATTCCCATCCCCGCAGCTGCTGCTGCCACCTTAGGCTGACGTGTGCCTACTTTCCGAGCCGGCGTCGCCTCTGTCCGCCCCCTGCCCACCCAACCCCATCCGCTCCTCCAGCCTTGCATCTTTAGCCTCTGCCCGCCTCCACCCTCCCACCCACCTCCCTGCTTCCCTCCTTGTCCCTCGGTGCCGGCGGGTCCCGGACGCACAGACCTGGCTGACTCAATGCAAACAAAGCCGGGCTGGCGTCTGCCCTGGTCGGGGAAACAGCTGGTGCGCGGCGGCAGCAGCCTCTCTGGGCCCTCTGGTCGATGCCCACGGCAGGGAAGGCCCAGCAGCCTGGCAAGAGGACCTGCTCCCAGGCCCGTGGAGCCCAGTTTCCCAGCTGAGACCACTTCTGAAGGGGACCTCTCTGAGACCCAGCTGTGGGGATGGCTGTGTCTGGGGTACCCTGTTTCCTGGGTCAGGGCTGAGAAACCTCCAGATTGCCCTTGACCTGCTGGTGTGGGGGCTGGGGGTGTTTTGCAGCCCAATCCATGCTTGCATACGCCCCCAAGTCCACAAGTGGCACAGAGGCCACCCCCTTGCTCCCAACAGACTGGACCTGGCCTTAGCAAGGCCGCTTCATTGCCTACCCCTTCTCCCCTTAACCCTGGAGCCAGGCCATTCTGGCCACAGAGGTGTGGGCCCTGACTCCCCAGACCCCCCACTTTCAAGGGAGTCAGGACCTGCTGCCATTTGAGACTGTCCTCTTACCCTCACTCCCCGGCCCCCTCCCTGGGCTCTCTCTTGCTCTGGGCAGTTAGAGTGGGATGGAGGGAGCTGTCTCCCCACAGCCAGCCAGCTGGTCACAGCTCCAGAGGCCAGACCACCGGTCCCGCCCTCCCTGGTTCCCGAGAGAAAAAGGTCAGGTGCTGGCAAATGCCTGGGGCCTCTGGGGAGTCCCGCCTGGCTGAGGCGTTTGACAGAAACCAGACCTTGCTCCTTGCCGCTTCTCTGCTTCTCCCGCAGCTCCTGGTTAGTTCTGGCACTTTGCTTAGCGTTGGGGCTTCTAGGCCTGTGGGTAGAAGGTGAGCCAGCCCCCCACGTGGGCCCACAGAGTAAAGAGGGAAGGAAGGTTCCTGTGTTTACCTACCTGCTGAGGGAAACACCTTGGTGGAGAAATCAACAATGGACTGTTGGCTCAGCTGCCGGGGTCCTGTGCTGGGCCAGCAGGACTAGCTCAGCCAGGTGCCAAAGGATTGGGTGGGCTACATTCTTACCTGCTCTCGCCCCCCTCCCCAAAATGCAGTGATGGATCTGACTGAGGCATTGCTCTCTCATCTCTCAGCTGAGGATAGTGTGTTGGCTTGGGACAGGACTGAAGCTGGAGACCAGCCTGGGTCTCCCTCCGGGAGCACTGGGGCCCTATAGGTGGGAGGTGGCCTGGGCGGCCTGGACCGCCTGGAGGGAGAGGCCCTTGGGTGCTGACACCTTGGGTCTTGTGTAGTGACCTGGCTTGGGTAGCTTGGGAGTGAGGACCAGGTCCCAGATGATCATTCCGGACCGTGCCGCTTCATGTCTCCAAGGAGATTCGGGCCGGGTTCATTGCCCATGGGGCATCCTCCAGTCCTAGGCCCACAGAGGCTGCGCTGTGAACAGAGACAAGCCGGCCCAGCGCCTTTTCCCATGGCCTGGGCCCGAGCTGCCGCTGCTCGGCCTTCCTGTGCCGCATCCTGTTTTCTTCCTGCCCTGGGCTAGGCCTGACTCTGGTCCTGAGGGCCCGCAGCTCTGACCGTGTTTCCTGAGCCCTTCCCAGGTGGGTGGGGCCCTGGAGGGGGGCATTCCCAGGCCTGGACCCTCTCTCAAGCCCCCCCTGTTTGGAGGTTCTCTGCTGCTGGGCAGATGAGACCTGGTGGGCCCATGTTTACGTGTGTGTGCATGTATGTGTGTGTGAATGCCACAGTGACAGTCCTCCAGGTCACCCTTAGCAGGCTGGAGCACTGCTGGTCCTTCCTCCTCCCCCCAGAGAGGTTCCAGAAGATGCAGCCGGCCCCTCAGGCCGCTGGGAGCACTGGCCTGAACAGGTCCTACAGAGCTGGGGTGAGAATATCTGGTTTCCCACCAGGTAGCTCAGCCCCTGTGCCCCTGGCGGCGAGGGCCTTCCCACCTCCAGCAAACACACTCTTTTCAGAGAAACTAGCTTGGATTTTAGAGTTTCCTTGGGCTGGGTGGAGCCCGGCTGGGGTAACTGAGGCAGGAACTGAGCCATGTCCCTCCCCTTGGAGGCCTAAGTGGCCCCAGTGACCCCGGCTAATACCTGTAGCATCAGGTTAGCCTGGTATGGTCAGATAATGGTCACCAGCTTGATGCATCCAAACCGCCACAATAGGACCAGTTGAGGATGTGGGAGGTGAAAGTCACGGCTCTCGAAGTTCAAGGCCAGCTCCCACAGCTAGGATGTTCCTCTGTTTCAGGGCTGGGCTACCCTGGGGACACTCGCCTAATGAACTAGATCAGAGGCCAAGTCTCCTTGGTGTTCAGATGAGTTTCTGCCCCTTTAAGGGGATATCAGTTACCTGGGGAGTGGGGAATGTGTAGAAATGGGAGGTTCCCAGAGGTGCTCCCAGACTGGGGGTGGAGGGCTCTGTGTGTTTTCTGGGGTGTCCTTCCCTACCCCTATCCGGGCCACCCGGTGAGTGTCAGAGGGCTATCCTGGCCAGCAAACCCCAGCCCCAAGGCCCTTCCTTTGGCCTCTGTTCCTCCCCCCTCAGCTAACTCGCTCTACCAGTTCTGGGACTGCACAGTCCCTGGTGCCAGGTCGGTCCAGAGGGCCAAGGCCACACACTGCCCCGTAGCTCAGAGGGCAGTGTTGCCTGAGGAATGGGCTGGGGCACACCTGGACCTTGGTGAGGCTCACGAGCTCAGCCCTGACTTTAGAAAGGCTCCAGCCCTGCCTAGCGACCGGGCTGAAGGGATCTCTGGGAGGAATTACAGCCTTTAGCTGAAGAGATACTGCCTGAGCATCTGCACTGTGACCCCATGGCAAGGCCAGGGAGGAAAGGCTGGTGGCCTAAAGGGGCTGCAAGGCCCATGGAGCCAGGGACTGTGGCGAGTGACCGAGTAGGTAGGAAGAGGGCTTCCAAGGCGGGAGCAAGGCCATCGGCAAGGCTCCGGTAGACTTCTTGTAAGAAGTGGCTCCGGAGAACAAAATTCTTTGTTAAGGTTGATATTTTTCTGATTACAAGGGTAAAGCATTTTATGTGTGGATTTGAGGTTGGCGGGGTGGCCCTGGGGGAGCCCTTTCAGGACAGGGGAGAGCCGAGGCTAGCTGGGGCAGTGGGGAGGGGCTCCTGTGGGAAGTGGTTTTCGGGAGCAGAAACGTACCTGGGCACTCCGGCCCCTCCACGGGTGAACATTCAAAACGAAGAAAGTAGTAACACCGAACTTACCAAAAAACATAAAGAAAAAAATAACAACCACCCAGAGAGATCAGTGTCATTTTCTTCTAGACTTTTATTACTATATAATTTCACACAACATTGTGGCCATCCTGTAGTTTTAGGTCTTTTTTCCCCCCACATAACCTGACACCGAGCATTTCCCATTCATTAATATTCTTTGACAACGTGATTCTGACGGCTGCATAATATTCTGTTGTATGAATGCACCTTAACTTTTTAAGTATTCCCTGGCTGTTGGTTATTTAGGTTGATCCCAACTTTTTACTACTGTTAATAGCACTTCAGTTATCACCCTTGTACATGCATAATATCTCCGATCATTTCCTTAGGAAGTATTTCGAGAAGTAGAGTTCATGATTCACATAAGTTGCCTGTATGATTCAGGAGGCAGACGTGTGTTTAAGGCATGTTGCTTCAGTAGGACTGGCGGGACTGCGGAATGTGTTGGGGGTGGGCGTGCCGGGAAGAGGGGGCAGTCTGAGCGAAGGCAAGGAGAAAATGTGGCGGGGTTGTGCGGTAGAGTAGCAAATACAGGCGTACAGGTGTGTTTAGGTAGGGTCTCGGCTGACCGTCTGGCTGAGGTCTGGATTCAGTCCTGCCAGCAGTGGGGAGCCCTAAAAGTCTTTGTTGAGGGACCTACGCCTTTGGCGCTGGGCTTTGGAGGTGGGGTGGGGGCAGTGCGGAGGCAGGATGCGGGAGGTAAATTTGGAGATGGGGCCCTGGCGAGAGTGGCCTGAGTGGCAGTGTCCATGCTCTGGAGGAACCGGCGCGGTCAGAGGGCCGTGGCGTTGACGCCGTTAGATCTGGCATCTGTTGGGTGTGCTGGGTAGGGGTGGAGGCTGGGGCTGAGGGGGGCAGCTTGCATGAACGGAAAAGAGCACATACACCTTGTCTTCTTCCAAGGGGGAGGGGCACAGCCTGGGTCTGGTCCCTGGGCACTTGGCCTAGCCGTGTGACCTGAGAATGTCTTCAGGTGGGGAGGCTCCACCAGAGGAGGAGGGTGACTTACCCAGAAGTGGATGGTGACACAGTCCCTCAGGGACTGGGTTGGGCCTTGGCTGCTGAACTCAACGCCCAACTGATCCCTGACCATCTTTGCTGTGTGTCCCCAGGCTGCCTGTGCTCACCAGGGCTCATGGGGGCCGAAGAATGTCCCCCATGTGGGAAGACTCCTGGGCACCGGTAGGGGTGGAGTAGCGGGGCCATGGCTCCCCTCTTGGGGGCTTTCTTGGCCACACGTTGGGCAAACCATGGGCCCTTTGACAAGGAATTGTGCAATTCTGGACACTGGGTTCCTCCACAGCCCGTCGAAGCCACCGATGATGCCTTTTGGGACCAGTTCTGGGCGGACACGGCCACCTCAGTGCAGGATGTCTTTGCACTGGTGCCGGCAGCGGAGATCCGTGCTGTGCGGGAGGAGTCACCCTCCAACCTGGCCACCCTGTGCTACAAGGTGAGGGGTACCTGGCCCCTCACTGCTGCTCCCAGCTGAGCTCTGTACCACCCTCTTGGGGAAACTGAAGCTGGCCCAGCCTTGTCGTCCGAAAGGGCAGGCACCTAGCATGTGCCACCACCTCCCAGGGCCGGCTGGGCTCTGGTTCTGGGGAAGTGAACATGGCACCTGCCCGCTGTGAGGGCTTCTCTGGCCCAGACCTTGCCGAGCACTTTCCACGGGCCAGCTCATTTAGCTTGCCTTGTGTGGTTGCTACTGTTAGTGTCACCATTTTACAGATAAGGAAACTGAGGCCCAGGTGGGCGGTCACTTAGCAAGGCCTCTGCCAGTGAGTGGTGGGCTGGTCCACGTCCCACCCCGCGGCTGGTTGACCCTGTCTGGAGGGGTGACCCTGTGGGGCGGACCCTCCACCTGTGGCGCCATGCCTCTGCCCCTCTGAAGCCTGGGGTGCTCACCCTGAGCCAAGTGCCAGGGCCCCAACTCCCCACCCTTCCAGTGTGGCCCTCTGCCCGTCCCACAGGCTGTCGAGAAGCTGGTGCAGGGAGCCGAGAGCGGCTGCCATTTGGAGAAGGAGAAGCAGATTGTTCTGAACTGTAGCCGGCTTCTCACCCGCGTGCTGCCCTACATCTTTGAGGACCCAGACTGGAGGGGCTTCTTCTGGTCCACAGTGCCCGGGGCAGGGCGAGGAGGGGTCTGTGGGCTTGGTCGGGCCGGGCTGGGTGGGAGGCGGAGTTGCGTCGACAGGGTGAGAACCAGGTGCAGGGCCAGCCACATTTGCCCAGACCTCTCCTGGGCTTTGGGAAGTGCAGGGCAGAGGGAGTGGGGGTCAACTCCTTCTCCCAGAGACTGGGTTCCTCTCCTACAGGGGCCTCAGCCCTGCAGTTGGGCAGAGATAGGGACAGGGTAGCTGGGCCCTCTCCCTCCCTCCCACAGCCACCCCCTCCCTGGGGACACCTCCAGGCACCTGGCCATGGGTGGAGAAGCGGGTTCCCTGCGGGATTGAGGCCCCAGAGCTTAGGGGACATGACCTGCCCCCTCCCGTGCAGCATGCAGCGGGAGGTTTCCTCACTGCTCTGAGTTGCTCCAGGCTCTGTCACAGTGACTGCCTGGGCCCAGACCCTGTCCTCCTCCCCTCCCCCAAGTCCTGCGGCTACCTCTCCTTGACCAGCTATCACTGAGGCGGCCCCTGGATGCTGTGTCCTGAGCAGGGAGAGGACGATGATGAGAACGCCCGGCCCCTGGCTGAGTCCCTGCTCCTGGCCATCGCTGACTTACTCTTCTGCCCAGATTTCACTGTCCAGAGCCACCGGAGGAGCACTGTGGTGAGAGCCCCCAAACCCCCACCCCGGGGCTGGGGACGGGGAGCCCTGGCTCTGGGTCGGGGCTGGGTGAAGTTCCCTTGGGCAGGAGGTTTCTGGGGGCAGGGCCGCTCGGGGAGAGCTGGGCTGCCTGGCATGCGTGGTCCCAGGGAGGGGGCGGAGGCTGGCACAGCTGGAGTGCAGCCATCTGGTGCCCAGCCCTGCCCCCTGCATCCGGGAGGCTGGGCACAGACTCCCATTGTCTTCGCCTGGGCGGTGAGTGGGGTGTGGGGCTTGGGCACAGGAGGCCTAGCCCTGCACTTGCACTGGGCCCGTGGACTTGACCTTGAGTGCTCTCTGCCCCCTACCCCCACACTACCAGACATAATCCAATTCCATTCCCCTCCCTCGCGGCCTCTCTCCCTGTCTCAACCTGGATTGAGCAAGTAGAATAGCCAGAGTGGAGGAAAATGAGCTTTCAGGAGGCTGAGAACAGTCATCTCTTCCCTCGGGCATTAGCACCTGAGCGTTTTGAGGGTTTCTGCCCCAGGGACAGTGGGGGGCTTAGGTTGGCCACCCCCCAGCCTGGCCTCTCCCTGCCCCTGCCCCCAGGACTCAGAGGAGGATGTGCACTCCCTGGACAGCTGCGAATACATCTGGGAGGCCGGCGTGGGCTTCGCTCACTCCCCCCAGCCCAACTATATCCATGACATGAACCGGTGAGCTTTCTTGGGCTCAGAGCTGGTGGCTGGAGGGAGCCATGCGTGGGGCCTTACAAAGAGACCCTGCCAACTCGTGACCCAGCTTCAGCCTCGCAGGGATAAAACGCGCCCATTTCTTTTCATGGACTTGAGCTGGGGCTGAGCAGGGTGGGCACGCCCGTCCCTCCCAGCAGAGCTGGGATCCTCAGGTACTGAACCCCCTCCCCAAGGACGGAGCTGCTGAAGCTGCTGCTGACGTGCTTCTCTGAGGCCATGTACCTGCCCCCAGCCCCGGACAGTGGCAGCACCAACCCGTGGGTGCAGTTCTTTTGTTCCACGGAGAACAGGTGAGGGGCCCCTGGCTTTTCTTCCCCTCTCCTCCCTCCACGTGAAAGGGTTGAGGAGTTGACGCCACGTTCCACCCTGTGAGTCTTATTTGAGGAGAGGTGCTGCCCCCTGGTGGTGATGACCTGTAACTTAACGGCCACGCCTTAATGCCAGCGCTGTCCAATGTCCCATTGGGGGGGCCTGGGTGACGTGTGCCTGGATCCTCTGTCTAGTACAACTATCATGCGAACCACACATGCAATTTAAACATTTCTAGTAGTAATATTAAAAAAGTAAAAACAAAACAGGGGAAATGAATTTTAATACTCTGTTGGATTTATCCCAACGTATGCGAAATATTAGCATTTAACATGTAATCAATACACAAATTATTGGGATGTTTTACGTCCCTCTTTCATGCTCAGTTTTCAAAATCAGGCATGTAGTTTATACTCCCTGCACATCTCAATTCGGACCAGCCACTTTCTAAGCTCTTAGGACCTATGTGTGACTTGTATTGGGTAGTGCAATTCAGATAGCACGTGAGGAGGGGGGCAGAGTACGTCCCCTGAAGGGTGGGAAGCCCAGCCCGCATGGGGGCGCTCATGAGCTGCGGGGGCTCCGGCGAGGACAGGAGGTGTCACGTGGTGGGACTGATTCTGTGGAGCAGACGCAGGCATTCCAGTGCAGATCCAGCTGCGTCCAGGGCTGTGCCGGCAACACAGGAGTTATGAGTGTCCCCGAGGGTCCTGGCTCACCCTCTTACTTCCAGGCTCTGAGGCCCAGGTGGCATGCCTCATCCTGAAGATTCTCCTGGCCTCCTGCGCAGGGTTTCCCCCCGCCCCCAGCTCCACCCCGGAAGGGAACCCAGGTGACCCCCTCCACCAGCTACAGTCAAAAGCTGGCCAGTTTCTTTCTCATCAGCCTCATCAGGCAAATGACCATCTGTGCCAGTCACTTAACCTCTCTGGGTCTCAGTTCCCTCATCTGTAAGACGAGGAGTCTGAACCCTGACATCTTACGAATCTCTGAATGGAGCTGCTCTGTGGCCTGGGAACTGGCTGACCGAACTCATGCTCTGCTTCCCAAGGGGAAGCTCGCCTCTCCGTGGGCCACTAGCCCCTTCTCACGAGCCCCAAAGGAGGGTATCTGCCCCTTAAAAAGCCTGAGGGCATGTCATACATTGGTCCAAGCCCGTAGATTTTATGGCACCAAGAGTGAACCCTGATGGAAACGGTGGACTCTGGGTAATTCCGAGGGGTCGATTAGGTTCATTAATTGTGGGAGAGGCTGGGCACATGTGGGGGCAGGGGTACATGGGACGTCTCTGTACCTTCTTTAATTCTGCTGCAAACCTCTAAAGATTAAAGTATTTAAAGAATAGTAACAGAAGAATAGGCTTCAGCTCCTGGCAGAAGGAATCTAAGGGAAGGGGGTATGATTTCCTACCGAGAACCCCGCCTGGTTGGCCATCCCACTTTCGGTAATAAACTCCTCCTGCCCTCGGCCCAGCCTGGCGCTGGTCCTGGAGGCAGGCAGGGACAAGGAGGGGCCCTTCTGCTCAGGAAGGGGAGAGCTTTTGGTCCTGCTGCTCGGCCTCCAGCCCAGGGCTGGCACTGAAACATGTGTTGAATGACGGGGTGGCCTGGCTGACCCTCCCGTGTGGCTGGCCGGGGTGGATGAAGGGCCGGGCCTGGTGGGGTCTCTGCAGCCCCGCCGCTCCTCTCCCTGCAGACATGCCCTGCCCCTCTTCACCTCCCTGCTCAACACCGTGTGTGCCTATGACCCTGTGGGCTACGGGATCCCCTACAACCACCTGCTCTTCTCCGACTACCGGGAACCCCTGGTGGAGGAGGCTGCCCAGGTGCTCATCGTCACCTTGGACCATGACAGCGCCACCAGCGCCAGCCCCACCGTGGATGGCACCACCACAGGCACTGCCATGGACGACATTGACGTAAGGATGGGACGGGGAGGACAGGGCCTCGGGGCCCATGGCACGCCCCTCGCAGAGCTGGGTGAGGGATACCCAGTGGGCACCTTGTGGTGAGGCTGGGGGTTAAGGGGGCACAGTTGCTAACACCTAGGCCTGGGTAGGGGCAGTGGGTGGGGACACCTACTCACCCCGGCTCCGCCCTTGGCAGCCTCCAGGACCCGAGAACCTGTTTGTGAACTACTTGTCCCGAATCCACCGCGAGGAGGTGAGTCTAGCATTGCTCTCATTCAGGGGGATTCTGAATGCTTGCCCCACGGCTGTGACAGCCTTGCAGGGGGTGAGGGGATGCAGGGAAGATAAGGGTGGAGGAGTGCTGACTGCTACATAAAGGAACCTGAGTCCCCATGGACTTGGGCCACCCCAGTAAAATAGTGACAGTAGGACTGTGAGCGTTTCAAGATGCAGAAAGTGCTCATGGCCTCATCTGGGCGAAGGTAACTGGGAAGGCTTCCAGGAGGAGGTGGCTCTAAGGTCAGCTTTCTCAAAGGTCGAGGCGGGGGAATGTAGTAGATTCATAGGCCAGGCAGACCTAAGTTCATGTGTCTTATGACCTTGGGGACATGGTTGTGTGATCCCAAAGCTCTAATCTCTACATCTGCAACATGGGGAGAGTAGCTGTTCCCTTGCCTTGTGGAGAGCAAAGCCCAGCATGTAGTAGGTGCTCAGGGATGACCCCTCATGGCAGAAAGGAAGGGACCTCTCCAGGCCAGCCTTGGACACAGCTTCCTGCGGGGCTCACCCCCCAAGACAACTACTGATGACATTAGAAGATGGGCCCCCTCAGGCTCTCGGGGCGGGACCAGGCTCTGGGGGAGAGAGGAGGCGTTTGTCGAGAGCTGGGTTGGATAGACCCCCGCTCCCCCTCCCAGGACTTCCAGTTCATCCTCAAGGGCATAGCCCGGCTGCTGTCCAACCCCCTGCTCCAGACCTACCTGCCCAACTCCACCAAGAAGATCCAGTTCCACCAGGAGCTGCTGGTCCTTTTCTGGAAGCTCTGTGACTTCAACAAGGTTGGCCGGCTGCGGGGGCCCAGCATGGTGGGCGGCCGTCTGCCCCTGGGGGAGTGACTACTCAGTATAAGCCAGAGATAGGGGTGGCATCTGGGGAGACTCCCAGGAAGGAGAGAGGGTGGGGCAGAGCTGCCCTTCCCGCTGAGCCTGCCTGTTCCCTCCTCCCTCCACCAGAAATTCCTCTTTTTTGTGCTGAAGAGCAGCGACGTGCTCGACATCCTGGTTCCCATCCTCTACTTCCTCAACGACGCCCGAGCAGATCAGTGTAAGGCTGGGGTGCGCGTAGGACGGGATGGGCATGGGATGGGGGTTCCTTGCAGAGGGGTGGCCTGGCCAGACTGTTTATCTCCCAGGAGCTCAGGCCTGGTACCTGGTGGAGGGCTTTTCCCAGTCCCCCCAGGACGGGCTCCTGCCCATTCCCTCCCTTCCTCCCCTCCCCACCCGGTGCGGTGACAGCCTCCCATGCCACCTGCCGCAGCTAGGGTGGGCCTAATGCACATTGGTGTCTTCATCTTGCTGCTTCTGAGTGGGGAGCGGAACTTCGGCGTGCGGCTCAACAAGCCCTACTCGGTGCGCGTGCCCATGGACATTCCGGTCTTCACGGGTACCCATGCTGACCTGCTCATCGTGGTAAGGGGGCACCTGGATGCATGGGGCTGATGTCCTCTTGGCTGAGTCTGGAGACGGAGGGGACCTCATGGCCGCCCCCTGCCCCCGTCGCACAGGTATTCCACAAGATTATCACCAGCGGTCACCAGCGGCTACAGCCCCTCTTCGATTGCCTGCTCACCATCATAGTCAACGGTAGGGGCCCCGGAGCCCGCCTTCCCCCGGTTCACCACGAGGTGGCGCTAGGCCACAGGCCGCCCTGCCCCCGCTTCCCGGTTCAAACTCACCTTGCTCCATGAAAATATAAAGGCAACCACCTGTGTACTGGTCCATTTTCTAGTAGCTACATTAAAAAGAAAGAAAGAAGCAGGTGACAATAATTTTAAAATCTATTTTATTTAATCCACTATATCCCGAATGCCATCATCTTCTCACTATGTAACCCATACAAACTCATGAGAGATTTCGTATTCTTTTTCGCATTCAGCCTTCGACATCTTGTATGTGGTTCATATGTGCCGCACGTATCAGTTAGGACTGCCCATGTTTCGAGGCTTAACGGCCCGTGGCTACTGTATTGGCCAGTGAGGGTTTAGACCAGCTCAGTGTCTCGGTGCTGTGACGGGCCCAGCCCACCATTGAGGACTGCAGACAGCTAACTGCCTGGGAGGGGAGGGGCACAGGTGGGCTGGGGCAGGATGACTTCAGCGCGGCTGCCTTTTGGAGACCATGGTCCTGGGTGAGAGGAGCTGACTCCCCTGTGGTCTGGTTTGGACTCCAGGGTGGGGGTGGGGGTGCAGGGCCTTTCGCATGACTGTGAGCTCTGGGGCCATCCCTTAACTGTTCACTCACTGGCTCCATCCCTCAAATCGTGACCGAGCGCTGGCTAAGTGTGGCCACATCTGGGAATGCACTTGTGAACAAGAGAGCCCGTTGCTGTGCCAGCCTGGTGAGGGAGTAGGCCCCGAGACAAGGAAGTGCACAGATCACGTGACTTCAAGCCCTGTGCAGCGCTTCATCTCCGATTCCCCCCTCAGAGGCCGCGCAAAAAAATACGTATTTAATTATATGGAGACTATCAGTTTGATGTTCTAGCAAGACCTAAAGATCCCAAGTTTGTATTCCTGCCCAATGATTTAATAACGGGAGAACTCCGTGCAGTTTACAAACTTCTCTGAGCCTCGGCTTCCTCATCTGTGAAATGGGAAGGCTTTGTCTGTGTCCCGCCTCCCTCTCAGAGGTCTGGGGAGGGGTGGGAAGGCGGCCTGTGTGAGTGGTTTTGTAAACAGTGCAGTGGTCCACGGTCCACCTGGTAGAAGGACAAGGATGGAGCCTAAACCGCTCCCTGGGTCTCTGCAGGAGCCATGGCCGGGGTGGCCTTAGCCTCTGGGGGTGTGCTCTTCCTGGCTTCTCGGGGACTTTGCAGGCAGAGGGCGGAGAGGGCTTTGGAGCAGGAGCATCTTGTCCTTCTCGGGCCCAGGGCGTGCACGATGGCTGGCGCGGCCCCAGGAGTAAGCCAAGCCCTCTCCTTCAGTGTCCCCCTACCTCAAGAGCCTGTCCATGGTGGCTGCGAACAAGCTGCTGCACCTGCTGGAGGCCTTCTCCACCACCTGGTTCCTCTTCTCTGCCTCCCAGAACCACCACCTGGTCTTCTTCCTCCTGGAGGTCTTCAACAACATCATCCAGTACCAGTTTGACGGTGAAGCCCTGCCCAAGCCCAGGGAGACAGGAAGCGGGGTGGGCGGTGGGCGAGGATACCTTCCTGTCTAAGGGGTGATAGCTCTCTGCCCCGCCACCCAGCTTGTCCGATGGGTATTAATGGAGTGCCTGCTGGGTACCATGCCCTGTGCTGAGTGCAGCGGACACAGCGGAGAACCAGGCAGAATGCTCCGTACCCCGTGGCACTCACAGCTGGGGACGGAGACATGGAGGGAGGCTTTGAACAGACGGTCGCCCCTATGACCATCTTAATCTGATGACAGAGAAGTTCTGAGTGGCACGACCCTGATGGGTGTCACAGACGCGGGCTGCCTGGTGTAAATTAGGACCTTGTCACTTGTTAGCTCTGTGGCTGTGGTCACATAACCAAACCTCGCTGATCCTCAGTTGTTATCTGTATGGTGGTCATGGCAACAGCACGAAGTAGCCCTCTCTCAGAGGGTGGTGGGAGGGCCAAGTTAAATAACCTACAGAAAGCACTTGGGACAGGGACTGGTGGCTTAAGTATAACAGTTATTGTCATTTCCAAAATGAGTTAATATTTGCACAGAAAACATTTTGGGGAGGGGCAACATATGCAAAGGCCCTGGGGTGAGATGCTGCACTGAAAGCAGAGCAGAGCGCGGTGAGAAGCAAGTACCAGGGACATGGACCAGGCATCGAGGGTCTGAAAAGTGTGTGCCTCCCCCCGGAGCTGCGGGAGATCAGCACGAGGGAGCCCCATGCACGCTATGTTGTCCTTCCTGCCTAGTGACCTGGCTCAGGGTGTCAGTCGAAATACAAAACAGCTGGCGTGGTCGGGACACTGACATGCTGGGCCAACCCCACTTTGCCAAGTGTTGCTTCTTAGTGCTGAGGGGGAAAGACGGTCTAGAAGGTACCAGGGAGGGACCCAGGGGGAGCGCAGCTCAGAAGCTCTTTTCCAAGAAGGCACATCGGTGCGCAGCCACAGCCGGCACACCCTACTGGGTGCCAGCCCTGCCCTGGCTCCTTCTCTTGGGCAACTCTCCCCACCCCCGGGGCCGATGCCCTCCCGCCCTCCGAGGTCCCTGTCCCAGGAGGCCTGCCAGGTGG
This sequence comes from Mormoops blainvillei, assembly GCA_004026545.1. Classification (NCBI taxonomy): domain Eukaryota; kingdom Metazoa; phylum Chordata; class Mammalia; order Chiroptera; family Mormoopidae; genus Mormoops; species Mormoops blainvillei. Next base: position 335,491 of record PVJD01000653.1, read on the forward strand.
AGGGGGAGGTGTGGAGCCTCCCTGAGGCCAGGCGCTTCCCCCACCACAGGTAACTCCAACCTGGTCTATGCCATCATCCGGAAGCGTAATGTCTTCCACCAGTTGGCCAACCTGCCCACGGACCCGCCCGCCATCCACAAGGCACTGCAGCGGCGCCGACGGGCGCCCGAGCCCTTGTCCCGCACTGGCTCCCAGGAGGGTGCCTCCATGGAGGGCTCCCGTCCTGCCGCCCCTGCCGAGCCAGGCACCCTCAAGACCAGCCTGGTGGCCACCCCAGGTCTGGTGCTGGGCGGGTGGCAGAGGGTGTGGATATCAACGTGGCTGGGGGATGGGCAGGGTCTCTGAGGTGTGTCACCCCATCTCTGGCAAAGGGCATGGCTTGAGCTGGGGAACTGAGGAGATAGGGATGGCAACTGGGTTGGGGGCAGAGGCACTGGAGGCCGGGAGGGGAAGCTTGGTGAGGGGGCTGGGCCTCGGGTCTGGGTGTGGGCTCTGGGGGAGGTGGTGCAGCGGTGGGGGTGTCGAGGGATCAGGCACAGTGTCTCTAAAGTGGGTGGAGGAAAGAGGGAGCCTCGAGGGGGCCAGGTCCAGTTGTCCTCGTGCCCACCTGGCCCCCCTCCCCCAGGCATTGACAAGCTGACCGAGAAGTCCCAGGTGTCAGAGGACGGCACCTTGCGATCCCTGGAGCCTGCGTCCCAACAGGGCTCGGCAGACAGCAGTCCAGCTGAGGAGGTGGGCGACAGGGACTTCTGGGACTGGGGGAGGCCGAGCATCTCCTTTCTCCCTGGCCTCCGAGGTGTGGGCCCGGCCAGGGCACTCTGGTGTCTGTCACCTGCGGCAGAGGGTCAAGCACCCAGGCGATTCTCTGGGGAGAAGGCTTTCTCAGACCCTCCCTTTTGTGTTGGTCATGGGCTCAAGCCCTTGGCCTTCAGACGCTCCATCCATCAGCCTTATCTGAGATTGGGCTGGCCTTTACCCTAAACCTGTCACTGGGCTGGGCTGGGTTGGGCAGGGCCTGGGGCCCAGGGCAAAGGGCGCTGGGCTGGGCTGTCCCCTCAGTTGGGGGTGCGCCCCCTCCCCCGCCATGCACAGGGGCTAGTGAGGAGAGACCCCAGTGCCCTGCCAGGTTCCAGACTGTGGGATGAGTTGGGAGAGGGGCTAATTCTCTTCCCTCTGCGTCCACCCTGCACCCATTCCTCTGCCCCTCCCTCCCACTCCTTTCCTGGGACCAGCAGCCCAACCAGGCCTGGCGGGAGCACCGGCGACTGTCTAGCGCGTCAGCCAGTGGACAGTGGAGCCCGACGTCGGAGTGGGTGAGGGTTTGGGCCAGCGGCACCCACCCTGGGGTCTGGGGGCTGGGTCAGGGGCTCCTGGGACTAGGAACAGCTCAGTAAGCAAAGTCCCCGTGGCAGCATGTGCAAATCCGAGGACTGGCCTGGGAGCCAGGCTCAGGGTCAGCACTCCTGGCTGGGTGACCTTGGCCTCCCCGTGACACGGTTGCCTCCTCTGGGCGGCACAGTTGACCTTCAGTTGCCCACGGCGCTAACTTTCTTAGTGAATCACTCTCTCCGGGTTCCTTGCCTGAATCGCTCGCCCAGTCTTTTTATGCGTTCCCTGAGGTCGCCACTAATGGCGCCTGCATGCGGATACTAAATGTCCCTACCTGATCGTGCCATGGTGGGGATCCAAGGGGACAGTTTCTGGCACATAGTGTGTGTTCAGTGAGAGGCCATGGCTCTTACCACGGATCGTAGCCCCCGTTCGTGGGCAGCGTCCCGGGCCAGGCCCTTGCTGTGGTGACTGGGGACACCTTTGGCCTTGGGGAGCCTGCAGCCCCGGGTCAGGGGCTGCTTCCCCAGGCCCAAGAGCCCCGGCCTCCCCCCCAGGTCCTCTCCTGGAAGGCGAAGCTGCCACTGCAGACCATCATGAGGCTGCTGCAGGTGCTGGTTCCCCAGGTGGAGAAGATCTGCATTGACAAGTGAGTCGAAGCGGGGGAGGGGGAGGGGTGGGTGGGCAGGGGGGCTTTGAGAAAGGGCCGGTCCAGGCTTGCGGCATTGTGTGACCCAGAGCACGGGCCTCAGGGACCCACGGTGAGCCCACGCTCCTGTTGACCTCCATGGTGGCTTTCTGCACCACGGAGCATGTTGGAGACACCCCCTCCCATCCCGTGTAGGGGCCTGACAGACGAGTCTGAGATCCTGAGGTTCCTGCAACACGGCACCCTGGTCGGGCTGCTGCCTGTGCCCCACCCCATCCTCATCCGGAAGTACCAGGCCAACGCGGGCACGGCCATGTGGTTCCGCAACTACATGTGGGGCGTCATCTATCTGAGGTGGGCCCCATGGGGGTGGGGCAGTTACCAGCCTGGGGGGGGTCTGGTGTCCACCAGAGGGTCTGCCCAGCCGGGCTTATTGGGGGCCTCAGCACTGGGTTCTACCGTTGCAGTAGGGTTCATGCCAAGATAGTTAACCAGGGTAGTCCTGTCTGGCTGAGGGTGGGACACTGAAGTGGGACATCAGGGAGGGAGGCTCTGGGCTTTAGCACTGCCTAGCACCCTCCACGGTCTTTTCTGCGAGGCCTCCCGGCACCCAATGACAACCCACTCCCTCTGCAGGAACGTGGACCCACCCGTCTGGTATGACACCGATGTGAAGCTGTTTGAGATCCAGCGAGTGTGAGGATGGCAGCCTGCAAGGGGCGTGGCCCAGGGAGGGTGGGGGCCCTGGTCGCCCCCAACCTCCCCGCAACGACCCACTGACCGTGCCGAGCTTTAACTTACTATGATCAGGGCTGGGGGCTGGCAGAGTGGCCGAGTCCTGCGTGGCAGGCCCCAGAGGCCCCTTGCGGCTGTGACGCTGGCTCTGACGCCCTCTGAATTCACACCCCCCCCCGCACCCCCCACGTCCTGGAGCCTCCTGGCTCCAGTGCCGCAGGCCCCAGCCAGAGCCCCCACTCCCCCTGCTCTCCCTCAAGACCTGTTTCTATGCTGACCCTCAGTGCCCACCCAGCCCCTTTCCTGCTCACCCCCAGAGGCCATCTGGTCGCTGTGCCCTAAGGGGTTGCCCGAGGGAGCTGTGGGCTGTCCCTTGAGGTACATGGGCAGGGGATGCCATCCAGGCCTCCCAGCTGGAAACTGCCTAGTCCGGGCCTGGCTCACTGCGGGGCTGGGGGCGGGGAAGGCGCGTGGCCAGGTTGCTTGACGAGGAGGCCGCTGGCTGGACGACGACAAATGCCAGACTGGGGGACCCCATGCATTTTAGGGGTTTGGGCGGGGGTGTGGAGGGTGTCCTGCTATATTCTTCCAGGTCAGTGGACTTAGCCTGGCTCCTTCCTGTATCCAGTAACTGGGGCAAAGGGAATGAGACAGGAGGGGCACCTGTCCGGTCCTCCCTGCCCCACCCACTGCCTGGAGGACAAAATAGTTCCGTCCTCCCGGCTCTGGCCTCTGGCCCCCTCACCCGCCTGTGTCAGTACAATCTTTGCTCTGTACAATCGACCTCTTTACACAATAAACCCCCTCTCCACATCCTGGCTCTTTGTGCTTGGAAGGGGGGGGGGGGTCAGACCAAGGCTCTTGTCATCAAGGGAGTTGGGGATCCTGCCTCCTAGAGTTAGTCCCCAGAGGGTCTTAGTGCCTGACTGGGAACCTGTGCTTGTCATTCTCCTGGGGATGTGGGGACACTGGAGAATTAGACTCCTGGGCTGTGGCCACCCAGAGAAAGAGCCCACCCAAGAGAGGTGAGGGGCCTATCACCCAGCTTTCTGCATGACCCCCAGAGGTGCTGCTGGCCCCAGGCAGCCACCGGAGGAGTACTGGGGGTTCCTGGGGCCTCGGTCCTGTGCGTGCAGGGTCTCAGCTTCATGGGACAGTGCCCAGAGGCGCGTAAAGCCCGCTGCAGGCCTGGGGCTGCCCCCCGTGGGCCTCACGCCGGACCCAGCCCGATGTTTGCCCCAGGCTCGGGGGGATGGATGGGCTGCCACAGCTGCCCTTCCTGTCTGGTGGCTCGGGGGACGCAGCAGACCTGGGGGCCCAGCAGCCAGCTCCAGAAAATCACCTGGGGCTCTGTGTTAGAGAGAGGGCGTGCTGATGAGGGATGGGGCATTAGGGAGCCCTGGGCCCTCTCTTTCCACCTCCCCCATGGACCAGACAAGAACCGGTTTAGATCTCTCCTGGCCCAGAAATAGGACGATCCCAACCCCAGAGCCCTGCCCAGGAAGACAGCCCCTTCCCACCATACGCGGAGTGGCAGCTCTGTCTGGGAACAAATGCCACGAAGCCTGAATGTAATCAATCAAACAAACAGAGTTTATGGCAGCGGGAGAGAGCTGTTGAACCCTGCCTGGTAGCTAATTAATGAGCTCATTAGGTTGTGTGGGAGAGAAGGGCAGGGCTACCTGCTGAGCTGCCTGCTTCCGGGACGCCGTGGGCCAAGCTTGGACCATGCACCCTACCCCCAGCAGAAGGCAGACCCCAGAGGCCTGGCTGGGCAGGGCGCCCCCTTGCCACGCTCCCCAGATTCAACCATGTAGGGCCGGCCCTCCCAGAGTAGCTGGGGGTGTTTCCTGGGTACACCCAGGGCTGTACCGACGTGGCGGGGAGCAGGGACAGGCACGTGCGGTCCTCGGCGTGGGTGTCAGAAGCTCGGTGTTCAGGTTTTTTGCCCTTGGTCTTGGGCTGGGAACAGCGACTCGCGCTCCCTGCCCCTGTAGGAGGCTCTAGGGAGGGAGAGGCTTTGGGAAATCCAGGCTCCCCTACGCCCTCCTGGAACGGGGCGTCTGCTCAGAGACTCTGGGCTACCTTTTCCCGGCCTCGGCACTTCGGGGTTCTGCCGGGGGTGAGCTCGTTGGGCGGCCTCAGGCGCCCAAGTAAACCTCCACAAGCCCCCCCACAGAGTGCATGCGGTAGAAGACCCCCAGAGGCAGGCCAAAGTTGACGATGGCGAACCACGTCCGGTAGCCGTAGAAATCCTTCTCCAGCCCGTTCTCAAACTCGGGGTGTATGCCAAACGCAGGCATCATCCACAGCTGGGGAGCAGAGGGGCTGGTGAGTGGGAGGGCGTTCCTAGGCACTCAGCTCAGGGGAGGCCCCAAGAGCTACCGCTCCTCCAGCGCATCCCTCACCCTTGGGCCTTCAGCGCCAGCCCCGCCCCCCCCAGGTCCCTCTCACTCATCACAGTCCCCTCCTCAGCTTGCCAGCCCAGACCCCAGATGGATCCCGAGACCCCAGGTTGCCACTACCCATGGTACAACCTGCTCTGTCCCGCTGGACGCCCCCTGTGCCTTGATCTCTACCTTCCTCTTCTGTGGCTGCATTCTCCTACCCGTCGCCCCCGCTCTGCCCTGGCCCCGCCTTCCGTCCAAATTCCCAGGTCAAACTTTCTCGAAGCCCTCCTTGGCCACTCAGGCCCACACTTGCCTCTCCGAAGCCCCGCTGCACTTCGGAAGCAATTCGTTGCTTATTCTCTGCCCGGACCAGGGGCTTCAACACCTGGGGTGTATTTCCAGCACTGTCATTACCAACATGAGCTCAAACCACCCCGAGCTGCCCCAGCGCTGCCACTTAGACTGTGGGACCACGGCAGCTCTAACTGCCTAAGCTTCAGTGTCCTCATCGTGAAGCAGGGACAGCGATAGTGCCCGTCCTGTGGCGTTACTGTGATGATTCGCGAGGGGCAGGCAGAGCACTTGCCTGGAGAGGAGGACTTGGGATGGAGCGGCCATCGTCCACGCCTTCCGCTAAGAAGTTCTTTAGAAAACCAGGCACTTTCTGATCTCTTCCTTTGACTGCGTTCAGGGGATGACTCATTATTCGGTAACTTCCTAATTGTTCCCCCAACGTCTCCCCAGCTAGACGGGAAGCTTTCTGGGGGTAAAAATCTTATGTGTTTGTTTATAAAGTGCCCTTGGCTATGGGCTTGGCACGTTCGTTCATGCCAGGTACCCTGCAGGGAGCAGGGGGACCCTCTCTGCTCTCAAGCATCACAGGGCTAGTTGGAAAGAGGCATGTGTCCTTGACAATCAAAGGGACAAGCCAATCACCCTTGGGAGAGTCAATGCGCAATGAATGCACCTTGAACCATCCCTTCCCTGAGTGAGGATTTCTGAGGCCGCCCGGCCAGCTCCGCCCCGTGCCTCCTGGAGTCACTCACCGTAATGTTGCAGAGGATGAGGAAGAGCGAGAGCTCCCGGAGCGCCCGCCGCTTCCAGTTGAGGTGGCCGCAGGGGTGGTCGGGAGCCTGCCGCAGGCCCGGGTCCAGCTCCGGCTGGGAGCCCCTGCCGCGTGGCCCCGCCTCGGGAGCTGCCTCCCAGAGGGGGCGCCGGTGCAGGCCCTCGATGATGAAGAGGTTCTGGGCCACGTGCTGCAGGATGACCAGCACCGAGTAGGCCAGGACCAGGCGGTTGAGCAGCTCGTGGGGGCGAGTGGCCACAATGGCCACAATGGAGAAGTAGGCGATGCCCATCTGGCCCAGTGCTGCCCCCATGAGCAGCACCACATCCAGGCTGCGGGTGGGGTTCTTGACCGTGTCCAGCTCTCGCTCCTCCAGCCCGTGGATGGCCGTGCCCGCCAGGCACGCCAGGCTCATGGCGGGCAGCACAGCTGCGTGGAAGGCATAGTAGAGGACGAAGTACTGGCGAGCAATAGTAGAGCCACTTGCTTCAATCTGGAAGACCACGAAGACACAGATGCCTGCCACCAGGGTCAGCAGGCCCAGCAGCGGTCCAAAGACGGCCCCGCGCAGGCGGAAGGGCGGGGTGCTGGGGTGGGCGCTCGTATGGGGTGCCAGGCGGCGGCCCACGTTCTTCCACATGACAAAGAGCACAGCACAGCAGATGAGACAGCACTCGGTGCTGAAGGGGTAGAGCATCAGGTAGCCCTTCTGGAAGACCTTGCATGCCGTGGTGTTGAGGCACAAGCAGGTGTTGGTGTTGTTGCCTGGGAGGGGGTGGGAGAGGGGACAGATATTCAGGTGGGCTTTGCTCTGAGGAAACCCGCTGCATGAATCAGTCCCGTTCACTCCCTGGCGTCTGGAAGGGTCCTAGCCACCCATTTCACAGGTATGGAAACTGAGGCCCAGAGAGAGAAATCAGAGATCACAGGACAGTCCTTCCTTTACAAAGGGGTTCCAGGCTTCAGGTGTCAAGCTTATGTAAAGCATTTAATGCGCGATGTCTTCGGTGCCAAATGTCACCTGCGTGGATCACTTGTTGGGCACACGGGGAAAACCTGTAGCGTTATAATGGGAGGACCTGGCTGCTACACCGGAACCCCGAGTAGCATGCACTGTGAGGTAACCAGGCATCGTGCCTCTCAGTGAGGCGCCCTGCAAGGCACACGGCCCCCCTTGTGGGGTGCTGGGGCCACCAGTGTTTAGTCTGAATCTAATCAAGCCCCCCGTCCCTATCTCCAGTTTCTAGGAAAAGCAGGGAGAACAAGTCAAATGCCACTGCCAGGAAGCAACTTGACAAATCTCAATGTCATTAGGAAAAAAGAGACCGAACCACCAAAGGCTTCGCATGTTCGAACAAACTGTCGTAAAGGAGGGTTCATAGGCTGCTTGGAAAAGTTAATATAGTTTGATACAGAGGATGGGGATGATGTTAAGGAATTTTGTTAGAAGTTATAATAACATTGTTGTAGTGTGGCGAGATACATGAATTTCAAAGAGATGCACACCAAAATATCTTGAGATGAAATGCCATCATCTCAGTCATGCAAATAATTCAGCCATAAAATGGCGAAATGTTAACCGTTGTTGCACCTGGGGGATGGATTTATCTTGTTGTCCTACTTATTTCTGTGTTTAAATTTTTAATAATAAAACAATCTACTTCTATGATGTTACTTGCAAAAAATTCTCTTTGCACAGTTCCTCTGAGAAATGTACCCAGGGCAGCAGGAGTGCACACTGTACGGAGGCCGCGAGTTAGACGGCAGGTGTGTGAGCACATGGGCGAGCTGGGAAGACTTGGCTGCACCCAGGTCAGGAGGTGCTGCCTCCTGGGGGGGTGCTGTATACATGCAGATGTGGCTTTATGTCCCACAGACTCAAACCACATAGGTTTATGGGACATAGCCTGTAAGGGTCAGCCCCTCCAGGTGGAGATTGGGCACAAGGAACAACGTGGGGAGTTATTTCTCCCCAGAAATCTTCCATCCCTCCCAATAAGTCCAGGCACCCACAGTTGTGTTAGGAAGACATTCATTTCGGACGTGAAGGCTTTTCATACTTCTGGCAAGTAAAATGCAAATACGGGGGGCGGGGTGCCCATGTAACTTTTTTATCAGTGAATAGCTCAGCCAGGATTAGTGACTAGCTTGCTGACAGGTGAGGGATGCCTGGAGCAGGGGTGCAGGGTGCCAGCAGCTGGTGTGGCCGGCACAGAATGGGGACAGGATGGGAACTACTGGCAAATGTCTGTCTTCTGTTTAGTCACGATCCAGCCTCTGGAGTTTCTCCCAACTCTGTAGACTCGCTGAGCCTCACCCGTTTGAGGGAATGTAGTGTGTAGTGTGTGTGTGTGTCCGTGCACGTGTGCACGCATGCATGCACACGGGGGTGGGCAAATTCAGGGGTGGGGGGCATGGTCTCCTCGGTACCTGAGAAGTTGTCCATGAGGCCACTGAGCTCTGCCTCGATCTCGCGGTGCATGGAGTCATTGGTGACAGCCAAAACCCACATCAGCAGGTTTGTGGCCAGGGTCAGCATCAGGCCACACCTGCCGGAGAGCCCGCACTCTGCCCACACAGCCGGGCTGGCCCCTGGAGTGCCCAGCCCTCACCATCCCTGCATTTGTGGGGGCCGCCCTCTCTCAAAGCCAAATCCCATCTGGCATTAGGACTTCTGGAGAGGCAGCCCTAGCGGTCGCCTGGAACCATTCCCAGACAAACCCACACTCCCGGGGTCACCCTGTCCAGGAAAGCTGTGGGGGGTAGGCACTAGTGGGGGACAGGGAGGCCCAGGAGTTGTTGGAGGGAGAGGAGGCACTCCCGCCTTACCTAGTAAAGTTGGCCTGGACCTGAACACAGTCCTTACAGTGTTTCCAGAGCACCCAGGTCTGAAAGAGACAGGGCCTTGAGCCCAGGGCCCGGGATGGCGGAGGCAGGAATGTGGGGGAGGGGGGTACCTCAGCTGCTTGTGTGTATTTTCAATGGAAGATACAGAGAGGAAACCTGAGCTGCAATCCTGGTTCCACCGTTTCCTTGCTGTGTGGTTTTGGGTCAGTGGCAAGAGGTCTCTGAGACCCAGTCTCCTCAGCTCTAGAAGGGGACTCAAATGCTGATTGCTCATGGGAAGGCCTACTTCTTGGGGAAATAAAAAGGGGGATGCAAATGAAACACAGCACCTGGTGCAGAACAGACACTCAGGAGGGAGCCGGGTATTCATTCTTAGGGGCGGCTTTGTGATTTAGGAACTTGCAAGCAGGCGCAGGCAGGCGTATTTCCAGGTGGTCGTGTTTCAGTGGCACGGCACGCACGGAGGCGGCGCCCGTGGGGCGCTGCGGTGTGTGTGTGTCCGTACTCTGGGCTTTGCAGACATTTGCCTCTGAGGCTGTGGCCAGGCGTAGGTTAGGGTGTGTGTGCCCTCGGCTTGGGTAGGGAGAGTGTGTGGCCGGTGGCCTGGGGACGGGAGGGCCTGTCACCTGGATGCCGATGAAGATGATCTCGATGGCGGGGAAGAGGAGCTCCAGCTGCGACTTGCAGTAGATGTGGCTGATGTGGTAGCCCACGCGGAAGACGTTGAGGCAGACGGTGCAGCTGCCAAAGAGCAGCAGGGAGCCTGGTGGGGTCAGGCAGCCATTGGCACCTCCCTGCAATGGCCCTTCCTCCCCAACCCCTCCATCAATGCAGCACCCCAATACTCACCCCGCACCCAAATGGGTCCCGCATGAGGGTCCCGGTAGAGCACGGCGTGCGGCCGGCGGGTGGTGCCTGCCACGTAGTAGAGGAGCCAGAGGAAGGAGAGGGCCTTCAGCACAGCCAGCAGGACCCACACGTCGCCCAGCGTGATGGCCACGTTGTTGAAGATCATGCTGCAGATGAAGGCGCCACCCAGGAACACCACGTTGAGGGCCAGAAGCCCGGAGAAGAGCTGCCCAGCCTTCTGGGCCTGCTGGTCCCGCCGCAGCAACAGTGAGAAATGTCGTACAAGCCAGGGTTTCTGGCTGGGTGAGGCGGGGGTCCCTGTCTCCTCGGCCCCCATGCCCACCAGGTTCTCCTCTGCCGGAGCCGCTCCGTTCCCCTGTGTTTCTACAGAGGGCACCCGTGCAGCCTCAGCAGGGGCTGGGAGGAAGAAAGGGCGCTGGTTGGCTGCCAGGCTGTGCCGGTTTCCATCCCCTCCCTGCCCCTAACTGCTGTGTGATCTAGGGCAAATCATGCAACCTCTCTGGTCAGAACATTGGCAACAATAGCAGCTGTACATCTACCTTCTAGGACCCCGGGAGGTTCAAACAGATGGGGGATATGGGAGCCCTTTGCGTGCCCTGTTCACACAGGCTGTTTCCATGGGCTTGAGGGCTGCCTCCTCTCCCCCCACCCCACTTCCTGACTGGGTGCCTGAGCCTCAGACGGAATAATGATGTCCGTCAGGGGAGCGAGGGGCACGCCCGTAGTTCCTGACCACTGGGCAGCTCCCACGTCTCTGACTTTGCCGCCGAAGGGCAGTTTGTGTTCTGCTGACGTCTGGGGGGTTTCACTCCAGAGTGAAGGAGCAAGTCCTGACCCTGGCTAGTAGGTCGCGGCTGCCTAGAGTGTTCCGGTGAGAGGGGCCCCGAGGCTGCGGGCGGGCTCCGTGGGAAGAATGCTGTGATCCCAGATAGCGCTCTGTTAGGGACCCCCGCAGGCGTAGACCAAATGACTCTGGAAAGGTCTAGAAAATAGCCACTAGATTTACAACAGGAGTTTCTTCTGGGGAAGGGATGAGTGGCAGCGGCTGAATGTTCTGGCTTTTAAAAACATAGTCCTGCTATAACTGAAACATTGATTTTAAAGGCTTAGGGGAAAACTTCTGGGGTTGATTTGCAATGTCTGCGGCGAGCATGGGGCAGATTAGGATCAGCACGAATGCCGTGCCATTGACTTTGACAGAAGCGACCCTCCTCTGCAGCACCTGCCCCTAACTCCATACGTGCCCAGCACGACATCGAGAACATCATCCTTCACCCTTTTCTTTCCCTGAATGTCTCCTGCTCCTTTCTCATCGTGCCCAGGCTTCCCTCAGGCCAACCCCTTTGTCACCCACCTCCCGGACCCGGATCTAGGCCACCCCATACCTGCCGCTCAGGGCCGTGGCCCCGAGTCTGGTATACTCCCTTGCGGACCTTCGGGTGCTCCTTCCTTGTGGGACTGAGCTGCGTTAGAAAGGGCGGCGCCCGCTGGTGCCGGGCGCTGTCCTGGTGGGAAGGCTTCTCCTGAGCTGAACTGGGAGGCCCCCTCACCAGCCCCTGCCCCTCCCCAGGGGCTCTCCCTTGGTCCTGCCACTGTCCTCACATCCCTGGCGCTCTGGGCTCAGAGTTCTAGGTGCTCACTGGGCCCGTTCTCCAGGCCGCAGGAGGCCTCCTCCTTGCCTCTGCCCTTATCAGTCCTCCCCCCCAGGCCCCACGCCTGTCCACTGCAGCCCACGAATTGCTCTTAGATCTTTCTTGACCTCAGCCACTACCCTAGGCCAGGGCCGCCTCCTCTCTCCCCTGGACTGGTGTCTCTCTTTTAAAAAAATTTTATTTACTAAGTTTTAGAGATGGAGAAGGAGAGGGAAAAGCTGCGCGAGAGAGAGAGAGAGAGAGAGAGAGAGAGAGAGAGACACACACACACACACACACACACACACACACACTTGCTCTACCCACTTATGCATTCATTGGTTGCTTCTTGCATGTGCCCTGAATGGAGATCGAACCTGCAACCTTGGCACATGGGACTACGTTCTAGCCAACTGAACTACCCAGGCAGGGCTCTCGGACTGGTCTCCCTGCCCACCATGTCCCTTTCCTACTCCGAGCCCTGCAAAGGCAACTAATTGCCCTCAGTATAAAGTCCAAACAGCCTAGCGTGTCCTCTCAAAATGAAACAAGGCAGCGTGTGTGTGTGTACTACGGGCTTGTAGCGCACAGAATGCTCGAGGCTGGGTAGCTGCTGTCGCTTCCTGGTCTGGTCTCCACTTAATCTCCAGCACGGTCGTCAGAATCTCTTGTGCGTGGGCCGGGCCGCCCTGCTAGGGTTCCCAGAATGCCCCTGCCTTTGCTTGCTTCCTGTCTGCCCGTACCCCACCCTTGGCCCATAACGCCCACTCCTTGCTTTTTGGCTGGCTGCAGCGTGTCCTTCAGGACTCGGGAGAGTCCCACCTGCTGTAAGTGGCCTCTCCGGAACCCCCGTGCTAGAATCGGGGGAGGTGCCCCCTCCTGGTGCCCCCACGGAGCCCCATACTTGTTCCTGGAGCATCGCCTCTCACACTCTATTTTAATTAGCTGGGCTTTGCTCTGTCTCTCACTTTGTGTCTGAGCTTCAGAAGCTTCAGACTTTCCCATACTGTGACCACCAGCAGACCCTCATCTCGTGTGACTCCCCAAGGACCTCCAGGCTCCCATGGACCTCCAGCTCGACATTTATACTTCCCTCTCCTGAGGCAAACAGAGTAATCAAACTTGGTCCTCTTTTAAAGGTTGTGCACGATTTTCTCCCACTTTCCAATCCTCCCTGTCATTCTCACCCCACTTCTACCCTCTCGCTGTCCAGCCCCTTCATCACACTCAAGCACCAGCACCCCCTCATCCAACCAGGCCCAGCCCGAGGGCTCCACATTGCTCACGTGGCCTGCTGCCTGCCACCCGCACTCCTGGAGCCCGCTGTGCTTCCTGTCTCGCCTGCCCCCCTCCACTGTGGCTCTCACCCATCCTCACCAGCCACCTGAAGGGCCTGGCTTGGGAAGCCCGCTCTCTCTGCCCAAGCATCTACTGAGGGTGGGCGTGCACTGTGTGGTGAGGTGCCGTGGGCGTGGCCTGGCTCCCCCCAAGGCCAGGAGTTCCTCCAGGGCAGAGGCCAGGTCCTGCTTAACTCAGTGCTCCCTCCACCCACTCCACTTGGCACAGCGTGACACTCACCCAGTGCTGGCTGACTACTCCGGTATTTTCTGGGGAACTTTCAGCACCAGAGCCATGGACAGAGACCCTTCCCATTAAAGTCCACGGAGACTTTCCAGACCACCTGCACCTTTCGTCCTTGAGCAAGCCTGAGGGTCATGGGGACAACTCCCTGCTCCTTTCCTCCCAGCCCTGACTGCTCCATCTCACCTTTCTCAGAATCTCCCCCGTCTTCCCAAGGCAGGATAGCCTAATGATTAAGAGTACAGGTTCTGACACCTCCTATCTGTGTGACCTTGGACAAGCTACTCAGACTCTCTGTGCTTCAGCGTCCCCATCCATAAAGCAGAGATACAACTATGGGATAGTACCTGGTATACAGCAGGTGCTCAACAATGATTTCTTGAATGAAGGAATTAATGCATAATTCCTATATCGCAGGGTTTTATCAAAATTAAATGATTTAATTTATGTAAATAAACGTAATCCGTGTCTGGTACACAGAAATCTTTCAGTGTTAGCGATTTGAGCATTTCCTTCCAGCTCTTTCAAAATCCCAGAGAGGCTGGAAGGGTCGGGATTATTGGTGAATTTTGGGGGCAGTTTTTTCTTGGACTGCGGGCCTAGAGAGGCCACTGGAGGACAAGGTTCTGGTGCCTCTCCTTTCAGGGTCCTCAATATGCCATTCCCAACTCCGGCCCATGGGGTTCGACCCTCCAACAGCCACCACATGGAGTCCTCAATGTGGCGGACTCCGTGCGGGAGTAGCTTGACCGGTCCCCGCATCAGGGGCGCGGGGAGAGGGCAAGGGCACCAGGAACCGACAAGGAGGAACCTGCTGCCCTCTGGCAGGCCCTCCAGTGCGACGCCAGTCCAAGGCGGGGCCCGCACCACTGGTTGCGGGTCATGGCTAGTGATGAAAGCCCTGTAGCCGTCGGGGCGTGGCGCCTGCCCGAAGTGCACCCTCAGCTCCGGAAGAGGCCGCTGAGCGCGGGCCAGGAACTTCGCGGTTTCTTTCAGAGCCGTTTGGGGACTGCGAGGTTGGGGCAGCCGCTACACGTATGCTCAGATCTGGAGCCCAGGCAGCCCCAAACCCATAATCCCTTTTTCTGGCCTTCCAGGTTTTTCTCTCCTTTCTGGTCTCCGCGCCCCTTTCGGCTGTGCGCACCCATCCGTGGAAAGGAGGTGGGGTTCGGGGCCGGGATTGGGGCCCGGGACAGAGGGGCCCACGCTCCAGCCGCCAGGGGTTGGCCTGTCCGCAGCCATCCGCCCTCCTCCCGCCTCGATCCCTGCAGTGTCTAGCCCTTGGACCCCGGGGGCAGGAGTAGGTGCGAGTGTCCAGGTGGGCTTGCCCAGGAGGTCCTGCGCGTGGCCCGAGGGTGCTCCCGCCGAGCCCTAAGGGTACCCTCGGGGTGCCTTACCTGAGGTCTCGGCAGGCATTGCCGCAGGCTGAGCACCGACTGCGGGCGCAGCACGGATCGTCCGCCCAGGTGAGGAGGCCCCAGCGCCCAGACCGATGTCCCCGACGCCCTCCCCCAGCGGGACTACGCAGCCGCTGCTCCAGCGCAGAGGCCCATCGATTTTTCTGTTGACTTTGGGGATATCATTAATCCTTCGTTAATTACCCCGCCGGGGGCTCCGGCCCGAACAGAGCAGCCAATAGGGAGGTGGTTGGACAGACGGGAGGGGCCGGAGGTGGTGCAGCCGTGGGGGCTGGACTCAGGGTCAAGGGACCCTCCCGGGGCGGCGGCCTGCGGGGAGGGCTGGGGTGCAGCGTCCTTAGGTCGCAGTATTGGACTGGCCGGGGTTCAGGCCACACTTTCCTGTTTTCCAAGCAGGGAATGGAACCCGCAGGTCTGGGGCTGCCTTTTCTCCTAACCGCACTCAGCACCAGGACGTCTGGGCATCACAGTAACCTTGTCACCCCGCCTGTTCCAGCACCCTCCCTCTCCTTAAGTCAACCATGAGCTTGGGGAAGAAGAGACCCCACTCAGGTAGGGCAGGAGGCAGGTCAGGTGAGAAGCTGCCCCTCTTGCCCTCCTCAGCTTCTCCTGTGGCTCCTGAGGCGGGCACAGCCCACCTCAGGTGCACGCACTTTGTCCTCTGAAGTCCCCTGTGCGCCAGCCCTCGGGCTCCCACACTGTCCTCCCACCCAGCCCCACCCTAGCCTGGCACCCCCTTCCCCTGCTTCAGCTGGCCACCAATTCTTCCTCCTCCTCTAGCTGCTGGGCCCCTTTCCTCCTCTCTGCTCCCACCTGATGGGTCTCAGTCTCTCTCCTTGTTGAGCCCATCTGTCTGCCTTTTGTAGTAGACCTTCAGGGCCCCCAGGACGCCCGCCTCCGCCTTGTTGCTGAAGTGAGGGCCGACCCCGAAGGCAGGCATGATCCACAACTGCGGGACAGAGGGTGTGTCAGGATCTGGCCCGGACTGGGTCACATTAGTGGGCTTTGTGGGGGTCCCAGCCCTCTAGTTTGGTGGACAGGAAGGGCTGGGTGTTGCTGTGTGGGGACCTCAATTCAACTTGCCCTCCCCAGGCGAGGGCTCCCCCTGTGTCGCATCTGCTACCCTCAGTGGGACGCTCCACTGGTCGGGTGGAGGAAGGGGGAAGAGGTTTCAGCAGATGACGTGAGAATTTGACAGAAATTTAGAAACTGCTAAATCGGGAGCTCTGTCCTGGAGAGATGTGTGGCAGAATCAGACAGGCCCAAGACGGGGGAGGGGGTCAGGGTCTGGTATAGGGTATATAGGGTGGAGAACGAAGGCCTCTAGGCTAACCGCACGCTTCCCATCCCCAATTAACTGTGTCCTTGGGCACATCACAGCCCCTCTCTCAGCCTGTTTCTGTCCCAGGAAGTGAAGGGGTTCGAGGCGATGCCCTCAGAGTGGATCCAGGCTCAGGCACCTGGAGCAAATACAGCCCCCCTAAGGGGACCCCCAGCCTGTGGGCTGGGCGGCACTAGAGCTGGTTCAGGGTATGATGTTTTGAGCCTTACTGATTCCACCCGTAGGTCAGACACTGCTGCTCACTCTGTTTTTGGGGGGGCGGGGCAAGTTACCTGTAGGATGGGCAATATTTACAATGGAAGCTTCACTAGGAGCGCCCCCCGGTTAGGGTGGGTTGTTGGTATATTTTACGTAGATGATACGGGGTGGAATTCTCTCTGGAGATGTTTCATATTGACATACCCACATTAAGACTGTTTCTTTATTACAAGTACAGGGTCCTGCTTGAATGTGGTTGGTAGAGTAAGAATATGGGTGTAATAATTTATAGTTTTAATTTGAACATTTCACCTAAAATGTCATATGGTGGGTTCGAGTGTGATATCGTTATGTCACAGAGTTACATGCTTATGATTTTGTAATTAAAAAAGGGAGTGTTATTTGTGCGGGACCCTGTATTTTTTTTTTTTTTTGGTTGGTTACAGCTAGCTAAAAGGGCTATTTTCATATTGAGGGAAATTTCTTTAGAGGGCTGTGGGATGTACTCACAGAGACAGGCTTCTGTATCAGAGAGCGCCCCCTGGAGGTTGTGTGGAGACTGTTGGGTGGGAGCTGCCTTAGGAGTGATTCTCCGCTGGGGTGAAGGGTGTTTCCATACATGGCCATAGCTGTGTTGGGCACAGGCTGTTGTGTTGGGTGAAGTCAGGCGCTTTGCCGAATTGCCCGGGAGGGGATGGCTGCGGTGGGCGCCCCCTTCCCAGCTAGCTCGCCACTGCACCCTGCTAACGGGCCGCTCACACTGAACGCTGGTCTCCGCCACTTCCTGATGCAGCTTCAGTTATTCAAGGCAGCAGGTTGGCCACAAGTTCTCAGGAGCGGTCACACCTCCCACGTCGGGGCAGGGGGGAGGGCTCCCACCCTCCCCATCCGTTCTCGCAGCCCCCTCTCACCTCTGCCCAGCCCCCATGCCGGCATCCCCTGGAACCTCTTCAGCTACGGCTGCGCGTGGGTGCCAGAATGCTGGGGCTTCATTCTCTGTGAGCCCTGAGATGCTGTTTGCCTGGGGGCTGCACCTGACCCTCTCTGAACCAACTCTTTTTCTAGGCTGCCTTGAGTGCCCCCAGCATGCCCCTGGGCATGCCCATGACCGTGGCTACAATAGAGAAGTAAGAGATGGCGTACTGGTCCAGGGCGGCACCCATCAGCAGAGCCACGTCCAGGGTGCGTGTGGGTTCTTACAGTGGTCCATGGCCCGGCGGTCAAAACAGCGGACGACGGAGCCACTCAGACTGACCAAGGTCATGAGCCCTAGATAGACGATGCTGGAGCTCTAGCAGGTGACCAGGGCCTGCTGGCTGTGGCCCCCCTCCCCACTCACTCGGACCTTGTAAATGATGAAGACGGCTAGCCCTGCCATAAGGAGCACCAGCAGGACTGGACCAGCAAAGAATGTCTCCCGAAGAGGCTGACCGGGGATGGGCCGTGGCCATGGCTGTGCACAGAGGAAGCCAGCAGCCTGCCCACATTCTTCCACGTGACGTACAGCATGGTGGAAGCAAAGAGGCTGTACTCAGTGTTGAAGGGGTACAGGTAGAAGTGGCCCTGCTGGAACGTCCTGCAGATGGCTGTGTCGCACGGACAGTCTCCTCCGAGCTGGCCGCCAGTGTGCTCTGCTGTGGAGAGAGGGGCACGGGGCTGTACTGCCCTCCCATCCCCCTGGAGGCGCCCCATCTGAGGAGCCTCACCCTGGACTGTGGCCTTTGCAAGGGCAGGGTCTCTCTCTGCCACATTCCCCACTGTGTCCCAAACGCCCATGCTGGGCTTGGCACGTTCATGTGTCCCACAGTTATCGATGGAACACCTACTGGGCGCCTGAGACTCTGGGGCGTATCAGTAAACAACAGCCAGCGCTCAATTTTTAAAAAATAGAAAAGAAAATCTGAACTGTAAAACCTTCTGCTTCACCCCATTCCATTCCTTCCGGGAAACACTGCCCACCAGTGCCCCTCAGTAATGACCCCCGGGTTCCCCGATATAGGCGAGGTTCGGGTGCCGACACAAGGTGGCCCTCTTGGGAACCCCTAAAGTTCCAGCATCCTCCAGGCACTCCCCAGCATCTGCCTCCACCCAGAAAGGGCACTGCCGTGCCCGGGCCTGGACCATGACGCCCGGTGCCCTCGGTTTGTACCACATGGAGAGGACTGTCCTGCTGCACCCAGATGGCTCCGTGCGGGTGCCTTGGCAAACATCTCTTTGGATCTCCAGAAATATCCCAGCAGATTTTTCAGATGAAGAAACTGAGGCTCATGAGGTAAAGTGACTTGTGATGGCAGAGCTAACTCCAAAGACCTGACTCCGAACCCCGGGGCAAGTGCCTCCCCAGCGTGCCTCCCTGCACCCCTGCAGCTCCAGCACATTCAGTTGGCCACCCCTCCTGCCCCTGGCTGGGTTTATGTGTCCTCAGGAACTCTCTGTATGTGAAAAGTGGCCCTTTGTCAGTCTTGCTGGGTTGGGTGTCCCGGGGGCTGGGTGTCCCGGGGGCTGGGTCCATGCTCTCCCTTGCCGGACCCCCCACACTGGGCGTGTGAGTGGGTCTTCAGGCATAGTCTGGTCCTGGCTAGCAGGGGGCCTAGAGAAGTCCAGAGAAGTAGGACCGGGGGCACTGTGGAGCCCATCCTTCCTCGGTATGGCGTTGTGGTTCAAAGCAGAGACAGGTCTGAACACTAGTTGCCCAATTTCAAGCTCTGTGGCCTTGGGCAAGCTGCATCGCCTCGCTATGCCTTGGCTGCTTCACGTGTAAAATGGGAATGTTACTATTACCCATCTCATAGGAAGGCTGTGAGGGTTAAGTAGCAGAGAGTGTTTAAGACACACAGCACGGCGTCTGGCGTGTAGAGCTCAGGAGGTTGTCACTGTCGCCATCGTGATTACTAGTTCCAGCTTCCCTTCACCAGGCTCTCCGCCTGGCCCCACGCTTCCGCCGTCGAGCCCCTGCTTCCCTCCTTCTCCCTCCTTGCCCTTTCTTCTGGAGCCCAAGTCCCTTCTTCAGTGGCATGGAGACCTGAACATGGGGGCCAAGACTACGCCCTCTAGGATGAGAAGGTGCCCCCGATACTCCCTCTCCTGGGTCATCTACACCAAGTCAGAGTCAGAGTCCGGAGCAGGAGGAGGCTGACTCTGCAAGTGAACAAGTGCCCAGCCCGAAGCCTGGCAGTCCCAGGGCCAGGGGTCACCCGAAACGGGCACTCACGGTCAGGAGCAAGGCGGGAGTGGCTGGCGTGGCCGTGAGTGGTGCTGTGGGCGGAGGCCTGGTGCCCGGACTCATCCGCCACCGCCGCCATCCAGGCGGCCCGGTTGGTGGTGAGTGTGAACATGAGACTACACCGGTTTGGGGTGTGGGGGGAGAGCAAAGAGGCCCGTGAGAGTCTTTGGCTCGCCTTGGGTCCCTGGCAAGGGTGAGAGAGAGTTGGGGAGCTCCAGCAGAGACGGTGTTGAGAAACGAGTGAGCATCCAGGCCCCTATGTGAACAGGAAGCTGAATTTGGAAGGATGCAGGCACGCCAGGGGATATGCAGGGGCTCAGGCCTCTGCTGCCCCCTCTCCTCAGGAAAAGGGATGACACAGCCCGACCTACCAAAGCACGTGCACATGTGCACACACGTGCCCCCCACCACCAGTGATGGAAATCAGGCTGACAAAGCGAGGGGGCTTTGGTTGAAACCCTGGCTAAGGGGCAGAGAGAGGACCCACGCCTCAGGTTGGAAACCCTCATCTCTCACGCAAGGTGAGCACCGGCACACTGGGCAGGGCCCCCGAGCAGTGGACTCACTGGGTCAGATCCAGGAGGACGTGAATACAGCCTTTAGCAGAGACCCAGAGAAAGTAAGTCTGTGTTGAGAGAGCATAGGGGGGTCTTTTACTCTGCAGAACAAATACGGCTAACAAGTGCCCAAGGCCACACCTAACATCGAGTTCTCTCTACCTCAAAAGCCCTCCTACTAAGCTGTTAAGCTTATTTTAGCTTTACAAAATGAGAGCAGGAATAATTCTGGTGGAGTTTTGGGTGACTGGCACTCATTCCTGGGAGCAAGGCCAGCTTGAGGTTAGGTCTTGTCTGAGCGAGAAGGAACGTCGCTCGGGGGTTCTCACTGAGCGTCCGCGTCCGCCGCCCCATCTTCAGCCCTTGGTGCCCTGCAAGGCCTTGCTCTCGTCTGGCCGCCAGCATACCTGTGCTCTGTGGGCTGTCTCCTTTTTCCTTGTACCTGAGTTTTCTTCAAACCGTAAAATGTAAAAGACTAAAACCGCATCAATTTCAAAGTCATAAATGTGTTGAATTATGGGAAATGGGCCACAGGGAGGATGTCTCATGCCGGGGGTGGGGAAGGAACCATACCCATGGTCATTCTAGCCATCCGGGGCTGGGGTCTGCTCTGGTCCCAGGTGAGGCCAGCTCTGCCTCAGCTCAACAGGAGGGTCTTTGAAAATGTTACTTAGACAATAAAGAAAAATATGTGTATTTGAGCATGTTTGAAAAACACCAGGTACAGCATACCCTATTTCCTGAACAAATACAGAATATAGGGGCCATGGCTGAGGCCACACTGGCCATGCCCACAGCGGGACCCCGGGCTGAGACTGATGCCCTCTATGGGCCCCAGGGAGGGCAGACCAGGTTCTAAGGGACAGAGTGACTGCCACAACTCACCTCTCTTGGGTGTTAACTAGTGGCACTGCTCAGGTTGAAATGAAATCACAGGGCCCCTAAGTAGGCACCCACATTTGGCTATTACTTCATTACCAAGTGCTTCCAGATGTATGGGCTCATATGGTCCTCTCTACGGTTCTATCTCCACCATATCTGGTTGCTCAGGGCAGAAAAAAGAGTGGCGCTCAGGTCTCCTGACCCCATTCCAGGTGTTGGCCCCTTTCTGCCACACTCAAGGACGCTCCTCCCACCCACGCACCTGGACAACGACAAACACAGCCTGGGTGAGAGGGAGCAGGGTCTTGATGGCTGATTGGCACTCAAAGAAACTGGAGTAGTAGCCTGTCTGGAAGACCATGACCGGAGTGCAGATCCCAAACGGCACCAGCCCGCCTGGGAGGGGGTTAGGGGGTGGATCAGAGAGGCAGGAGAGGAGGCTTATGGGCCTGCGGATAGATGGCTAGATGAGTGATCTGTTGGATGGCTGGGTAGGTGGATGGATGGATAGGGTGGGATGATGGATGGGTGGATGGATAGGTGTAGAGATGAATGGATGGATTGAAAGATGAATGGGTGGATGGATGGATGAGTGCATGATAGAATGGGTGGATGGAGGGATGTCCCATTGGGCCCCCATCTCTCTGAGGCTAACTAGTTAAGTGGAAGGGCCCTAGATGGGCCCTTTCAGCTGTGGCGGTCATCTGTTTCCTGCTCTCCTTCAGAGGCTCTCCCATGACCACCCTGTCTTGATCTTCAGGCAAGGCGAAGAAATTCCCCTTCATCCCTTCTCTAGGACCCTCTCCCTTCCTCTTCTCCTGCACTGGAGCCCACCTGTCCCTCAGCCACATCTAGGCTTGTCGCGGGAACTTCTAACCCCTCTACCTCCACGCACTCCACAATTGCTGGGAGAGCTTCCAGCACCCTGCCAGGCCCACCCCACCTCCGCCCCCACTTTCCCTGGCACCCCTGAGCCAGATGAGGCCAGCGTGCGCATCCCGATAGGGGACAGCCTCGGAGCAGCGCACGGTTCGCAGGAGGTAGAAGAGGATCCAGAGCGTGGCGGGCAGCATCAGGGTGGTGAGCAGGGGAACACGTCAGTGTCATACACCGCCACCTTGTTGAAGGCGCGGGGAGGAGCAGCGCGTTCCCGACCAGCAGCACGGACAGCAGGCGGCCGCCCTTCTTCCACACCTCGCGGGGGCTGGGCCGCGGCGCTGGCCGGCTCTCCTCGGGCCGGTGGCCGGATCCTCAGACATGGCAGGGCGACTGGAGGAGGACGGAGGGATCACTGTGGGGAAGGAACGAGCAGGAAGGACCTCGGGCTCATTCCCCCATCTTATCCCTAGATTTGGGGAAGCGAGAATTCCTGATTCAGAGGGGGCTGCGGGTGACAGGGGAAGCTCTGGGAATGGGGAAGAAAAAAGCTGAGGTTGCCCGTCTCCAGCAGTGGCAGCCCTGTGGGACCCCGTCCAAGCTCCCTGCTCCCCAAATCCGTGGGCCCCTGGCCCGGTGCACCCACCTGGCTGGGCCAGGAGCCCGCGCCGAGCTGGGGGTCAGAGGGCGGTGAGCGTCTCCTCTCTCCCACGCCAGGCTGGACCGGCCCTTCGGAGCGGGGCAGGCAGGGTGATTTACAGCCCAGGGCGCTCGGCTCCATCAACCTCGCAGTCCCACTCACATGATCCATCTCTTCTACGAGTTGAATTTAGGGAAGAGCGCCCGGGAGTCAGGTAAGTGAGATTTACATTTATCGATTAACAGGCGCCCCCTCCCACCCCACCGCAGCCGCGTCACCTCCGCGGGACCAGGCTCGGGCGCGGCCTCGCACTGCGCCACCCCGAGAGCACCCTGCCCCCGCCGCCCCGCGTGCCCTGACACCCTGAGAACTTGTGCTCAATAGACACCCCGAGGGCCCGCAGGCACCGCAATATCCTCGGGGAGCCCTATACCCCTGTGCTCCCCTGTTGCTGCCCCAAGCTCCGAACCCTCGTGCCCCTTTCCCCGACATCGTTTCTTTGATCGAAGTTCCTTCTTCCTCTATCGCGCCCCTTTCCCCTGCCCCGCGGGCAGCGGCCAAGTTCAGCTCGGATACGAGGTTCCCAGCGGCTCTCCGAGTCGGAGCCCGGTCTTCCAGCGCCCCCTGCTGGAACGCCTCTTGCTGACGCTCCGCGAGCGCTGGGGTTCAGGACAACGGGTTCCACCTGCCTGCCGACTGTTCCGTGGACGGTAATAATACCCCTCATAGAGCCACTGTTCTAGGGGTCAGGGCTGCCCTCAGGGACCCCTCCCCAGCCCTTGGCCCGCTCCTTTGATGAGTGGAGACATCGGGAGGCGCGCACTTGGGCTGTAGTAAGGACAGACCTCGGACGGTCCCCAGACTGCTCTTCACAGCACGGGTGCGCTCGGGTGGGCACTTTTGGAGAGAGGGCAGGGCCTTGTCTGGTCACCCCTGAGCTCTCGGACGCAGGGTGTTTAGGACCCAGGGGCAGCCCGGGGGCGGCTCCCTGGCCACAGGAGATCCTCCCCGCCTCCCGCCGGTGAGCGGCTCAGATGTCGGAGTAGCTGGCGGCGGCTCTGGCGCTCCGCACCCACCGTCTGTGGCAGCGGGGGCTGGCGGCCCCGGCCCCTGCCCCTGCCCGGCCCGGTCTCCCAACCTCATGCCTCAGCCCTAACCCCGACACACTCCCCCGCGGGGGGCCTTTCCCCGTGCCCCCTGCCCGCCCTGCCCAAGTCCGGAGCCATGAACGACCAGTACCACCGGGCGGCCAGGGACGGCTACCTGGAGCTCCTCAAGGAGGCCACCCGGAAGGAGCTGAACGCCCCCGACGAGGATGGCATGACCCCCACACTCTGGGCTGCCTACCACGGCAACCTGGAGTCCCTGCGCCTCATCGTGAGCCGCGGGTGAGTACACAGGGAGTGGGGAAGGGAGTCTCAGCGCCCTTCAGCCACCCCGAGACCCTCCCCCAGATCTCAGAGCACCCTGGCCCCCAGCCACTCCCTTCCCCAGCCACAGACCCTGAGGCGGGACCTTGGAGCCCGGCAGTCGTGGGAAGGAGGGGAGCACAGGCGGAGGTGTGGGACGCCTGTGACCTGGATATGGGGTGAGGAGGACTAGGATTTGGGGGGCTTTGACTGTGGGAGGGTCTGCAGAGTGCAGGGAAGGTGGCAGTGTGGGAGAGGTCTCCTGGGTGGGTGGCACCCCGAAGCAAGTGTGAGAGGCATAGTGAGAACGGGAGAGAAGGTGCAGAAGCCTCAGTGGGGTCAGGGTGGGGCTGGGAAAGGAGGGGCTCCTCACTGCCCGCCCCTAGCCAGGGACCCAAAGGGCTCTCCCAGCAGCACCCTCTCCCCCTGGGCTGGGGCTCACACTCTCTCTCCCTGCTCATTGCTGGGATTTATGGGCACTGTCCACAGTACCAAATGTCAGTGCGTTCAGCCACTCCACAACCCTCTTTGTGCCCCTCCCCCACCAAAGCGCCCTGGCCCTCACTTTGGAGTTGTCTACAGGGAGGGGTCGGCACGGAGTCCAGGTGTCAGGGCCAGGGGAGGGGTTTGGAGGTAGCAGTTGAGGAGTGAAGGCTCCAGGGACACTGAAGGGGGCTCCTGGGGCTGAACGACACTATGGACAACTTCCCCGTCCCCAGCAGATTTAGAAAGAGAAATCAGGTTGAACTGGACACCAGGGCAGCCTGGGCAGAGGAAAAGGGTGGAAGAGACTCCCCAGGGGGTCAACACGCACATGTCAGGCCCTGGGAGGTCGTGGTGGAGGGCCCGGGCCCCAGCCGGCCCTGGTACCGGGTGCTGGCCTGTGGCGTTAACGCCTGGTGGGTGGGGGAAACCCCCTTGCCCTCCCTTGGTGGCTGTTCCTGGAGCCCAGCAGGGTGCAGACAGCCCCTAAGACCAGGCAGCTGAGCTATGTTCCAAGTGGCCAGACCGGTCTCCCGCCACACCAAGGGGGCACACAGTGACCCTGTCCTCCTGCCCTCGCCCTCAGAGAGACTCGAGCCCACCCCCCTCCCGCCCCAACTCCCACAGAGGGCAAAGGTTGGTGTTTAGGTGTGGACATCAGATGCCAAGCAGCCTTCTCAGGTCCTCCTGCAGGACTTGGTGACTCGTCGGGGAAGTGAGGAGGGGCTTGTTCAGGGAGCAGGAGTGACAAAGAGGTGATTCTTCCTCCGGCCTTGCTGGGTGGCCTTGTGGCCTCATTAGCAGGAGGCTGAGGCACTGAGCTAGGCCCCTGGGGGCGGGGTGCTTGGAGGAGCCTGCGGGAGGGTGCCCCAGGGGAACACAGCCTGATGTTGAGGGTGTTGTAGGGGGCTGAGTGGGTCCCCTGGGCAGGCCCAAGCCAGCCTGACTCACAGGGCTCCCAGAGACGGGGCAGCAGGGGCGGAGGGGGCAGTGGGGGCAGAGAGGGCAGCTGGGCCCAGGCTGCAGGCTTCCCTCCTCCTCCCCTCTAGTCCTGGCTGCCCCCACGCTCCCCTCCTGGCCCAGGCCAAGACCCGACACCTGCTCTCACACTCGGGCTTGCCAGGCCTGGCCCTGCTCCCTGCAGACATGGCCGTGCCCGCCACCACGCAGGCACACACTCTCACGCACGCACCCAGGCTCAGGCCCAGCACACACCACCCTCTCGCCCTCTTTTACGGTCACTCCTGCACACGCGGCCACGCTCACCACCACGTCTGCCTAGAGACCCAGACTCACCCTGGCCCACCACCTCTCTGGGCCAGCTCCCCACTAGGCCCCATGAATAATTCACTCCTTTCTCTCTGGGCATCAAATATTTATCCCCTGAGATTCCCAGCCCTCAGTTCTCTTGGGGGAAGGCCCCGCCTTCTCTGTCGCCCCACCTCCTGCGTACCTGAGGCCATTTTGCCCCTGGGCTCACTCCACGTCTGTCTGGTGGAGCGGGGCTGCGGGTCTCCTGGAGTCGGAGCTGAGACACCAGGAGTCAGAGGAGAGATCTCAGGCTATCGGGTCCCTCAGGTGTGGCTGTGGGGAGGCTGCACCAGGCTGGGAGCTCCCGACGCCTGCAGCCACTGCCGACTGCTGCCCGAGCTGATATGGCTCATCACCCCTCTCCACGTGTTCTCACTGCAGGGGTGACCCGGACAAGTGTGACATCTGGGGCAACACGCCCCTGCACCTGGCAGCTTCCAATGGTCACCTGCATTGCCTCTCCTTTCTGGTGTCCTTCGGGGCCAACATCTGGTGCCTGGACAATGACTATCACACCCCGCTGGACATGGCCGCCATGAAGGGCCACATGGAGTGCGTGCGCTACCTGGACTCCATCGCGGCCAAGCAGAGCAGCCTCAGCCCCAAGCTGGTGGGCAAGCTGAAGGACAAGGCCTTCCGCGAGGCCGAGCGGCGCATCCGCGACTGCGCCAAGATGCAGCGCAAGCACCACGAGCGCATGGAGCGGCGCTACCGGCGCGAGCTGGCCGAGCGCTCCGACACGCTCAGCTTCTCCAGCCTCACGTCCAGCACCTTGAGCGGCCGGCTGCAGCACCTGGCGCTGGGCAGCCAACTGCCCTACTCGCAGGCCACGCTGCACGGCACCAACAGGGGCAAAACCAAGATCCAGCGGAAGCTGGAGCGGCGCAAGCAGGGCGGCGAGGGCACCTTTAAGATCTCGGAGGACGGCCGTAAGAGCGTGCGCTCGCTCTCCGGCCTGCAGCTGGGCAGTGACGTGATGTTCGTGCGCCAGGGCAACTACGCCAACCCCAAGGAGTGGGGTCGCTCCCCACTCCGGGACATGTTCCTCTCCGATGAGGACAGCATCTCTCGTGCCACACTGGCGGTCGAGCCTGCCCACTCGGAGGTCAGCACCGACTCAGGCCACGACTCCCTGTTTACCCGCCCCGGCCTGGGCACCATGGTGTTCCGTAGGAACTACCTGAGCAGCGGGCTGCAAGGGCTGGGCCGTGAGGACGCCGCGCTGGACGGCGCGGGCATGCCGCGGGGTCGGCTGCAGAGTTCCCCCAGCCTGGACGATGACAGCCTGGGCAGTGCCAACAGCCTGCAGGACCGCAGCTGCGGGGAGGAGCTGCCCTGGGACGAGCTGGACTTGGGCCTCGATGAGGACCTAGAGCCGGAGACGAGCCCGCTGGAGACCTTCCTGGCCTCTCTGCACATGGAGGACTTCGCCTCCCTCCTGCGGCACGAGAAGATCGACCTTGAGGCACTGATGCTGTGCTCAGACCTCGACCTCCGCAGCATCAGTGTCCCGCTGGGGCCCCGCAAGAAGATCATGGGGGCCGTGCGGAGGCGGAGGCAGGCCCTGGAACGCCCACCTGCCCTGGAGGACACGGAGCTGTGAGTGCCTCAGCCTTGGGGTGCGGGGAGACAGGGGCGGAGTGGGGAGGGGGGAATCTGCCTTTCCAGGAAGTGGGGGATCATACCATATTTCATAAAACCTACGTCGCCATCAATTACAAGAGGCCCCATTCATTTTCTTTACCCCCGGTTCTGAAAAAGAAGCTGCCAGTTTTGTGATGACACAAGGCTTTCTTATCACAGCGGATGTAAAGTGCATCTTGATTTTGGACATAATCAAAATGTGGGAGAATGGGTGTCTCGGTCTGGATGAGACACAGTGGCCATAGTCATCACAGCCGGGATGTTTTGAGCCCTCCCATGTCCCGGGTGCTGGAGATCCCCTCACACGGGTTGTCTCATTTAATCTTCCCAATTCCCCAGCGCGGGGGCTATACCATCCCCATTTTCCAGGCAAGCAAGTGGAGGCCCAGAGGGTTAGAGTGCTTACCCCAAGGGCCTGCTGTTGCTGCGGGCAGAGCTGGGCTCGATCCCGGGTCTATGTGACTTTAAAGGCCAGGGACTAGGTGACTCCCACAAAGGGTAGAATTGTCACACTCGAAAAGCCATTACAGGGAGCTCCAGGCTGCTGCCACGCTGGCCGCGCTGTGACCCACCCCTGCTTTGACCCCTCCCTCATGGCATCCCACAAGCCCTTTCGGTACCTGTGGCCTTTACCCTACATGTCTGGGCATGGGTGGCTGTTGGAGGCAGCCTGGTCTAGAGTTTGGGGTATGGGGTGGGCACTCCTAGGCAAGTGTCCCCATTTCTGACCGTCATCCTGTCCAGAGATGGCAAGGAGGGAAAGTGGCAAGTCTTGGTTTAAAATGTCTCAGTCCCATCTGAGGTCTGTTTCTGTCTCTGTCTCTACAGATAACAGGGGGCTTCTCCCCCCAGACCAAAATGAATTGCAAGTTGCCACAACCCACGGTGGGGCCACGAAGTCCTCACAGTTGCCAGCCCTGCAGCCCTCTGGCCCCTCCCCAGGGGCAAGGACCACGTGGGTCGTCTCCCTTGAAATCCTTCCCACACTCTGAAGCAGAGGATATGGCCTGGAGGCACCCAGAAGGGGCCCGGAGCCCTTGAGCCACACCCATCTGAGTGGCCCTAAAGGACATGGGGATTTGCAGGAGGCCAGAGGAAAGCCGGGGGTGACTGGGGCCCCGGGGACTAGAGGACGGACCCCTTAGAACTGAGTGGGAGTGTGTGTGTTAGGGGTGGGCACAGCCTGTCCCAGGGGCCATTGTCTCCCCTGTCTCTCTGAGGATCTCGTCCTACTCAGGCTGGAGACTTGCTCTCTGCCTACATTTTTGTGACAGGAAGAGTTTGGGCTGCCTCCCTTCCCCCCATACACCCCAGAGAAGAGGTCCTGGCTAGTCTCTTCAGCCAAATGCCCTGACTTGGGTCCCCAGCCTTACCCCAGCACAGCCAGCCCCCTCCTCCTCCCCGCACCGGCCATGCTGGGGCATTGGAGTGCCAGGCTGGAGTGTGTGTTGGGGGGTGGGTGACTGGCACCCTTCCCAGCTCACCCTGGGGTGTGGGTCCGGCCTGGCTCCGCCCTCCCTCCCCTGTTCTCCTCCACCCTCCCTCTCCTTGGTTGTGTGGCCTGACCCCCCAGGGACCCCGGAGGGTCACGGCAATAGATGAAAAGGTGCTAGAGCAACCGGCCGCAGTATTATGGTCCCCAGGCCTGAGACCAGTGGGGACTGGGCAGGGCAGGACGTCCAGCCCGATGTGGGCAGTCCTGTCATGTGGACACCGGAGCAGCCTGAGGATGTGAATCATCTGAGCAACTGGTTGTCCTCAGGTCCCAGGGCTCTGTGCGCCTGGGTTGGGGGTTGGTGGGCGGCTTTCCCTCAAGGCCTGGAAGCGGCTGAACATTCTGCATGAATAGTGGGTAAGCGAGGGCAGCATGTACCTCTGCTACGTGATGGCGGTGAGTCCTGGAGAGAGAGCAGCCCCAGGGGGCCGCCAGACATGTGTCCTCAGAGCTCCCCAGTCAGACTGAGGTCATAGCTGTGGGAGAGCCACTCAGGAACCCACACACTCATGTGTGCACATACACAACCTCATCAATGGTCCTCATCCCTGACCTTCAACTTGGGAGGCAGCTTCTGCTGAGAGCACTGCCACAGTCCGCTAGCTCCTTCCTGGGCCCCCTTGGCCAGGGCAGGGAAAGAGAACCCCCAAAGAATGCCACAGGCCTCCCTTTGGGTCTCTGTGCCTGTATTTGGGCCCCGTCCACACACTCCCAGAGCTGGGGTGTGACAGAGGTGGGCTGTGACCCCTGGTCTCATGTGGAGGGCTTGGCTTCTTGCCACTGCCACCCTGAGCCCGTCCCAGTCCTCCTCCCTGCCCTGGGCCTGAGCCTGGGGCCACCCCCAAGTGCCGACTCGACTTCCTTGGAGCCCCAGGTGCTGCCCTTTCTCCCCTGTCCCTGGCTGTGTACTGCCTCAGCCCCTCCCTGCTCTCCGTGTGCCGGGGGGTGGGGCGGGCGGCTCTGTGACTCCCACCACTGTACAAGGACCCCTCCCGCAGGCTCATTATAACTTTTGTAGAGTATGTTCTGCGTCACTGTCATACCTGTGTCCTGGTCTTTAATCATTTGGGGGTCAGAGGGGGGTGGGGTGGGAGAGGGAGAGGGTTTTTCTGTGTCTTTGAGGACTTGGTCCTGTTCCTTGGAGGGGTCTTGGGTGGACGTTTGGGCGCTCCTCCCTGGGCATCTCTGCAGGGCCTCCCCTCACCTCTGAACCTTCACCTGCTCTCGCTGGGCCCAGAATTCGGAGCTGCTGGAGCGGAAGGTTCAGAAGGACAGGGACAGGATGGCCCACAGCAGCTGAGTGAGGAGGGCGGCCCAGGCTGCAGCCCCTCTCCGAGACCCTGCAGCTACTGAGGGAGGGCCCATGCTTCTTCCGTTCCCAC
This sequence comes from Mormoops blainvillei, assembly GCA_004026545.1. Taxonomy (NCBI): domain Eukaryota; kingdom Metazoa; phylum Chordata; class Mammalia; order Chiroptera; family Mormoopidae; genus Mormoops; species Mormoops blainvillei. Next base: position 365,449 of record PVJD01000653.1, read on the forward strand.
CAGGGTCTGCTTGGGTTTTGCCAGGTATGGACAGAAGCCGTATCCTGGCAGGCTGCCGCCCATCACTCGGGCCCCATGAGCCCTGACCTCACGGCCCCCCCTCACCCACCCATCCCTGGGAGGCCTCCAGCGGGGTCTCCATTTCCCTAGCCACCCCAGGAACTCTTGGGGTAGCCTTATTTAGAACCCTCCGTTCTTCCGGGGGTAAGGCATCCCTCTATGCTGCAGGAAAATGGGCTCTGTTTTCTCAGTCAAGCTTGGGAAAGGGCCCTGGAATTTTTTTCTTCCTTCCCTAAGGATGTTTCTGTCAAGGGGAGTTCAGGATCGCCCCGTCGACCAGCTTCAATCAGAAAAGTCCACTGGACATCAGTGCCGAAAGGTTGCCTGGAAACCATCCAAGAGTCCTAGGCCACCTCGCTCCACTTTGCCGATGAAAAAACTTCAGAGGCCCACCGAAGGGAAGGTCCAGACCCAGAACACAGGCCTCCTTTCCTCACCCCCGGGCTGCCAGGGGGCCAACAAGACATGAGGTTTTGCCTCCTGCACGCCACCGAGTTCGTCCGCCTGGCGGCCCCTAGTGGCCATTCTTGTCACTGCACCTGCCTCATGAAGGACCCTGTCAGTCCTGGCGTCGCCAGGTCCAGGGAAAGACAGGGATGAGGACTCAGTCACAAGAGAGAAGGATCAGAGCTTCATCGTGGAGGCAGAACTAACCGGAAGCAGTGGGGGCGGGGGTCTCCGAGGTCAGTGTGGCGGGAGGGTGGAAGCCTGGCGCGCAGGAACTGGTGCGGCTGCAGGAATCCTGAGGGGACTTTAAACACATACAGGGAAGGGAAGAATTTTACACGGTAGAGACTCAACTTTCTCCACTCATTCCCCAAAATTTTAGATCGAGGTTAGGGAAATTTTTCCTAAAAGGTAAGAATAATCAACGATTCTTAGCCAGATTAGAATCTGTTAATAATACGGACACTTCCCCTAGAAAAAATGTTCCCTGGGAACGCACATACCCCTATATGCAACTTCACTCATAATTTCAGGCAGCTCATGGAGCCCCAAGAGGTCCAGGGATCCCAGGTTAAGAAGCCGTAGTTAGATTGCTGTGAAGCCGTATCATAACCGGGATTACGGATACCATGGAGACGGTGGGGGGGTGGGGGCGGGATGAATCAGACGCAAGAAGGGCCTCCCGGTATGTGGCACAAGCTTTTCATTTTACAGATGAGGCGAACTGAGGCCAGAGACCTGGGGTCAGGGCAGGGCTCCTTCCCACCACACCCCAGCCACAACAATAATTAACCCCAGTGAACCCCGGCAAATAAAGACCTGAATCACAGAAGGGAGGAGTCATTGCTGCCCCTGGGTGGGGACCTCTGGAGGGCCCAGGAAGGTCAAGCATCACCTAACACCCCACTCCCCACACCATTGTTATTTGTGTAGGTCCATGGGTACCCACTGGGGCCTGGGAGGAGGGCTCATCTTTCTCGGGTTTGGTCCAATTTAAATAAATAAATAAATAAATAAATAAATAAATAAATGTTTGTTTATTTATTTATTTCAGAGAGAGAAGAAGGGAGAGAGAGAGAAACATAGATGTGAGAAACATCAAATACGTGCTCTGACTTGGGATCAAACCTTCAACCTAGATACGTGCCCTGCCCGGGAATCGAACCCCCAACCCTTTAGTGTAGTGGATGATGCTCCAACCAACTGCACCTCACCAGCCAGAGCTGAACGAATTTTTTTTAAAAGAACTTTTCATCTCTTCCTCCCATTCTCTTGAGCCTGTTTTCCCAATCTTTGCATGAATCCATCTATTCATTTATTCAGCAAATGTTGAAGGAGCAGCTACTATGTACCTTGCACTGTGTGAGGCCCCAGGGAAGCAGTGTGGTCTAAAGAATAAGAAGAAACTCTCTCGGCCAAGCCCCATCCCCTTCTCCTTCGGGCAGCCTGTTTCGACTGGCGCTCTTCTGTCTATCAGCTGGTAAACATGGAGCACTGACTGGGTGCAGGACACTGCTGGGCGAGATGTGTGTGTGAGTTCGTGTTATGGGGCCGGCAGGTTGGAAGTTCAGAGGAGGTTCAGGGAAACATAAGGAAGTGTGTGTGGGTCAGTGCCTTTGGGAAGCTCACAGTGCAGTTGGCTATGGGGCAGAGACAGCTCTTCATATGGTCATGTATACTACTCCCTCTTCCTGGGCCCACAGGAAGATGATAATTCCAAGTCTGCCTGTGGTCAGCTGGGGCTAGATGCCTGTGTTCTGGCCAATGGGATGAGGTTGGCAGTGATGTGCACCACTTCCAGACCTACAGCTAAAGCCTCCTTTCTATGCTGTCTCTGTCATTCCCATGGCAGTCATGGTGGCCTGTGTTGGAGATGGAGGGTCACGAGATGGAAGGAGCCTGAATCCCCAAGTCATCACTTGAAGGAGGGCCACACAATCTATATTGGATTATGATGTGAGCAAGAAATAAACTTGTATCGTATTTATGCCCGGAAACGTTTGGGGTTGTTTGTTACAACAGCTAGTGTTACTTATCCTGACTAACACAGCAGACGACACAGACACCAGGAGCCCGCTGAATCCTGTGGCTAGACCGCAGAGTGCAAGAGGGACCACTGCGGGGCAGTGCATGACAGCTGATATCTACTGCAAGCTGGTAGACGAGGTCTGAGGGAAGGAAAGGCAACTCAGTAGGTGCTGGCGTGTAGTAGGGGCCCAGTAAAATTGGTTGCATGAGTGTGATGCATGAGAACACTGGACAAACTTTGTGGGCGTGGCTGAAGTCACCAGAGCCTCGGAGGACAGGTGGGATTTGGATGGGGATGGGAGTAGAAACAATTACCCTGGGAATAAATACAGAGAAGTGAGAAAGGGCAACACCTGACCAGGGTCAGAAGTCAGCGAGCAGTCACTCTGATTGAACAGGACAGTAGTCAGGGGTGGAGCTAGCACTTGGAGGCCCTCAAAAGCCAAGCTGAGCAACGTAGACCCTATTTCTGTTTCTTAGTGTATATGAGGATACTAAGGCTCAGAGAGGTTGAGCCACTCACCCAAGGTCACACAGCTACTAAGCAAGCTGGACTCCAAAGCTGTGCTCTTCACAGACACTGAGTCTCATGCAGGCAGGTGAGGGGTTGAGCGGGGGCAGAGGCAGGTCTGAGGAGGGTGGCTGGGGGGAGCAGGTAGCCCCCAGCCCTGGCCGTCTCTGCCTTAGCATCGGGCAGAGGTGGAGCAGCCTGCCCCAGCGTGGCCCCCAGGACCTGTTGTGAGAAGCCGCGCAGAGGGCCTGGATGGGTGCTGCCCGACCTGCCACCCAGAGCCTTCCATCCCAGGCTTCGTCCTCACAGTTCATCCCCACCTTTGTGAACAGGAGCCTGGGACCAGGGGAGAGGAGGACCAGGGGCTGGAAGGAGGACGGGATGGGCTGACAGGCACCCAGCCACCCCACACGCTCAGCTGCCAACCTCCACGGCCCGAGGAGCCCGGATGCCAGACCCACTCTGCTTTCCTGCACTTTGCTGCTGGGTTGATGGGTCACCCTTACCTGCTGATTTATACCTCTAAGAAAAAACTACTACTAACTTAAAAAATAAAGCAAATATTTTAATTAAAATGTGACACACCGAAAATGCACATCATTACAGTGTAGAAGGATACATTTTTACAAACTGAACGCACTCAAGGGTAACTAGTACCCAGATCGAGAACCAAACATTTGCCAGTCCCCGGAAACCCCCAGGTGCCACGCCCAGTAACTACCCCGAATCCGAAGGCCATCCTGAGCCTGCTGTTGGACTTTACCTGAATGGAGTCAAACAGCCTGGTTCTGTGTGACTGCAGTCAACCTGAGGTCTGGGCTGTGTGGTACATCCCGGCACGCACGTACCACATTTTATTTATCTGTTCTACTATGGGGGGGACACTTGAGTTGTCCCAGTTTGTGCCCATTTCGGGCATTACTACTAGGAAAGCTTTTGTACATTTCTTTGCATTTCTGTCGAGTAAACACCTAAGGCACGCACATGTTCAGCTTTAATAAAGCTTACGCCAGTTTAAAAGAAAGTCTACCTTGCCGTTTTGTGGTTGCTTTAACCAGCTTTACTGAGGCACTCTTGACGACAACAATACGCACCCCTTTTAAGGGTGCAGCTCAGTGATTTCAGACAAACGTGTTCACCACCACGATCGGGACCCAGAATGTTTCCATTCTCCCAGAAATTTCCCGCGTGAGCCTTTGCAACCGATGTTCCTCACCCAACCCTCCCCAGGGGACTACTGGTTTGATTCCTGCCACTCTATGCTAGTTCTGCCCATTCTCGAGCTTCCTGTGAGTGGAATCATACAGTCAGTACTGTCTGTGTCTGGCCTCCCTCCCTCGGCACGCGGCCTGGGGTTCGGCAGTCCCTTTGCATGGCTGCCGGCTGCTCCTTTCATTACATATGTCGTATGAATGCCTGTTAGTTCATCTGCTCCGCTGCTCTTGGACGTTCAGGCAGTTTCCAGTTTGGCTATGATGAATAATGTTGCTGTGACCATTTGGGTGCATGTCCTTCCACGGACACGTTCTCATTCCTGCTGGGTGAGTGCCTGCGAACTGCGTTGCTGGGTTAGAGCGTGAGTGTGTACGTAACCTTACAAGAAATGGTCGAGCCGTTTTCCAAAGGGGCTGTGCCACTGTATACGCTCACCAGCAACACGGGAGAGGTAGGTCGCTCCTTGTTCTGTTGCCCACGCATAGTGTGGCCTGGCTACTGAATTTGAGCCAGGCCAGCAGGGCTGAAGGGCTAGCTCCCTGGGGTTTAACTTGCGTTTCCCTGAAGGCTAATGACGTTGACTTCTTTCCAGGTGCCTGCTGGCCTCGCGTGCATTTGCTTCGGTGACCTGCCTATTCAAGTCGTCCTTATTGCGTCAGCCCCCCACCTTTCCCCCCTCCCCGCCATCTACGCCCTCAGCACGCTCTTGTTTTAGGGTGCCCACTCTCCAGTCTCCTGCGTTCCAGTGGCTGCTCCCCCGGGGGCGATGACGCTTTCTGGACTCTGGCCGCCACACGACACAAGTCATTCCTCCGCTCTAGAGCCTGCCACGGCTCCCCAGGCCTGCAGGGGCCAGCCCCGACTTCTCTGTCTGCCATTCGTGGCACCTCCAGCAAGTGGCCCCAGCTCTCCTCTCCTTCCTTCCCTAACAATCGCCCACCTGCTCCTGCCCCTGCCTTGAGGACCCAGAATGCCTTGTCCCCCTCCCTCTCCCCCTGGCTTTTGTCTGTACTAAATGAAGCCTGCGTCTCCCCAGAAAGGCTGCTAGGTAGCCGCACCCCATTTGCTCAGCATTTGCCTCCTTAGGTAGCCAGGATGTAGCCAGACCTGGAGAGCAGCTTCTTGGTACCAGAGGGTTTCCCAGTTTATAGAATAAAAGCAGTGGGATTCCACCCTTATACAGCATAATATTAATAGTTAATATGCTTTTAAAAATTGTACATACCCCTTTCCTGGAAATGCCAGTATGTCCAAGAGGGAGGTGCTCCAAGGTGGGATAGGGAGGGGGGTGGGCACCTACCCCTTCTCTATCTTAAAAATCGCTGATATAAACGAAAGATAATTGGGTTTGGAAGAGACGTCCCGGGCTTGGGCTCTGGTTCTGTCATTTGGTAGCTGTGGGGCGGCTGTTGGGCAGATGGGTTCATCTCTCTGGGCCTCCGTCCGTTAAAGTGGGGGGATGTATGTGAAAGTCAACAGCACCTTCAAGGAGCCAGACCTGTGTGTTGGCGGCGGTGAGAATCGGCCTGTTAGATGGGAAGCCCCTCGCTGCACTGGCCTGGTAAAGACAGCTGCCCTTTTATAAGGACTTGGAAGAACAGACACATAAGAATTCATGAAGGAAACCACCAAGGAAGACAGAAGGGATCAAAGTCATTAGTGTCCCTGCCCCCCTCCCCCGCCTCACCCCCTTCCTCTTCCTGGTCTCATCCCCCCTTCCCAAAGATCTCCTGCTGAAAATGCTACTGTCCTCACCATACTGGACCTCATGTTAAAAGGGACTTCAGTGTAAGACTAGGGAGAAAGTAAATTAAGACAGAAGAAAGGAGGAAGCTGAGAAGGGAGTGTGCAGAGAGGCAGTGGCTTCTGCCTGGCAGTGCTGGATGGGGCCCTGGGCTGACGGAGAGGGTCTAGGACCCAACTCTGGGGGCTGTTTGCCGTGGCCCTGGCCTTGGTCTTCGGTTCAGGCCTGGGCACCCTTGACTAAGGGACTTGCAAGGGCATCCCCTGGGAAACGGTGAGGTCGGGGTGTGTTTTCTCTCCAGCCGTGTTCGCCCCCAGCATCCCGGCACTGGAGAGCCTCCGCTCCGCGGCTCGCTCCTCAGCCAGTGCTCCTAAGAAAAGTACTCAGGCTATGGGATCAAAATGCTGCAGCAAACCCGAGCGGGGTGAGGGCGCAGGGAGCGGCTGGAGGGCAGGCGGGCTGGGGCCCTCTGCCCTGGGCTGGTTCTCGCTCCAGGGTTTCCTCCCCACCCTCGTGCGTCTACCGGTTCCTCCCGCGGCTGCTCTGGACCAGAGGTCCTCAGTGCCCAGCACGAACCGTCACACCGGGGGCGGGTGCCCGGCGCGTGACTCCGCCCTGGCCCGCCCCCGTGCTCCGCGCCTTGCCGGGCCCTGCAGACACTCCGGTGTGTCTCCAGCCGTCGCGGGGGGCCCATGGAAACGGCGCGGGGAGCGGCCCAAGGGAGCGCTGGGGCTGAGGCGTTGCTGGGCGAGCTGCAGGCGCGGGTCCAGGACGTGGTGAGGGCGAGCTCGTGGTGGGAGCGCCACGGCGTGGATTGCGCCATCCTCACGCTCAGCCTCCTCTCTTTGCCGCCTGGTGAGGGACACCGGGACAGGGCGACCAGAGGCTGGGCTGGGTAGGTGGTGTGGGGGAGGGGATGAAGAAGACTGGAGGGAGGCTGGAGCTGGGGAGATGCTACCTGCCTGGGACCCCGGGATGGAGAGCCACACCCCAAATCCCAAAGTCTGGTTGGAATGCCCTGCCCCATGTCCCCAGAGAACCTGGGTCCTGGAGGAGAGACCAGGGCTGGCATGAAGGGCAGGGAAGGGGGAGGCTGAGAAGGGTCACGGAAGAGCCTGGGAGGGAAGAGGTGGCCTGGAGGAGGGGGAGGGTGTTCTGTGGGGCCACCAGGGATGGTGTGAGGAGGGAGGGCGGCCGTTTCCGGGACCTCTCCCGGCCTGGACCCCCAGCATGCCGGGGAGGTCACTGCTCTGGCTGGGGCCCACAATCAAGACTCCTGGAATCTCTTTGAGGAGTGAATGGGGCTGTTTTGTCCCCCAGTCCTGTAGAGAGAGCCAACCCACTCCCCTCAGGCCATAGTGGGACCCGCCCACTGCTGCCTGTGGCAGCCCCCAGAGCTGCGCCCCCTGGAGTCTGGGCCTCCAGAGGTGGGGGCCGGGGTGTTCTGGCCCAGGTCTCCAAAAGCCAGAGAATGACCCCGCCCACCTCGCCCTGGCAGGGTTCCTGTGCCTGCGCTCTGAGAATGCCCTGATCTTCGTCCTGGGCATCGCCATCCTGGGCGTGTGCCACTACACGCTCACTGTCAAGGGCAGCCACCTGGCCACTCATGGCGCCCTCACAGAATCCAAACGCTGGAGCAAGATCTGGGCACACTTCTTCGTGGAGGTGAGTCTGGGAGCGGGTGGGGGTGGTGCTGGTGGTGGGTGGGTGACCTCATCGCATTGCACCAGCATGCAGGTGGCATGGCTGAGTGTGCCCAGGTGGGCGGGCGGCCGCTGCTGCTAGGGTATAGATCCAAGTGTGCAGCATGCACTAGTATGTATGTGTGTGTGCCATCGTGGGTGGTGGCACCTGTGGGCAGAGAACCCCATGGGGAATGTACAGGCGTCTAGGTACGGCAGTTTCACCTGGGGATGCCCGCTCACCTTTCTGCAGCATTGGCCCAAGTGGTGACAGACCTTCCTCCTCCCACCAGGACACCTGTGGCCTGCAGGTCTCGGCCAAGACCTCTGGGGCCTCCTAGTTTTGCAATCAGGGTTCAAAATGTGAGTCACAGGCAGGAAGGGGGAAGCAGGTGCCCGGTGTCTCAGGGCCTCAGCTCTGGAATGTGCGCCGCCCCGCTGATGCCAGGTGGTGCCAAGCCATCCTGAGAAGCCTTCGCGCTGCTCCCCCAAGTCCGCTTCAGGGAGGACCCTCCTCTCTCCCGACCGCATGCCCTACTCCTTCCACCCCTCCCCGTCCTGTCTCAGCCTGCTCTCCCACAAGCAAGGCCAGGGAGGCAAAGGTTTCTGGCCCGTTGCCCCGGTCTCAGGCCTCCCGGGTTCCTCTGCGGAACTTGCTCCCTCCTCTCCCTTCCAGGCGGACCCTCACCTGGCCAGCCAGCCGGGGGACAGGGCAGGGCACCGCCTCTGGAACTGCGCTTCTTGGCTGCATTTCCAGCCCCATGTTATTGACTCAGAATGTTCTTGAATCCAGCGTGTAAGCGAGAGCTTCCTCATCGAATAAACAGGGATAACTGTGCTACCTCCCCCATGAAGCCTGTGTGAGGATTCGGTGCAGGGCTTGGGCCTGGCTCTCTGATGCTTGACGAGTGTGAGCTTTGTTTTTTTCTTCCCCTCTGGGGGGCACGTGCAGTCAGCAGCGAGGAAAGGGAAAGTAGTGTTTGGTGTTTGTTGGTGGTGTTTGTTTTTAACCGAAAGGTGGATACAGCTGTGCAAAGCGGACCGAGCTCTGTGCCTGCGTGCGTGTGTTCAGGGGCCGTGTGTGTGGCGCTGCCCCCCTGCCCCCCGCTCTCCGCGGAGGACGCACTCCTGATGCGCAGGATCCTCTTCTGTTGGGTGCCTGGGCTCTTCCCAAGCCTTGGCCCTCAGGAGACCCCGTCACTATAGAAGAGTCTAGTCCTCTAGTCCATAGCCTCAGGTGTGCGCCGCATCTCCCCGGCCTCCCTGGGTGCCCAGCTTTTGCCCAGCTTGCGTCAGGGCTGCCGGCCGCAGCTGCGGGTGGACGAAGACCTCGTCCTCTCTGACCTGCTGGCTCTGGTGGCAGGGGTGAGCAGGACAGAGGCGCCGGTGACACTTCAGGTTGTTGTGTCTCTCTGCTGAAGTATCCGCAGTCATACACACCTCCCTCTGAAGACCCATTTCTGGTCTACACGAGACTGTTCCAGGCCCCTTAATGGTGCACCTCTGACCCTCCCTGCAGCCCACTGATAACCCTGGCCTCCCCCTGCAAGAGCACCTGCCCCTCCCTGCGCTGAGTGATGTCATAGGGACTGTCATATTCTTGGGGACTGCCAGTGAAGGGCCACAGGAAGGTAGGGGGCAAGGTGGGTGTGGAGGGCCCCCCTGATTTAAGTATCAAAGCTTAGGAAGGATGAACTCCTGAAATCGGAGGGCTTCAGAGACCCCTGCATGTCCCTCGCCGTTAGGATGCTGTTAGGAGTAAGAGGGGACAGACTGCTCTATTGTCTCAGCTTCGAACGCTCCTTCTAAAGCCGGCTTTGTGCCACTGGGGGACAAGTCACAGCTGGGCCACAGGGAGCACAGGCCAGCTCTGCCCCCAGGAGGGAGTGTCACCAGGGGATGCCTTCACATTCATTCAAGTCCTTTGTGCTGGTGGAAACAGAGCCAAGAACCCCAGCCTGGTCATAGTTCTCGAATGTTCTCTTCCCATGAGTTCAGTGTGGCCATCGCCCTCAGGACCGTCTCTCTGACCTGCTTTCTGCCTTTGTCCACCTGAGCCCCGGGAGGTGTTAGACTACGGAGGCTCAGCTATGACTTTATTTTGTATTTAAAAAATTTAATTAATTGCAAACTCAGATCTGCAATCCAAAATATACTTTTGTTAAAAAAAAACAACAACAGCACACATTTATTTTTGAAATAATTACAGATTCACAGGAAGTTGCAAAAACAGGATGAGTGGTCGGTCTGTTGTACCCTTTACGCAGTCCCCTCCAATAATTACATTCCTGTAAGTGCTGTTCAGTAGCAAAGCCGGGAGGCTGACATCTGGACAGCGTGTGTGTGTGGGCGCCGTGTGCCGTTCTAGGCCGTTCCATCACGTGTGTAGGTTCCCAGAATATTCTGAAGCAGTCCCTTGCCCCACCACCCCCAGCTTCGGCGTGGCTTCCTCAAGGATAAGCCTGTAGTCCGTAGAGCCTGGCTCCTGGTGGCGGTGACCCTGGTGGGCTTGTCCCTGGTCCTGGAGCAAGGCCAGGCAGTCACCTTTGAATAGCTGCTTAGAGAGAATGGAGTGATGGGGTGGCGCTTCAAGGGGGGAAGGGGCCGCCCAGCAGATCGGGTGGGGTTATGTGGGGGCTGAGAGAGCGTCTGTCGAGCCCACGTGGGCGGGGGCTGAGCAGTGATGGAGCCTCTTCTCCCTGCCGAGCCCTCTGCTGGGTGCCAGGGACAAGGTCTGAATAAGACACGCTTCCAGTTCCCCAGGGGATCGGAGTCAAGTGGGGAAACAGACACACAAAAGGCATCAAAATACTAAAAATCCTGATTAAACCAGCTGACACTTAGTGGCTGCTCCCTGTGCACTTTACACAAATTATCTCATTTAATAGTCACACCTCCTTGCATAGTCGAAGCTACGATTGCCTGTTTGGAGATGAGGAGACACTGGCCTGGGAGGTTAAGTCACTTGCCCAGGGCTGCTCAGCTGGTACGTGGTAGGGCTGCAGGCAGGGCAGGCAGAACCTGCCAGTGCGTCAGCCAGCTGGTGTGGAGGCTGTGGGCACAGAGAGGGAGAGTGGGGTGGGGACACCGGCAATGTTGGCAGGCATTTTTGGCTGTCACGGCTGGTGTGTGCGTGTGTGCATTACTGGCGTCTAGTGGGCTGCTAAACGCCCTACACTGCACGGGGCAGCCCCCAGAACACAGAAGGACCCGGCCCCAAGTGCCGAGAGTGCCGAGGCCGAGAGCCCCGGGGAGACAGGCCGGTGGAGACGCTTCCAGCACAGGGCTGGCCGGGCCCAGCGCGGGCGGGTGGTTTCACACGGGGCAGACGTACAAAGGCGCAGACATGGGAAACAGCATAATGCTTGAGGGGCCCACAGAATCTAATGGGGGCCCTGGAGGAAAGGGGGCAAGGAGGCTGTGGGCCAAGCGGAGGAGCTCAGAGGTTACCGGGAACATGGCCTGAAAGGCGAGAGGATTTTTCTCAGAGCCGCTGATGGGCTCAGCACTGACGACCTGCAGCCCGCTCCTCTCAGGACGAGGCGCCCAGGGGCCCCTCTGGCTTCCGCCCTCACTGCTGTCCCTTTCTCATCCAGAGGGGAGGAAGAAGACCTGTCACTGCACACTTTTTGGATTCTGAATTATGTAAACATATTACCTATTCAAAAAATAAATTAGACAACTTAGACAACTATCTCTGGCCAGTGACAGAGATCCGAGGACACTTGGGTAGGCAAACGGCAGAAAGAAAGGAAGGAAGGAAGGAAGAAAGGAAGAAAGAGAGAGAGACTTGGGGCCCCCATGTTTAGCTGAGAGATGTCGAGAGGAATTGCACGGACACCCACCCCTCGCACAGTCCGGCCACCTGCAGCTGAACGCTGCTGAGAGATCGGGGCTCTAAACTCCTACTGAGGAGCACAGAGGGTGTGATATCAAGAAGAACACCAGCCTTGAGGCTCCTGGAACTCTCTCTGGGTCTGGATGTGGAGTCTTCTTGGGTGAGACCTTTAAATAATCCTTTACAGCAGGAGAGTCCATTCTCCAACTGCCTCCGCAGCATGTGGCCAGTGAACAGAGGGGTGCGCCGGGCTCTGGTCGGTGGGTGTACATGTGCTTAGAAACGCTGTAATCTGTGTGCAGTCTCCCTTCTCATCTAAATCCACCTAAGAACATCTAGATGGGAGTGAGAATTCCTGTGTTAAAGAAAGAGCCTCGAATCTGTTCTTGTTCATATAAAAAGGCATGTCGTACACAGACTTAGTGTGTCCTGAGGCACCAATCACACGCTGTGTGCTGCACTGGCAGCCCGTCTCCCCTGCGTCGTCAGGTCTGGACATGCGGCTGGGACGCTGCCTGAGAGCCCCAGCGGGCCCCGAGGGTCTGGTTCGGGCTCCGTTGTTTCTGACGCTGCCGCTCAAAGCGCGGTCAGCGCGTGGTCCAGGAGGAGGTGCAGAGCTTGTGCCGGACCCTCAGCCCCCTCCCTTTCGGCAGCCATCAGTATACCTACGAGTCTGTTTCTGTTTTGTTTATTCATTTTGTTTTTTCGGATTCCATATATAAGTGAGATCACACAGTGTTTGTTTCTCTGTCTGACTTGTTTCACTTAGCACGATGCCCTCCAGGCCTGCCGGTGCTGCTGCGGACGGCGAGATGCCATCCTGTTTGTGGCTGAGTCACACTCTGTTGCGTGTGCGCCAGTTCTTCTTTCTCCACTCGTCTGTCGATGGGCACGTGGGCTGCTTCCATATCTTGGCTACTGCAGATAATGCTGCAGTGAACGTAGGGGTGCAGATGTTTTTTTAAGTTAGCGCTTTTTGTTGCCTTCAGATAACTACCCGGGGTGGAATTGCTGGGTCGTACAGCAGTTCTGCGTTTAATGTTTGAGGTGCCCGTGCCCGGTTTCCAATGCTGGCGGCGCCAATTTGCACTCCCCCCACCAGTGCCCGAGGGTTCCATTTTCTCCACAGCCTTGCCAGCACTTTACTGATTTATTGATGATTCCGCTGACATTTCTCGATGAAAGGGGCAATGCAGAGAGGGCTGGCGCCGGCAGCAGGAGGGTGGGGAAGGAGCCGTTATAGACAACGGCTTCTCCCAGTTACATGGGTTAGACCGTGAGGCTCAAAACACACACTTGCCCTGGTAGAGGCAGGTCGGTCTCAGGACATCCCAACAGACCCTGGCTGCGGCCTCCTCGTGCCCGCCGCCAGGTTTCTACCACTACCTCGAGCCGACCATGGAACCTCAAGGGGTGTGTGCTCTCGAGCAGGCCGCTCCTTGGGGACCAGCAAGCCTGACGAAGTCGTCACTTTAATCAGCACGTTACCTGCCCACCCTTCTGCAGCCCCTCCCAGGTCCTTTCCCTCTGCGAGGTTACAGACACAGAGAGCAAACCCGGCCCCTGGGGGCCGCGCCGCCTGAGAGCAGGCAGCCGGTCATTCCTGTGGACCCCACAGCGACGCTGCCGGTGAATTAGCATTTGCCCCGCCCTCTGCCTTCTCGGTGGGCCTGCGCGGTCCTGGTTGGCCGTTATCTTCCTGTGTCTACGGTAAAACTGCTGTTGTGACGTTATTACCTGTGCCCCTCAGCGTCCTTTAGATAGCGCTTCTGGCGACCTTTAGGCTTCGTTTCGTTCCAAAGGAGGGAGTCTCGGGGCACGGTGTATGAGGACAGTGGCCTTTGTTATCTTTTGTCTTCTCCTGGATCTGCCTCTGCTGCCTGAACCCAGACCCCGGGTTCTGCTCTGTCGCAGTGAGGGGCTTGTGGCGGGGGCCTTTATGGCTCGTCTTGGATGAAAGCTGGGTTCAAATTCCGCCTCTGCTACCTACGTGGCCTAGTGGCCTGGGGTGGTCGCACGGCCTTTCTGTGTCTCAGTTTCTGTTTCTGTCAACTGTGGACAATAACACCACCGACCCCTGGGCTTGGAAGACTAACCAGTCACGTACGCGAAGTGCAGAACGCTGAGTACTGACTTCTGCTGTCTGTGAAGGGCTCGCAGTGGTTGGCATTGGACACCCCTTCAGGCAGCAGGCAGGCAGCATCTCCAATACAATTACCAACACCTCGTGGTCTGGGTAAAATATTGGAAGAGACTGACACCTGCACGTTCATTTGCATGCACCTGCAGAGGAACCACCTCAGCCCCTCTTTGCATCCAGAGTCCTGGTCTCGGAGTCAGCGGGCTGCCGCTCAGGGCCAGTGCCGGCAAGCCCCACACGCGCCACAGAGGAGCCGCCCCTAGGGGGAAGGTGGCTCTCGGCACTCTGGTCCCGGGCACCACCCTCGTGGACAGTTTAGGGGCTGGCCTCCCTTCACCCCCGCACCGCTCTCGCACCTCGCCCTTCCCTGCCACAGGCTTGGGTGCAAAGCAGAGCTACGAAGGGACAGGTGCTTCCGCGAGGAACATGCACAGAGTCACCGCGGCCTGGTGCCAGAATCTGGGACGGCAGGTGTCCTCTCAAGCTTGCAGGCTCACCTGGGTGGTCAGTGGCGGAGTGACAGTCTGGGGGCTGGCCTCGTGCCGCCTTAGTGGACACAGCTGCTTTGACTGGCCGCCACTCGGTGGCCACCGATACCTGAGAGCTGATGGTCAGGGCCGGTGAGCCGGGCGTCTGAGTTAGGCGGGAAGGCCTTGGAGGGGGGCTGTTCCAGAGGCTCCCGAAGGTCCTGCTTTGCCCGACTGGGCTGACATGGACCCCGGCGCCCTTTCTCGCTCGCCCTCTAGGTGTGCACAGCCTTCCCTGCAGAGGACGCCAAGCACGGACACGTCAAAATGCACCACGGCTACACCAACGTGGTGGGCCTGGGGGACTCAAGCACGTGGAGGGTCCCTTACCTCAACCGCTACGTCTACATGTTCCTTGCCCCTCTCTTGATTCCCGTCATTACCCCACTGGTGGCTGTCGGTGAGTACGCCAGGGCTGGGGTCTGGAGTGCCCCACACAGGGCTGCTCTCCCGTCTTCTCCTTTCTCTCCTCCGCTCCCGGAGGCTGCTTGCCGAGGAGGTGAGGAGCCCTGAGGAATGACAGAAACTTTCTGAGACCCCTAGGCAGGGTGGAAAGAGCCTCAGGCCCAGGGACGAGTCTGGCGTAGCCACTTACTGGCTGGTGACGCTGGCAGGTAACTCTGCCTCCCTGAGCCTCAGGTTCTGCTCCTCAGGGGCGGCGGGGAAGCAGAATGAGGTCATGGACGGAAAAACGCTTTGTAAGTGCCTTGCACTGTATGGCATGTTAGAATCTGTAACCTCACCGGGGCAGTATCATACGGTGGAAGGAGCGGGGGCTGGGGCGCAGCCAGACCCGGGTTCAAGCCCTGCGCCACCACTTACTGTCACTGTGACGCTGCTCAAGTTGCCCTGCGCTCCGCCAGCTCCCCCCTGACGTGGGGGAATCCACTTGCCAGGGCTGCGTGTGCTGGGCGCAGCTGGGTCTCCCTGGTTAGTGCCACCGAGCCGCCGGGGAGCCAGCCTACGGGCCTGTCACTGTATTTCTCGCCCCTTCTGGCAGAGCGGCTGAGGAAGGCGAAGCTCGGGGCAGCGCTGCGGACGCTGGGCCTGATCTCCCTGGGCCTCTATTCTCACTACTGGCTGCTCCTGAACGTGTCCGGCTTCCAGAGCCCCGGCTCGGCCCTGGCCTGCATGCTGGGCACCAGAGCCCTGCTGGCCCACCCGTACCTCCACATCAACATCTTCCAGGTGAGGTGCTGAGGGGCTGCGGGGCCTTCTCTGCCTGAGCGGGCGTCCCCCCGCCTCCTGCCCGGCCCTCACCCTTCTCCCTGTGGGTCATCGCAGAGAGTTTTGGTCTCGGGTGAGGAATTTGCTTCTTTTCCACACTGGCTGTCACTCACATGGGGGCTGAAGATTAGTTAAGAAGCTTCTATGCACGGGGCACCTGATTAAGCCCTGTGGGGACACAAGAGATTGGCCCCCGGCCCCTGCCCTCAGAGCACTTACTGTGATAACTCCAAGTGAAGAGGGATGGGGACCATCCCAGAGCCCCAGCACCGGCCACGAGGCAGGTGGGCAGGGGAGCTGGAAGGGTGGAGCTCAATGCACCGTCCAGGTCCTGGGCCATTTCTGTGGGGTCAAGGGCCTCCCTGCTCCCCTGGCCGGTGTGCAGAATCATCCCAGCACTCACCTCAACTGCCTGACTGGCTGATCCCCAGCCACAGCCCCTTGGCCTGACGTCCTAGGATGGAAGCTCTGTCCACTTCACACCCCTTAGACTTAGGGCGGTGCCTGGCAGAGAAGGCAAACCTGTTGGGTGAAAAAATACACGCAGCTGTGCAAGTGGGATTTTGATTGGTGAAAACGGAGCAGAACAGGATCTCTCCAGGATGAAGCCAAGACATAGTGTCATGAGAGCAGACAGTGGGCAGTCAAGAGTTTTAGAGGACCCCGGGACCCAAGGGGTACCCAGGCTAAGCCCCTCACTGCACAGACGGGGAGAGAGGCCCAGAGATGGATGAGACGAGCTCAGGGCCCCGCCTCCTCACGCCTCTGCCAGGTCCGCCGGAGCGGGGGTGGGCGGCACAAGAACCCAAGGACTCCTGAGCGCTAGGTGAAGACACCTGGGGCAGGGCGGCGAGGCACCGGAATGGCTCAGGCCGTAACCCACGTGTCTGTCACAGCACATCGGGCTGCCCATGTTCTCCCGGGACAAGAAGCCCCGACGGATTCACATGATGAGCCTGGGTGTGCTGAACCTGCCCCGGCTGCCCGTGCTGGACTGGGCCTTCGGCCACTCCATCGTCAGCTGCCACGTGGAGCACCACCTCTTCCCCAAGCTCTCCGACCACATGTGCCTGAAGGTAGATGAGGGTTGAGCCAGGGGGGCTGGGATCAAGAGACTATTTGAGAGCAGGGGGTGGGTAGCCTTCAGTATTTGCCTGAGCCCCAAGTCCCCGAACTGGCAGGAAAGGCAACGCAGGGTACGAGCGGAGTGTGGGGTTCCGATCAGAGACATGCAGGTTTCTTATCAGCAGTGCTACTCAGTGAGTTGCCTGGCTGTCTCTGAACCTCCGCTCCCCCATCTGTTCTGGCAGATGAGTGAGCGGTGCTCACACTGACAGGCTTTCGAGCGTGAAGTGGAGAAATGGATCTGAAACGCTGGGTGCACAGTAGGGGCTGGCGAGAGGGGGCCGTGGCAAGAACTGTCATAAGTCCGGAGCCCTGGCGCGGTGTGGGGGGTGTTGTGGAGAGGTCCCCTTTCCCCTCGCCTGCTGGGTTGGGGAGAGGCAGTTCTCCCAGCCGCCCAGCCCCTGCATAGAGCATCATGGGACAAGGCAGACAGGAGCTGGGGCTGGGGAGAGGAAGGGCAGTCCCGGCTCAGCGGCCCCCTCCCACCCACCCTCTGGCAGGTGAAGCCCGTGGTATCCCAGTTCCTCCGGGAGAAG